>CM046450.1:41300138-41856036 GCA_025506515.1 Flaveria trinervia | reverse complement strand
ACAGACTCATATTCAGCTTTTCTTTTGGAAAGGGTTTGCTCAAGCTCTAGATTTTGATTTATTAAAGCTACATTTGTCTCTAATAGAGATAAATGCAGCTATGCAAGATTCAGAACATAGCTTGGCCTTAGCCTCAAAGGATACCTGGGTTACCTATGATGAAGATGCATTGGAGCATGAACTATCAGTAGATTCTAGGGCCATGAGAGCTAGATTCCCAAAAGGATGTTCACCACCATGTTGACCATCACCAGCAAATAATTGCTCATTACCAGAGAGATCATCTGGTAAACTGCTCCAGTCAACAATACCAGGGGTGAAGAAGCTGTGATGAGTTGTGATTGATGATTGAGATGATTATTAGAGGCTCAGGTAGGGCTTGAGGTTGTTGTGCATTAGGAACTTGAACCGGATTTGGGTGGCATGTAATAGCAGGGATATGGATATGACATTGAACCTGAGGGACAAAATATGCAGGAGATATAGGTTGTGAATGATGACCAGAACTAGCAGGATGTTGCCCTCTGTTTTGTGGACTATTGCTTGGAAAAGTCACAAAGGGTGCAGAGGAGTTAGATCCAGATGATCACACTCTCTTGCAAAGTGTCCAAGCCGTGGCATTTGTGACACCCAACTTACTCTTGTCAAAACCAACTTTGGTTTTGCCAGAGAGTCCTGGAAATTTCCTACCAGTTCTCTTGTAGAACTTTGAGATCTGATATTAATCAAGGCCATTTGGCTCAGAATATCCATCTCTTCTAAGTCATCATCAGCAATACCCTTTAAATCATCCATAATGAAACACAAATTGTCACTATTACAGCCTGACTGACTGTCAACACTAACAAATGCATGATCTGAACCATTTGAGGAGAAATCTATATGCTCATCATAATTGCTTTCTGATGCAGCATATTCTGACTCATGACCAACCAAGGCAGTGTTCCCTGGTACAAAGTCATCAGTGAGCTTTCCTGATGATGCCAGTTTCCTTTTCTGCTCTATCTCTCTTTCAAATGTAAGCAGTTTCCCATGGAGTTGGGTGAGAGATAGACTATCCAGATTTGCACTGGAGCGTAGGACAATGGTATATGTGTCCTATCTCTCAGGCAGTGATCTGAGGAATCTGTTGTTCATCTGACTATTAGTGTATTCATGTTTGACCATTTTCAGCTCAGAGATCAAACAGGAAAATGCTCAAACTGTTTAGTCAGTGACTCACCCTTCCTATGAGAGAATGTCTCATATTGTTGGGCAAGGATTTCTCTGTTGTTTGCTAAGACCTCATCTGTTCCACCAAATTGTTCCTTCAATGCATTCAGAGGTCATGAGCAGTTTCATGATGCATAAGCCCAGAATAGATTTCATTCGGCAGTGCCATGGCCAGAATTCCATGTGCTTTAGCATCAATCTCAAACAGTTTTCGATCCTCATCTGAGTATTGTTCCTTCTTCATCGGAACCATTTGGTTGGTTTCCGGATTGTTCACCATAGGCTTGTGTGGACCATGTACCACAGATGTCCAACAACTAAACTGTTAACAGACAAGAGATGAAGCATTCTTCGTTGCCATATGTTATACTCTGTCCTAACCAGCATCGGAGGCTTGGTTGAGGAACCGGTATTGTGAGGGTCATTAGAAGGAGTAGTCATTCTCATATTCAACCAAATTCAATTAAGTTTTAACTGATTTAGTGCAAAACACAACAAACTCAATATGAACCAAGAGAAAACTCAAAGCAGATAAACGAAAGCAGCAGAAATTCAATGATCTATAACCAATTCTTGCAAATATGCTAATTCAATCAAACTTAGATATCGAATAGCAGTTTCAATGATCAATTGTTAGATCGATCAATGATTAACCTTGCTCTGATACCATTGTTAGGATCAATGATCTAAGTTGATTAATTGAGAGTATTTCAGCGGGATTCGAACAACGATTAAACAATTCACAAGAACACAATTGATATCAATGTAACAGTAAATGGTTATAGAAAAAGAGAATTCTGCAAAAGAGATATTTCATTCATATGCTTTCATGGTGGCTCAATGTCACACTTTACAATTAGGTCAACATTCCTTATATAGGATATGTGACGTCTGCTGGTGTCACTTGATAGTGACATCTAACATAATTATTCAAACTACTGAAACTATGCAAACTACTGAGAATGTTCTCAAATACTGATTACATCTCAGAGAATGCTTAAGTACAAAAACATAAAACTACTGAAACTAAACTACTGAAACTATAACTACTGAAAAGTAAATTACAAGTACTGAAAGGAAACCATCACAACTACTGAAGTTGATAACTTCAGCTGTTGTGACAACTACTGATCACTTTGGTCTTCAGTCTTTGTTCCAGTCTTTGTTCTTCAGACTTGTTCTTCAGACTTTGTTCTTCAGACTTTTACTTTCAGACTTTGTCTTCAGCTGATAGCTTCAGACTTTGTCTTCAGCTGATAGCTTCAGACTTTGTCTTCAGTACTTACTTCAGACTTTGTCTTCAGCTGATAGCTTCAGACTTTGTCTTCATTTCTTTACTTTCAGACTTTGTCTTCAGTAGTAGTCTTCAGTTTTGTCTTCAGACCTTGTAATCAGCTGATGTCTTCAGCTGTTGTGATCTTCTTCAGTAGTTGTAATGTCTGTGGACTAGAGGTTTCTGATCAGGCTCATTGGTTCTTTTGGTCCAACACATAGCATATGACAATGGTATACCTGAACTTTAACTTAGGTGATGTGACCAATTTGGTGTCGAGCACCACCGATGAAGGTCTATTATAGGCTTAGGTCCATACCACGAGAATGAAGGTAAAGTTCATGGTGATGACGAAAGGAAAAGATGTAATGACGAACAAACAAATGAAAATAAGATGAATGAATGAATGGAAGTCAACGAGTGATGAGGATAATATGATTTATCTATGCGCACGTAGGTTGTATGATCACATGAAAGAAAAGAACGGTTTTTACACAAAAGAAATTATGTTTTTATAAAATTAGAACTCACTCAATAACGCTGACTTTGATGTGTTTCCAGTTGGCAAGATGATTGCTGAGGATGGCACGAGATGGCTACTTAGCTCTTTTGGGATGGCATCCATTTATAAAACGCTTTTGTGATGTAATGCAACAACGTATTTTGTAACTGATTAACGATGTATTAGTTTGCAAAAGCTACTATATTGAAATGAAATGACATTTTTAAATGTTTCCGTTATGATGCTTTATGAGATACAAATGTAATTATATGTTTTATGTGCGATGAGGATCCAACTGTAAGCGTCCCAAGAACAGGGCCTTACAACTTGGTATCAGAGCCAAAGTTTAAGTGAAACGGGTAAAATTTCAAAATAAACCTTAACTTAAACTGAGAATGGGACAAAAAGGGGAAGGGATTCCAATCTGAGTAGCTGCGTGCCATCAGGTATTTTCTTTAAAGTTAACCAGTTTTATGTGTGCATAGTATGTGATTATGTGTTGTTTGTGGATTTTAATACTGATGTAGTGAGGACAGGTAATGCTTGGGGTATGAAGAGTAAAATAAGTGGCTAATCACAACTAGCCACTGTAATTAGGGACTTACTATACTTGACATAAACTGAGCTGTTCCCTTGAATGACGATGTTAGTGTTTGAATCTTTCAGTGTGTGTGTGAATGGCCGGTGGTAGATCTTCGAAAGCCTCTCGTGGTGGAGGTCACGGTGTTGAACCACAACCCAAGAGAGGGAGACCCAGAATTGAGAAGGTGGGTCATGAAGAACCAGAGACCCCTCATCCGAAGGGTGGCAACGAGAGCGCCAATCTGAGAGCATGAGTAAAGGAGGATGTTATGGAAGAAGTTCATCAGCCATGCAGAAAATCTTACGTCTGTGGTGACCAAAGTGATTGAGGTAGTACGGGAAGGGGAAAGAAAGGAGAGGAACAGGTCCTTGGGAGGACGAGAGCAACCGGAGCCTGAAACGGTTCTCTTGGATGATGAAGAAGAGGAGGAAGAAGAAGAGCCTGTGCAGGAGGCGGCACAAGGTTGTAACTACAGGGCGTTTATGAGATGCAAGCCCCCAACTTTTGATGGAAACGACACTGTTGCTGCTGCTCACTGGTGGGTGAGTGAAATGGAGGCTGTTCTTGATATCAGCGAGTGCCAGGAGGACCACAGAAGGTGAAGTTCGCTACCTATTCATTTGTAGACTCGGCTCTATGCTAATAGGACAATTTAGTCCAAGCTGAGGGTAGTAGAGCCATTGGGGAATGAGATGGTCTAAACTAAAGAAGTTGGTGATTGAGGAGTTCTGTCCTCATAGAGAAATGGATAAGGTTGAGAGAGAGTTCCTGTAGCTGGAGGCGGGAACGATGATGTACCAACAGTATACCACCAAACTCAACTAGATGGACGTCTGGTGCCAGATCAAGTGACACCTCTGTCTCCAAAGATCAGAGGTATATTCAAGGTTGCCAGCGGATATCGCAGGAACATGACATGATTTCCGCCTGACCGAGCACGTTTAGGTCAGGGTGGATTTGGCAGGGAGGCTATATGACGAAAGGGCTGTGGTGGTGGTGATTGAAGGTGGCAAGAAGAGCGGTGGTGATCAAAACTGGCAGGGGAAGAGGTTTGGTCGGGGTGATGCCTCGACGGGTAATAAAAAGGCACGAGCGGATGACCTCCGTGTGGTCACATCAAGTGCGGGGTCGAAGCGGTGTGGAAAGTGTGGAAGGGAGCATAGTGGGGAGTGTATGTTTGGGTCGAACTTGTGCTTCAAATGTGGGAAGGCGAGGCACATGGCAAAGGACTGTCATATGGTCTGGTGCTATAACTGTGGTGAAGAGGGTCACATGAGCAAAGATTGTAAGAAGCCGAGGGCTGAGAGCTCCGGGTGAAGAAGACGGGAGGTGAAGGGCTGAGGGTGAGCGCCAGGGCATTCACTATGACACAGGAGGAAGCTAGGACAGACCCTGATGTCGTGTCCGGTACGTTTCTAGTGAACCAAACTTTAGCTTCTGTGTTATTTTATCTGGGTGCCAGTAAAGTTTTATTTCTGCTGCTTCTGTGCCAAGCTGCCTATTACTAGTAGACGTGTTGAGGCGCCCTTTGATGTAGAAACTGCCATAGGTAAGTCTACCAGATTTTCGAAGATGATAGAGAGAATTGTGATGTGGAACTAGAGGGTCATAAGTTCCTGTTAGACCATTCAAGATGACCTTGGGTGGTTTCGATTTGGTTCTTGGGATGGATTGGTTGGCGGACTCCAAGGCGAACATTGTGTGTCGTAAGAAGATGATTCGTTTGACAGTGTCTGACGGTAGTTCAGTGACGGTTTATGGTGAACGGGTTACTACGATTCCAAAGGTGATATCGATGGTAGTGGCGGGAAAGTGTATGAGGCGTGGATGTAGTGCCTACTTGGCCTATGTAAAGGATGTAGATACGCCAACACCAAAACTATCCGATGTAACGGTTTTGTGTGACTTTCCGAAACGTGTTCCGGAAGATTTATCAGGAGTGCCACTCGATCGAGAGATCGAGTTTCGGATTGATCTGATACTGGGTGCCCAACCTGTTGCCAAAGCACCGTATCGGTTGGCTCCGACGGAGATGAAAGAGTGATGGAGCAGTTGCAAGAGCTTATTGATAAGGGGTTCATTCGACCAAGTATCTCTCCTTGGGGTGCTCCGGTCTTATTTGTGAAGAAGAAAGACGGTAGTATGAGGATGTGCATTGACTACCGCGAGCTGAACAAGTTGACGGTGAAGAACCGATACCCTTTACCGAGAATAGATGATTTGTTCGATCAGCTTCAAGGCACTAGTGGTTTTCAAGGATCGACCTTAGATCTGGCATCATCAGCTGAAGGTGTGAAAGAGCAGGATGTTCCTAAAACAGCTTTTCGCACGCGCTACAGTCACTACAGTTTCTTGTCTGTTGGGGAATTGGGTGAAAACACACTTGGTGTTATAACCCGATTTGGATGGGTGTGGATTCCTCGTTTTGGGTATCTACGGGTGAAGATTAAGGATGAAGCTCACAAGACTCGATACTTATTCATCCAGGTGCCATGAAATTGTACCAAGATATGAAGAAAGATTACTGGTGGCCGGGTATGAAACGTGACGTGATGGAGTACGTGAGTAAATGCCTTACGTGTCTACAGGTGAAGGTCGAGCATCAAAAGCCGTATGGGAAGATCCAACCTTTGGATATACCGGAAGGATGTGGGAACACATCACCATGGATTTCATCACGAAGCTGCCGCGTACCCGAAAGGGTACGATGCCATATGGATGATTGTTGACCACTTGACGCAGAGTGCTCACTTCCTACCGATCCGCGAGACATATTCATCTAAGAGGTTGGTGGATATTTTCATTAAGGAGATTGTAACTCGTCACGGTGTGTACGGTGTCCATTGTATCTGATCGTGACACCCGGTTTACCTCCAAATTCTAGAAAAATTCTACGACGCAATGGGGACGAGGTTACATATTAGCACGGCTTATCATCCCCAAACTGATGGTCAGTCAAAAAAGACCATTTAGACATTGGAAGACATGCTTCGGGCATGTGTGATTGATTTTGGGGGAAGTTGGGATGACCACTTACCGTTAGCTGAAATCTCATACAACAACAGCTTTCATGCCAGCATTGGTATGTCACCATATGAGATGCTATACGGTAGGAGATACCGAACACCCGTTTGTTAGGGTGATGATGGTTAGAAGGAGTTGGGAGCGTCGTGGTGATTGAGGCTATGACTGAGAAGGTTGAGAAGATCAAAGCCTTCATGAAGACAGCCAAAGATAGACAGAAGTCATATGCTGATAAACGACGCAGACCGATTGAATTCCAGGTGGGTGACCGGGTTATGTTGAAGGTCTCACCTTGGAAGGGTATCATTCATTTCCGAAAGCGGGGCAAGTTGAGCCCAAGGTACATAGGCCATTTCTGAATCATTGCTCGAGTTGGAAAGGTGGCCTATAGATTGGAGTTACCAGATGAGTAAGTGGAATTCACCCGACATTCCATGTATCTCATCTGAAAAGTGCCTAGCAGACGAAGATATGATTGTTCCATTGGAAGATATCGAAGTAGACGAATGGCTCAATTATGTGGAGCAAGCAGTGGCAATCATTGATCAAAAAGAGAAATGTTGATACATGTGTACCTTGATTCTGATCTTAATGTAATATGTCTATGTTGTCTTATACTTATGTAATAGTTGGGTACTTATGAAATACAAATGTTTGGTTGTGTTATAATGTTTAATATTTCATTAATGAGTTGTTTAACGCACATTGACTTGATTATATAGGTTTGTGGTTGATTGAACTAATATAAATAACATTACTATGTTTTACATTCAAACTAAACAACATGAAGTTCTCATGCGAATGGCACATGCTAATGGATCATACGCATGAACAACTTCATGCGAATGACTCAGACGCACGACTGAACCAGGAGACTGGATCAGTCATATGACTATAACATGAGATTGACTCAGTCGCACGACTGAACACTCAGTCGTGCGAATGGATCAATCGCATGGCTCAATCGCACGAATGAACCATACTAATGGTTCAGTCGCCCGAATGAGCAACCCTAACCTATAAATACCACCTAATTCATGAAAAAAGCATTCAATCCACTTCGACTCCAGACGTACCCTAGCCGTCCAGAAGCCTCTAAGTTCGTACTCCAAGTTCATAGAACGTTGTAGATCGATTCCTAATTGATTATTGATGTTAGTTTTAATACATTATTGTTACTACATGCGTTCTCACTGATTGGATCGCCAATCAAATAGGATGCCGCACTATTTGGTTTGGTTTAACACGTTAATCAGTTGGTGTTTCGTTCAAATACCAGATCCTAACAAGTGGTATCAGAGCTTGGCTCTTGATTACGTGTTGATTCAATTGTTTTTGTTACAAAAGTTGTGTTTTTTCATTCAAAACGCAATCCTTTTGTGTCAGGAGTTTTAGACGTTTCCCGACCATAAAGTTTAGTTTTCCGGCATACGACTCTTAGGGTTTGGTAAAATTCGTGTTTTTACGGCCAAAAACAGTTTAACCTACGAATTATCAAACTTCAGCAAGTTCAGTCGCATGATTGGCTCAATCGCACGACTAAGTTCATTCACATTCTCCAACTGCATGATTGGACTCATTTGTACCTTCATTCATACGACTAAGAATTTCATTCGGACTGCTCCACCGCATTAGTTCATTCGGATGACTGACTCACCCGCATTTTTTCAGTCGCACGATTGAACCATCCGCATTTGTTCAATCGCCCAAATAAGCTCAATCGCATACCTTCATTCTCATACATCAGCAGTTTGTCAAAACAGTAAAGTTAAGTGAATGGAGGATCCGTTTTTGGCATACACAGCTAGTAGAGATACTCGTATTCAGAATCTACTGTTGTTGGAGAACGAAGTGGGAATACACAACAAAACCCCCAAAGCTTATCACGTTAGACGACTACCCACAATGAAAGCAACATTTCGAAATCTACTTAAATGAGTAGATACATACTTGTGGAGGCAATATAGAGTCGGGGTACAGTATGCCAATAGAAGCTGACGGAGTAAAACTTACTCTAAGTGGCATGTCGGATGCACAGAAGGTAAAAACACAACGCTGAGAAGAAGTCTATGCTTGCTCACTCAGTTATCAGAAGGATATCTTCCATCAGTATTCGGAGTACACTCAAGCAAGAAACTATGGGATGCGTTGAAGAAGAGGTATGACAGAAATGCCTCTCTCAAGGCCATTAAGTCAAAAGCTTTGAAGAAGGAGTTCGACAACTTCTCTTCAATGGGAAAGGAAGGTCTGGATGATGTGATCGATAGAATCTACCACTTGATGAGTGAGATGCACACTCATGGAGTAACTACATTGATGGAGGATAAGGTATCCAACTTTGCAGCTGGTCTACTGGAGAAATGGGCTTCCTTTGTTTCAAATCTCAGACAGAATGGGATGCTCTTGAAGTTAGACATAAATGACTTCATTCTTAAATTGAGGGAAGAGGAGCTTAGGATGAAGTACAGAGCCTAAATGGTCAACTATGATGAGAATCCTGCGCTCTACAATGCAACTCCTCGGTAAAGACATTGGAGCTCCACAGCAAACTGCCTTCGTCTCAAGCGCAGCAATTCCAGCACAACCATCAACTTCAGGGTCCGAAATGTTAGGGTCGTCTAGCACCCAGTATGATACCTGAGCCAATGCAGCAAAACTAAAAACCGACAACTTCGGGAATGTGACTGTGGAGATGGCCAAAGAACACATGGACCTCTTAGCTGCGGTAGTCCACTCCTATGATGGACTAGTTGCTGGAAAGATAGGAAATTGTCACCTGGCAGATGAAGATTATGAAAAGGTGGACGAAATGGAGTTGGAACGTATGGACATAATGTGGGCTTTGGCAAGTGTTGTCCGACGGGCTAAAAAAATCATCAAAAAGACCGGACAGAACTTGGTTGCTACCAAAGACATAACCTTTGGCTTTGACAAGTCAAAGGTTACTTGTTTCAACTGTGGTGAGAATGGTCACTTCAAGCGGGAGTGTGTAAGCCAAAGAAGACTGGGAACGGTAATCCCTTCTCGTCATTCAATCGTCAGGACAAAGCCACATCTAGCAGTTCTACTTTATTAAGTAAGGACCCAAAGCCTTGACTGCTAATGAGGATGAAGGACAGGACTGGAGCTTTCGGTTCGTGTCACCGGGAGAGTCCAAAATAGCGAATGTGGAAGACATTGATGACGATTCTGCTAGTGAGGGAGACATAGCAGTAGAGCTTGCAATGTCAAATTCTAAAGACATACACCTATGGTCAACCATTTTCTGAAGAAGAAAAATCTGCATCAACGTCAGAATCAACAGAACCAGAATCAACAGATTCTGTACTCATGGCTGACTCATCTTCATATCTCAGGTAAGTACTATGACAGTTGTTTAATAATCATGCTTGTTTAGATTGTAATAAATTTAGGGAAAGTATAGATTTAAATTTCTTAGGATTAGACCATAATGATAACCTAGTAAAGGACCTGGAACTGTGCACTAAGGCAAATAGAGTGTTAAAACAAAACGAGCATAGTATAAGGAAAAGATAGACCTATGAATAAACAGCTTAGGGAAACAGAGGTAGTGGCCTTTAACCAAGCAAATGACATAAGGTACTATCTGAACTCCCTAGAGGACACTAAGAAGCAAAAGGTTGTTTTAGAGTAGAAGTCAACTCTTTAAAACAGAAACTGCATAGTTGGACAAGCTCATCACACATTGTCCAACACTTAGTGAGAGAGAGAAATAATAGGGAGGGGCTGGGATACAAAGTGGTTCCACCACCACATGAGACCTTGATGAACACCAAAAGTAAACCTATTAACAATAACCCCATCAAGGATCACGTGGTGTCCTCTCCTCTTGTTAGTGATCCAGATTTAGTAAGTAAATCAAATGAATCTGACTCTAAACAAAAGGAGGCCACTTCAAAGGCAAAAGGAAGATGCCTTGTATTAACCTGGAAACTGAATTTGAAAAGGTTAATTAAAGTCTGGGTCAAACCACATCAAACAAGAACCCAAAGGGCCTATAAAACCTAATCAATCACAGGTTTCATGCCAAAGTCCAGGTAAACAAGAGATAAAAGATGTAAAACTAGGTCAGGAAATTAAATTTGTAAAACCAAATCATACATCTAATAAAGAAGTGTCTCAATCCAAACATAATAAGGCCAACTGCGTAACTTTTACATCTCCACCAAAACAAATAAACCGTAAAGTTGAAAGCAGATCCTAGTATAACTGTGGAGAGTATGGTCACGTAGCGTCTTAGTGTCCTTATTATCAAACCCAAGGAGGAAAGTAGAATTCTAGTATCTACACCTAGATCTTTTAAGAGGAACTCTGTGACGCCTCCAAAAAGTCTAGTGAACCCAAAGTTCAATCCATCAGCAAGTCTTCTGTCTATCACAAACAGGCTTACACAAAGCTGGTTTATGGAAAGAAAAATCCGCCTCCATGTCTGAAAATGAAAAAAACCGAAAACTAAGCTTCCCTCAACCTCAAATGGTCAATGGGTTGAATTTATGATGTGTGATGCCTCAGGGAAACACAAGCCAGTGAACGCTTGGGTTCCTAACTGAACTAATGTTTTCATGAATGTGCAGGGTGTTCGCTATAGTGCTAAGACTAACACGTGGATTGTAGATAGCGGAGCATCCGGCACATGACAGGGAACAAAGCTCTCTTATCAAATGTCAGACAAATTAAAGGAGGGCATGTTTCCTTTGCTGGAAACAAGGCGGGTAACATCACAGCCAAGGAGAAGTGGGAAATGAGAAAGTAAGTTTGATAAGGTAAACTACGTCCAACAATTACAAAATAACTTGCTTTCAGTCTCTCAAATTTGTGAAAGGATTCAAGGTAGTCTTTGACAACAAGAAGTGCTACGTTCTTGTTGGACCAAAACAACCAATGAGCCTGATCAGAAAAACCTCTATGTCCTACAACATCACAACAACTGCTGAAGACTTGATCAGCTATTGTAACAAAGTCTGAAGACTTCAACAGTTGAAGACTAAAGTACTGAAGACTTCAACAGCTGAAGACTAAAGTACTGAAGACTCAACAGCTGAAGACTAAAGTACTGAAGACTTCAACAGCTGAAGACCAAAGTCTGAAGATCAACAGCTGAAGAACAAGTACTGAAGATCAACAATGAAGTACAAGACTGAAGACATCAGCTGATGACAACAGCTGAAGTTCAAGTACAAGTACTGAAGCCTTCAGAGTTTGTTACAACAGCTGAAGAAGCATTCTTCAGTTGTTGTGATGGTCCTTTCAATAGTTTTCTTTTTGTTTCAGTATTGTAAAACAACTGAAGAGCATGTTCTTCAGTCGTTGTAGTTTCAGTAGTTTTTTTAGTAGTTGTAGTGACAGTTAACGCTTTATTTTGTAAGAAGATGTCAGCTGTTTTGACATCTTCAGTAGTTGTGTTAACTTTCAGTAGTTTGAATAATTCTGTTAGATGTCACTATCAAATGACATCAGCAGACGTCACATCTTTATATAAGGAATGTTCACCACGACATTCTTATATAAGGGATGATTGACCTGATTGTAAGGGTGACATTTTGCCACCACGAAAGCGCATATTGAATAAAATATGTGATTTGCAGAATTCTTCTATAATCGTTTGTTCTTACTTTGAACATCAACTGTATTCTTGTGAATGTCTAATTCATTTTTTGATTTTCGCTGCAATACTCTCTAATCAATCAAACGTAGATCACTTATCCTAACAATGGTATCAGAGCTGATTAATCATTGATCGATCTAACTATTGATCATTGAAACTGCTAATCGATATTTGCATTTGATTGAATTGGCATATTTGCAAGAATTGGTTTAGTTAGTTAATTGAATTTTTCTACTTTCGTTTTATTGCTTTCTTTTCTCTTGGTTCAATTTGGTCTGTTGTGTTTTGTTCTAAATCTGTTAAAACTTAATTGATTTTGGTTGAATCTGAGAATGACTACTCCTTCTAACGACCCTCACAATACCGGTTCCTCAACCAAGCCTCCGATGCTGGTTAGGACTGAGTATAACATATGGCAATGAAGAATGCTTCATCACCTGTCTGTTAACAGTTCAGGTTGTCGGACATCAGTGGTACATGGTCCACATAAGCCTATGGTGAACAATCCGGAAACCAATCAAATGGTTTCGAAGAGGAAGGAACAATACTCAGATGAAGATCGGAAACTGTTTGAGATTGATGCTAAAGCCCATGAATTCTGGCCATGGCACTGCCAAATGAAATCTATTCAGGGCTTATGCATCATGAAACTGCTCATGACCTCTGGAATGCACTGAAAGAACAATTCGGTGGAACTGATGAGGTCTTAGCAAACAACAGAGAAATCCTTGCCCAACAATATGAAACATTCTCTCATAGGAAGGGTGAGACACTGACTCAACAGTTTGAGCGTTTTTCCTGTTTGATCTCTGAGCTAAAAATGGTCAAACATGAATATACCAATAGCTAGATGAACAACAAATCCTTAGATCACTGCCTGAGAGATGGGACACATACACTATTGTCCTACATCCAGTGCAAAATTGGATAAACTATCTCTCACCCAACTTCATGGGAAACTGCTTACATTTGAGAGAGAGATAGAGCAGAAAAGGAAACTGGCATCATCAGGAAAGCTCACTGATGACTTTGTACCAGGGAACACTGCCTTGGTTGGTCATGAGTTAGAATATGCTGCATCTGAAAGTAATTATGATGAGCATATAGATTTCTCTTCAAACAGTTCAGATCATGCATTGTTGGTGTGATAGTCACTCAGGCTGAATAGTGACAATTTATGTTTTATCATGGATGATTTGAAAGGAATAGCTGATGATGATCTAGACGAGATGGATATTCTGAGCCAAATGGCCTTGATTAATATCATCTCAGAAGTTCTACAAGAGGACTGGCAGGAAATTTCAGGACTCTGGCAAAACCAAAGTTGGTTTTGACAAGAGTAAGTTGAGGTGTCATAAATGCCAAAGGCTTGGACACTTTGCAAGAGAGTGTAGATCATCTGGATCTAACTCCTTGCACCCTTGTGACTTTTCCAAGCACTAGTCCACAAAACAGGGGGCAACAACCTGGTAGTTCTGGTCATCATTCACAACCTGTTCACCTGCATATTTTGTCCCCCGGGGTCCAAGGTCATATCCGTATCCCTGCTATTCCATGCCTCAGCCAAATCCAGTTCAAGTTCTACTGCATAACAACCGCAAGCATTACCTGAGCCTCTACCATCTCATTCACAACCTCATCACAGCTTTTTCATCCCTGGTAATGTTGACTGGAGCAGTTTACCAGATGATCTCTCTGGTACTGAGCAATTATTTACTGGTGATGGTCAACATAGTGGTGAACATCCTTTTGGGAATCTAGCTCTCATGGCCCTAGAATCTACTGAGAGTTCATGCTCCAATGCATCTTCTTCACAGGTAACACAGGTATCCTCTGAGGCTAAGGCCAAGTTTGTTCTGAATCTTGCATAAATGCATTTGTCTATTAGAGAAGCAAATGTAGCTGTAATTAATCAAAATCTAGAGCTTGAGCAAACTATTTCCAAAAGAAAAGCTGAATATGAGTATGTCCTTAAGGAAAAAAGATGATGAGATTTATAAGCTTAAATGTCAATTAAATGATGAAAAGGCTAAGCTAGAGGTCATTCTTGAGAACCATAAGGAACTCAAAGAAAAACTTGCAGTTACCTAGGTTCAGTGTGACCGCTGGGTGTCATCCTGCAAGGGATTTGAAATGCTGCTCAGTAAGCAATCTGCTTCGAATGTGAAGTTTGGAATTGGTTACCACATATTGCACCTCCAACAGATTTTCTCCAAAACCAATAGTAAAATCTGAAGGTGAAGGCAATCTCCAAACCACATCATCATGTGTATCATCTCAAGTGATCTCCCAAACACAAGATGAAATAAGGGTTGATACCTCAGCAAGTCAATTGGCTGATGGGTAACTACTGATAAGCACATGAAGCTAAGTATTTCAGATGTTGTCCTCAAAGTATCTCAAGTACTGAAGGGCAAGTTACAACAACTGAAAAGTATTTCAAATCAGCTAAATAAAGGATTAACAACTGCTGACAATGAACAGCTGAAGAACAACTCTTCAGTTGTTACAGATTCTTCAGTACTGAACAAAAGTACTGAAAGGAGGAATGTACTGAAGAGCACAACTTCAGTAGTTTCCACATCAGCAGTTGATCAATCCAAGATGAAGAATAAGCCATGTGAAATATATGGTAAATTCAATCATCTTTCTGATGAATGTTGGTACAGAAAGGGTTACAAACTCAACAGAGATAAGCTCATAAAAATCCAGATGGATGAAATGAAAACTGAGTTTGAGATCAAGTGTGTACCTCAATCATTCAATTATGATAAACCCAAGCCTTCAACCAAATCCAAAAAGAAGGATAAGGTTCATCACAAAACAATGATGGTGCTCCTCATGATAAACATCAAACTAAGTCTGTTAATTTTAAGGAGGAAATGGTGAATCACAAGAAGTCATCAAACACAAGTACTGATATGTCACAAGAGCTGAAAGCTTTGGCTACAAATCAGACACAACTTGTTATAATGTTCAGCATTTTTTGGGGAGAGTTAACCAACAACTAGATGACCTGTGATCAAATCACTGAAAAGCATTCCAAGCCCAAATCCAAGGAATCCATTTCAGCACCATCTTCTTCATCAGCTGTTACTCATAAGAAACAAGTTATGGTTGCATCTGTTGATGAAAACAGACCAAAACCAAAAAGGTTTGGGTCTCAAAATCTAACTAGTTTTCTTTTATGCAGGGTTCTTCAACATGCCAAAGGAGCAGTTCTCTTCTAATGACTACTCTCAAGGAAAGAGGGATTTTTTCATCATTGGAAATGATGCCAGAGGTTACATCATTGGGAAAGGATATGTGTCTAATGGACAAATCAGGTTTGATGATGTCAACCATGTGGAGAATCTCAAGTATAATCTGCTGAGTGTCAGTCAGATGTGTGATAAAGGGCATGTTGCACTTTTCACAAGCCAGAACTGCAGGATTCTGTCTTCCAAGTTCTGAGGCTGATTGACAAGGTAATGGATGAATACTCTCCTGAAGGCCAACAGGATTGGAAGAGTATATGCCTTGGATTTATCAAAGAAGATTGATTTGAAGGGTCATCCATGCCTGTTCTCCAAAGCCTCTCCTCAGGAATCTAAAACTATGGCATAGAAGGCTGGGTCATTTCAATCTCAGAAACATGAATCAGCTGATCCACAAGTTTAGTGAGAGGTTTATCAACAAAGGAGTTCCACTGTGATGAAGCCTGCACTGCTTGTTTGAAAGCAAAACATCACAAAGTCTCATTCCCTCCCATTGAAGAACCTAAGTCCATTGCCTGCTTGCAGTTACTGCACATGGATTTATTTGGTCCTGTGAGAGTGATGAGCATGGCAAAGAAGAAATACTATCTGGTAATTGTGGATGATTACTCCAGATTCGTATCGACTTTCTTTTACATTCAAAGGATGAGGTTGCTCAGAAGATTATTAACTTTGTGTTGTATGTTGAGAAGCAGTATTCCCTATCAGTCAAGTGTATAAGGAGTGATAATGGTACTGAATTCAGAAACCATACACTTGATGATTTTTATCTTTCAAAAGGAATCAAAAGGCAGTTTAGCATCCCAAGGACTCCAGAACAAATGGAGTAGTGGAGAGAAAGAACAGGACTTTAATTGAAGCTGCAAGGTCCATGTTGGCTGACTCTGTTTGCCTTTGACCTTTTGGGCTGAAGCTGTCAATACAGCTTGCTATGTGCAGAATAGAGTGTTAGTAAATCAGAGGTTGATGAAGACTCCATATGAAGCTCTACATCATTTGGCTCCTTTGATTTCATTCTTCAGAGCCTTTGGATGTCCTTGTTTCATTCTCAACACAAAGGGTCAACTCCACAAATTGATCCTAAGGTGGATGCAGGGTATTTTGTAGGATATTCATCCACTTGCAAGGCTTACAGAGTCTTCAACTGTAGAACAAAGATAGTTGAAGAAACCTTGCATGTGAAATTCAATGAATCTCCTAAGGATAAAATTCCACAAACCCTGTGGAATTGTTTGATCTGGACATACTGCAATATGCTCCTTATCAAACTCCAGCTGTTGCAAATCATGTGGACAAATCATCTTCTGTAGCAAGTCTTCCACCTGGTGGTACTAAACTTGATGTTCATGTACCTTCAGCAGCTCCATCCACAACAAATGCTGATGAGATTTTTGATTCGTCTACATCAGTGATTTGCCATCTAATACTTGGTTTCAAGAATCTGAATCAACATCTGCTGATGCTGAACCGGCTACAAACACTTGAACTGATCTTATTGTGCACCAAGAACTGAAGGATCACCCCATCTCTCAAATCATTGGTGGTATCAATGTTGGCGTCTCAACCAGAAGTCAATGTCTAACTTGTGCTTCTATGCTCTATTCATCAGTCAGCTAGAGCCAAAGAACTATCATGTTGCTTTGAAAGACAATGGATGGGTGGAAGCCATGCATCTTGAGCTACTTCAGTTCAAGAAACAGTAAGTGTGGGAACTGGTTCCTCTACCCCCAGGTAAGTGTGCAATAGTCACTAAATGGGTGTTAGGAACAAAAGAGATGAAAATGGGCTTATTGTTAAGAACAAGGCCAGACTGGTGTTCAGGGGTTTTCACAAGAAGAAGGTATTGATTATGATGAGACCTTTGCCCCTGTAGCCAGACTGGAGGCAATTAGATGTTCCTAGCCTATGCTGCATTTCACAATTTTAAAGTTTTTCAAATGGATGTTAAAGTGCATTTTTATATGGTAAAATAAAAGAAGACGTTTATGTATGTTAACCACCAGGTTTGAGGATAATAAACATCCAGATTGGGTATACAAGCTTGATAAGGCTCTTTATGGGTTGAAACAAGCTCCTAGAGCCTGGTATGAGACATTATCAAATTTCTTCTTCAAAATAATTTCACTAGAGGCTCCATAGATAAAACTTTATTCATTAAGAAGGTGGATCAGCATAAGCTACTTGTTCAAATTTATGTGATGATATTATTTTGCATCATCTGATCCCAGTTGTGTGATGACTTTACCAATTTGCATAAGAAGTTTGAAATGAGTGCAATAGGAGAATTACAGTTCTTTCTAGGATCGCAAATCAAACAAGAGCTGATGGGACTTTCATTCATCAGTCTAAATATACAAAAGATCTTTTGATAAGTTTGATTTACAAAATTGTAAGCCTGTTCTACTCCATGTGCAACACCACACAACTGGATGCAGATCAGAAAGGTAAAGTTGTTGATGAAACACTTTACAGATGTATGATTGGGTCCTTGATGTACTTAACAGCTTCTAGACCAGATATTATGTTTGCAACGTGTGTTTGTGCTAGATTTCAGGCTGCTCCTAAAGAGTCTCACTTGATTGCAGTCAAAAGGATCTTTAGATATCTGCAAGGTACACAATCTCTAGGTTTATGGTATTCCACTGGACACTCATGCAAATTGGTTGCTTTTTCTGATAGTGACTATGCAAGGTGTAAGTTAACCAGAAAGTCAACTTCTGGTGGATGTCAATCCTAGGCAACTGTTTGATTTCTGGCAGAGTAAGAAACAAACATCTGTTGCTACATCCACTGCTGAAGCAGAGTACATTGCTGCTGCAAGCTGTACTTCTCAGGTACTCTGGCTTCAGAACCAACTTTTGGATTATGGCATTACAAAGACTAAGACTCCATATTAATGGATAGTGCTTCAGCTCTTTGCATTGTCAAGAATCCTGTCTAGCACTCTAGGACCAAACATATAGAGATCAGACATCATTTTATTAGGGACTATTTGAAAAAGGTCTGATTGATCCAAAGTTGTGCCTAGTGCTGAAGAGCTTGCAGACATTTTTACTAAGCCTTTGGATAGTTCGACTTTCCAAAACCTAGTGTTAAGGCTTGGTATGCTGCAGCTAGAATAAGTGATAACTACTGATGATCTCAGTAAATAAATACTGATGATCATTTGTAACCATATCAAAAAAGTACTGATTTTGTTAAAGAACTGATAACTACTGATATAAGTACAAACAAGTAAGTACTAACGTCCTATGAAACTGAAAAACAGCCAAAAGACTGATGAGTAAGTGTTGAGGACAGTATGAAACAGCTGAAAAGCTATGAATTGACGAAAACCACTGATGAGAATTTTCTCTTCAGTTGCTTCTAAAACTGTTGCTTCATCTTAAACAACTGATGACAAACCACGTCTTCAGTAGTTTCACAACTACTGATGACTAATACCACGTCGTCAGCTATTTACAACAACTGATGACAAAACTATGTCTTCAGTAGTTTCACAACTACTGATGATTAACACCACGTCGTCAGCTGTTTCCAACATCTGAAGCTAAAACCATGGTCTTCAGTAGTTTTATAACTACTGATGCCTACAACCAAGACTTCAGTTGTTTCAACCTCTGAAGGTTAATACCACGTCATCAGTCGCTTAAAACTACTGATGACTCATACCAAACCCTTCAGTTGCTTTATGACACATACCCTATAAATACCTTGTCTTACAGAGCTTCATCATCTTCAACCTAACATTAAAAAACTCAGAACCTTCTCTCACATCAATGGCGAACATGAAGCTTAAACCACGACACAACTGTGTTGCTTACCTTACTAAATCACACTTCTGGACAAAGTTTGATAATGCCATTGATCTAATGATACACTCTCCATACAAAACGGCTTTCCTTCTAAATCCTACCATTCATGCCGAATCCCTCCAGCAGTTCTGGACGAACGTCACCCTCATCACTGGGGAGAATGACACTGACTCTCTCCAGTCGTTCGTCAACAATCGTCAGGTGGTCATCACTCCAGAAATCCTTCGACAAACCCTACAACTGGATGATGCCACTTTCCCCACTGGGTATCCAAAGGGCACCACTGATCTATCATTTGCCCAACATGGATACCAGGGTAACCTTAGTGCCTCTACCATCCTGAAGAAACATTCCATGATGCGGAACGACTAGTTTTTCATATGGTGAATGTATGCTTAGCTCCTAAGACTTCTTTGGGATCAAATGTCGACAAGGTGGCAGTAGGTATTATTCTCTATCCTTGACCAACAACACTTAAATTTTTCTGAAATATTTTGAACTCAAGGATATGGCCTCCAATCCTATAGCTAACCGATGAATATTACACCCTCGGTTCCTAATGGCCATTATAGTAAACTAGCTGAAAGCTGAGGGACTTGTTGGCCTTGGAGTCCCTGCCACGGCTGTATTGCCTGAAGTATACTCCATGCACAACTCAGACCAGTCACTCAAACTGGCTGCCAAACTGCGAAAACCCACGCAGCTGGAACCACAGCCACCACCCCAATCCTTTGTCCCCACCAAACCCAAACACAAGAAAGCCAAAAAGGCTACTCAGGGAAATGAGTCCCCTGAGGATGCCCCTGCAACACAAATGCAGGTTATATCTACTGGTCATAACCCCCAGTAGATACCGGACTCACTCACCCTCAAACGCTTAGGTTTCCTCTCAACAGGAGCCTGTAGCAACCATCTCTGGGGCACCTATACATCTGGAACCTTCCTCACTTGAGGAGGTTTCCATTGAAACGCACCACTCTCCCCGGGTGCATACTGCCTTCACACCTCTCCCACTGCAACCGCCCCCAAAGTCCTACCATCATGATTGCCAAAGTGCTGACTCAGTTGCACTCCTCACCCCCTCCCCAGATACCAATCACAAATGGGATAGCTCCAACCATTGAGGGGGAGGACCAAAGTGCTTCTGACACCCCACAGCACAGGGTTACCATATTCAATCTCCAGGTGTAGAAATGGAGATTGAATGTCTGGTGAGGCTGCCACTTCTCCTGCTTCAGCATATGATCAGGCTAAAGTGGTAACATTCATAAGACCTCACCAGATGCAACTGCTGATGAAGGACATGGTCCTGAGGCAGGAAGTCCCAGTACCATGACCAAGGGGCACATGCTACTACTGATCTACACTCAGAGCATGTTCATCCTGATTCTATCAGGAGGTCAGGTGATTCAGTAAACACTGATGATGACCTGGGCTTCTTTTATGATGTTTTAGCCCAAAACACCATCCTCGAGGATGAGGTGAGCAGACTCAAAGAGCTGCTTGCCAACATTTCTCAGGATCAAAGCCCATCTACCCCTCACAACCCACAGATGGCACCTTCCTCTGAAGGTCTCCCATACACTGAGCCACTCCAAAACACTCAGCCACCTGCCTCTGCTTCTGGCATTATTTCTCAGGGACAGAACCCCCCTGAGCATATAGCTGCTATCTTTCAACATTCCTTACCTCTCATCACATCAACTATTACTGATATGGTCCTTAAAACCCTTGATGAGAGGCTTCCCTCAGTTATACAACGCATGATAGAGGATTCTGTGAGCAAAAGGCTTTCTGACAATCAAACCCTTGTAACCAATGCAACAAAAAAGGGGGAGATTCAGTCAGTGAAAGCAAAAAGAAAGAGGATGGTAGATAGGAAAGAAATGAAAAGGAGAAGGTGAAGGATGCTAACATGGAGAAAGTGACTGAAAGTACTAAAGACTTTCATGTCACATACAAGAAAAGGAAGAATGAGAAGGAGACTGACTTGGAGACAATGGTGAAGAAGGTTGATGTCAAACACAGCCGATCAATGGATAACATCATTGATCAGTTGTTTAGGCAAGGCCACGACACTGAAAAACTTGACTCAGAAATCAGAAGACTAGAGATTGAAGAAATCCAAGATAGATGGGCAAGTTATGATGTGTCGGAAGGGAAAGGTTAGAGATCATGATCAGGTTCATAGCGAAATATCTGGTAGATCATTGATTGAGATCAAGGCATGGTCCAGGGACAGCATCTTGGCAATAACCACCAAGATCTGTTCGTCTGAAGTATACACAAAAGGATTGGTTATTGAAGCCTTAAACGACGCTGGTGCTGGGAGCAGGACTGAACTAGTCAAGCAATCTAAAGCCGACCTCACATCCAGAATGCTAGACCAGCCTGTCAACATTCCGACACCAAAACCACCACAACCACAACCCACCAAACCAACTCCTCTACCCTCAAAACCAGTAGCCGATGAGTACCCCAGAAGAGGAAGAAAAGGTAGTGAGGCTAGAAGAAGATGACGAAGATAATGATGAAGATGAAGATAGGCTGCCACTCTCAGCTGTTATATAGTTGCCGAAGGCCACAAGTCACTCTCCAACAATTACTCTGAACTGCAAAGACAAATTGTGAAAGTGAAGCTAGAAGAAGAAGAGCTTCACAAACAACATGATGAGGAATTGTTGAGGAGGGTGACAAAGCATATGCTGCCACATCTTCAATCATCGACATGAAGAAGCATGCTCTCAGATTATACACTCTTAAACATACATTTCAATATCAAAAGGAGAGAGTGAGGATTTGGCCTGATCCCAGGGTGTCTCATAGGATTCACAAGAAAAACATTCCACAGAGTTACATTGGCCAAGTGAAGAAGATTGTAGATGAAGTGATCTCACTGGTCTTTGTAGTATCACCCTGGGAAATCCTAGATGACTTCAAGAAAGCCTATAAGCTAACCTGACCCCACAGAAGATGCTGGAAAATAAAATGGTGAAAAAGGGGTTAGTATATAAGAGGCTTGAGGAAGTCAGAAGAAAGAAGAGCTCCAGTTGTTCTTAGAGGGTAATCACCCTGATGAATTTGCTTATAGAGTAAAACAACTGTGGAACTCAAAAATGGGAAACAAGTCAAATACCTATCTGAATATTATGGGCCAGAATCACTTTTTGAAGGAGGAGCTGAAGAACTTACCATGGAGGAACAGATAACCTTCCTTGAGGCCTATACAAGGGAGTCATACAGACTCATTGTTGGGAAGTAGATCTCATGGATGGGGTAACAGCTCTGTGTCCAGTTCCCAAGACAGAGTTCCCATTCATCCTTTGCCAAATAGATCACTAAGAGACTTCTTCCAGGCCTGTGCTTATATGGGTCACTTCTGAGCTGATCTAGAAGACAAAAAGACCAAATCTCTCTGCCATAATAAGTGGGACATCTTCAATAAGTTTAGAGGTTTTGGCTGCATTGGTTAGGGGGAGTTTGTTGGACCAAAAGAACCAATGAGCCTCATCAGAAAAACCTCTAAGTCCTACAGACATCACAACAACTGCTGAAGACTTGATCAGCTGTTGTAACAAAGTCTAAAGACTTCAACACTGAAGACTAAAGTACTGAAGACTTCAACAGCTGAAGACTAAAGTACTGAAGACTTCAACAGTTGAAGACCAAAGTTTGAAGATCAACAGCTGAAGAACAAAGTACTGAAGATCAACAGCTAAAGTACAAAGACTGAAGACATCAGCTGATGACAACAGCTGAAGTTCAAGTACAAGTACTGAAGCCTTCAGAGTTTGTTACAATAGCTGAAGAAGCATTCTTCAGTTGTTGATGGTTTCCTTTCAGTAGTTTTCTTTTTGTTTCAGTATTTGTAAAACGACTGAAGAGCATGTTCTTCAGTCGTTGTAGTTTCAGTAGTTTCTTTTCAGTAGTTGTAGTGACAGTTAACACTGTATTTTTGTAAGAAGATGTCAGCTGTTTTGACATCTTCAGTAGTTGTGTTAACTTTTAGTAGTTTGAATAATTCTGTTAGATGTCACTATCAAATGACATCAGCAGACGTCACATCTCTTATATAAGAATGTTCCACCACGACATTCTTATATAAGGGATGATTGACCTGATTGTAAGGGTGACATTTTGCCACCACGAAAGCGCGTATTGAATAAAATATGTGATTTGCAGAATTCTTTCTATAATCGTTTGTTCTTACTTTGAACATCAACTGTATTCTTGTGAATGTCTAATTCATTGTTTGATTTCCGCTGCAATACTCTCTAATCAATCAAACGTAGATCACTGATCCTAACAGTTCTAAAGAAGGACTACGTGATCCCGGAGGACCAAATCCTAATGTCAGCTTCAAGATATAATGATCTTTATATCTTGGATCTCTCAAAGGCCTCCACAACGGATTGTGAAGTCCAATGCTTCTTGTCCAAAGCTACTAAGAAGGACTCTGTCTCTGGCATAGGAGAATGGGACACATAAATCTGTGAAAAATGAATCACTTGATCCAGAATGATTTTGTGAGAGGAGTAAATATCAAAAACTTCCAACTCCCGGATTTCTGCGTTGCATGCAAAAAGGGCAAACAGACGAAGAAGTCTCATAAGGAAAAGAAAGTTCATTCTATAGAACTTCCTCTGGAGCTCCTTCACAGGGATCTGTTTGGTCCAGTCAGTACAAGAAGCATCACAGGTGACTTGTATTGCTATGTAGTTACTGATGAACGGAGTTGCTGAACGGAAGAACGTAGCTTGATAGAGATGGCACGGACTATGCTGGCAGACTCGAAACTGCCTATCCAATTCTCGAATGAAGCAGTGGCAAATGCATGTTATACGCTTATTCGAGTTCTGGTAGTGAGACGCCATGGAAAAACGTGCTACGAGTTATTACAGCGACGTAAACCTAACTTAGAATATCTCGAACCGTTTGGCGCCCCGTGCACCCTGCTGAAAAAGACTTAGGAGGGAAAATTCAGTGAAAAGGTTGATGAAGGGATCTTTCTAGGATACAACATACCGAACAAGAGAGTTTACAACAACTCAACGGGTCCGGTAGAAGTGTGGTGTAATGTTGATGTTCAGAGATATATCACACCGCCTGCTGGAAAAGGGCCTGCTTACTTCTTCGACTATGATGGATTCTTCAAGTCCTTCAACATACCTCTCTCCTCTTCAGAAGACGAGTTGGCAAACAACATGATGTACGATGTCTTGAACACACCGTCTCAAGATTCAACAAGTTAATCTCCTACTAACTCAGGGGGAGCACGTGAAGTTAGTGACTCTTTCTCTGATGAAGAAAATGAAGAACATAATCAGATCAACCAGGATGTACAGGTTCCGACTACCACAATTCCACAAGCATCTGCTAGTGATGCTTCTGAACCTACAGAACCTCAGACTCCGACTGCCTCAGATCCAGAACCAAATGTTCATAATATTGACTCTGAGGTGGTTGTTCCGACAACTCCTGGCTCACGTCTAAATGTCTATCATCCTTTGGATAATATTATAGGAGATGTGAGATCAGGTGTTCTGACTAGAAATTAGTTGTACTCAGCTGATTATGCCTTTGTGATGGAAAAGGGATACCTTCACGATGGTGCCTACCGCTGCTTTGTGTCTCAGTTTGAGCCAAAGTATGTTAGTGAAGCACTAAATGATGAGGCTTAGGTGAGTGCCATGCAGGAAGAAATTCTATAGTTTAAGAAGTTAGGTGTATGGACACTTGTGGATAGGCCCAAATGAGCTCAAGTCATTGGCACCAAATGGGTCTTGAAATGCAAGAAGGATGATAAGGGAGTGATCATCAGAAACAAGGCTCGGATTGTGTTCAGCGTTTTCGACAAGTTGAGGGTATCGACTACAATGAAGTATTTGCACCAGTGGCAAGGATGGAAGCTATTCGCATCTCCCTTGCCTATGCATCTTATATGAAAATCAAAGTTATCAACTAGATGTTAAGAGTGCATTTCTTCATGGTGAGATCCGAGAAACTGTGTATGTCAGTCAACCAGAGGGATTTGAGGACCCATATCATCGGGACAGAGTTACAAACTCGACAAGGCGTTATACGGGCTTCATCAAGCTCCACGGGCCTAGTATGAGAAACTCTCGACTCATCTTGTGAAACACGGTTTTCGCACGGGAGTCATTGACTGTACATTGTTTATCAAAGAAAAAGATGGTGACTTACTGCTAGTACAGATCTATGTAGATGACATAATCTTCGGTTCAAAGAACGAAGAATTATGCAAAGAGTTTGAAGTAGTAATGAAGGCAGAGTTTGAGATGAGTGCAATGGGAGAGATGAAGTTCTTTCTCGGGTTACAGGTGGATCAGACACCAAATGGGATCTTCCTACATCAAACCAAGTATGTAGGTGACATTCTCAGTCGGTTTGACATGGAGAATGCTTCCACAGCTAGCATTCCACTGGCTACAAACCATGATGTAGCACTCGACGAGAATGGGGATCTGGTAGATACCACTATGTACCAAGGGATGATCTGATCTCTCATGTATCTCACTGCCTCACGACCTGATATCATGTATGCTACATGTTTATGCTCACGATATCAGGCAAAGCCTAAGGTGAACCACCTAATTGGGGTCAAAAGGATTTTTTGTTATCTGAAGGGTACGCCCACTCTTGGGTTGTGGTATGATCATGATGATGACTTTGAGCTTACCGCATATAGCGACTCGGACTACGGCGGCTTCAAGATGAACTACAAGTCTACATCAGTAGGGGTCAGTTCTTTGGGAGAAGATCAGTAACCTGGCAGTGTAAGAAGCAGACCTCATTTGCATTATCAACCTGTGAAGCCGAATACATTGCTGCTGCAAGCTGCTGTTCTCAAATCATATGGATTCAACAGCAAATTCGGGATTATGGTTTGAATTTCTTTTCTACTCCTATCATTGTTGATAACTCTGCTGTGATTGCAGTCACTAAAAACCCAGTCCAACATCCAAAGACCAAACACATCGGTATTAAATATCACTTTATTCGTGATTGCTTTGAAAAGAACTTAATCGATGTGGTAAAAATAAATAAAAATTTTCAACTCCTGACCTCTATACAAAGGCATTAGATAAACCACATTTTTTATATTTGTTAGAGGTCAACAGGGTTAAAAAGAAAAATGAGGTCATACCTGAAAATGACCATGTATAGTCCGATGCGTCGTGTCTAGTCTTTTTATTTTTCAATTTTTAATTCTATTTATCGTGTTTTTGTTTAATTTTAATTAGCATAATTACAATTGATGTCTTTCCTTGCTCATTAAAATCCTAAAACGCTAATCCATAGTGGTTTGATAATTTTAGGGGGAGAATAGGCCTAAGAAATAAAAAAATGAGGGAAAAGGAGAGGCAAGCTTAATAAATAAGATCGTATGTGTGATACCAATTCAATCTTTGGAATATGATAGTACACAGGTACAAACCATTTGGGACTTTAAAATTCAAAATCGAAAAAGATGCAAAGCTCAAGTATAAGTCTGTGTAGTCTGAGCAATATAAAAGGAAATATGATAGATAAGCTAGCTACTACTAAGGTAACACAATGAAAGTAGACCTAGATGTTGCTAGACCACAGATGATATGTCGGTAGATTCAACACAATAGATGACTAGACCTTTTTGGTGATATCAAGATTAAACTAAAATGTTTGACTAGTTGTGGGTAACACCTTATCCCTGGTTAACATGATCAACAAGATTCCAATAAGGGGTGACGAGCAAAACAAACGCCACAAAAGTGTGCGTAAGACCAAAGCATGAGCAAAAGCACATGAAAATGCAAATACAATCAAACTGATAACCTATGTTGTGGTGAGATCTGTGCTAAAAGAATGAAAAATTGCCTCAACAAGAAGATAGGTTATGTGCCTCTCTGTTGTGCGGTGGCACTGACCTGAGGATTGGCTTCTCTTTGAAAGTTCTAAGAATAATCTATTCTTGAATACTACCCTGAGACTGCTCAAAAATCTCCTGAGGAATGTTGATTACCATATAAGTGTGGGATCCACAAATGCTCGTTGAAATAAACAAACCTAAAACTATCACCAAACTGTGTTGAAAGTTTGTGTATGGATTTAAGAGGACAAGTAATACTGATAATCAATGTGGCTACAATTCTTGAAAGTTCAAATCAGTGTGGGGACCTAAGAGTACTAGTATGATTTCCTTAATTTGCTAAATGACTCTAGATGAAAAACTAGAATAGAGCATCAAAGGTTTTAGCTAACTTGTCCCAAATGATTTGAATATCTTGTCTGATTCTAAATTGAACTGGTCCATGTATGGTTTAAATGAATTAAGGCTGCCCTCTCAGAAAAAATTACTCCTTAGAGCTACATCTTAGGAGTTAATCCTCACAAAAACACAAAAACATGTCTTACTTTAAGTTTTAGCAGTATTTTTTTATGTTAGTACAAAGTTAGTTTATTTCAGTTGTGTAGTATCGGACTATGTCATGGAAGTTGATAAGGGACCTTATCATCTAAAAGGGTCACGTCTGAGGTGATCACACATTCTTTCAAATATAATTGGGTCACGTCTAAGGTGACAAATATTTTAAAAGGATCACGTCTGAGGTGATCAAAAGTTTTTCAGGTTAAAATAATCATGTTCGAGATGATCAAATGCTTATAAAGTTTATTCAAAGTCAAACAGAGAATATGAGGTATGGTCGTAAAGTTAAATTCATGATTCTGACCCATTCACACGAATGGACCATACTCATGCACTAAATAGCCGAATGGACATGAGAATGAACCATTCACCCGAATGGCTTATCAGAATGACCCATTCGACCGAATGAAAATGTGCGAATGAGTCAGACGACCAACTGAGCTTTAGTCGGCCGACTGAAAGTGATCGACTCAGCCAATCGCCCGATTGAGTTTCATTCGCCCGAATGAACTAAGTGAATGAGTCCAGTCGGCCGATTGAACTCAGATTCAGTATATAAAGGGCCACAGTCGATTGCATTTTCCTCACCACTTCCAATCACCGTTAAATCGCACATCCTACCGTTACGTTGCCCAAATTTCTTTAGACCTCGATTATACATCCCTATTGATCTTCTGACGTGTGTTTGCGTTTATACAGGTATAATAAGATGAAATCTCACAGAAATCAGGAGAAATGGTGCCCTAATTTGGGAGGTTCGATTGAAACAAGAACCAAACCATTAAATGAACTAATAACCTACTGAAGTTGAGTAAAATGTTAAAACCAATGTTATTAGGTCATTAGTTAAGAGATTGTGAGTCTAAAGAACCATTAAACAACGTTTAATTCGATGAATTGGTAAAGATTCAAACCTCAATCGACCGAATAGTAGGTCATGCGACTGGTCGTCTGGATGAACTTCAATCGCACGATTGAGCTGGCCAAATGGGTCAATCGGCTGAATGTATCATACGAATGAGCTCAGTCGGCCGACTGAGCCAATCGTAGGCTCAGCCAACCGATTGAACTCAGTCGCCTGTTCATTCACCCGAATGAGTCCAGTCGCATGATAGGACAACCGACTGAACACAGCCGCGTGATTCATTTGCATGAATGAATCAGAATGAATTCAATCAAGCTACTTAGAACTAATTTGTGGTATTATCTAACATTTATGTGTCTTGTGTTTCAGAACTATGGCTGATAGATGGTCTATCAACCCTAAGCACAATATATGTGCTCATTTAGACCATACTACTCGGAATGGTGCCGAGTTTACTAAGATCATCGCTTTTCTCAAGCGATCAAGGATCCACAAGGCCATCTCTACTCCATGCACACCCTATAGGTCTTTACATCAGGCATTCTGGGAGAATGCATCTATTGATCGTTCACATGAGCCGTACAACATACGGAGTTCTATCTGTGGCATGGATATAGAGGTTACTGCTGCAGACATTCAGAGGGTACTTGAGCTGGGTGACGACACTAATCACCCCACCAGACTTCACCCACTGACGGTGAGAGGATGTTTTCTGAGGATTAAGTACGCTAGGGACATCAACTCAGGTGTGCTCAACAAGAGCAACCTGTGCCCCCAGTACAAGTACTTGGCACATGTCATTCCGAAGTGTGTAGCTTCCAGAAAGGGTGGGTTTGATGATCTATCAGACCAGATACAGAATGCCTACGGGACACTAGTGCTGAACTACCCCTTCAGCTTCTCCAGCATGATCTTCTCTTACCTCGTGGAGAATCTGGAGGCAAAGGGAAAAGAGGGTTTCTGTATGTACCCAAGGTTTCTCCAGATGATCTGTGACGAGAAGCTACTTCTCTTCCAAAGGAACGCCACGATGCTGTGGCTTTAGAGATCATGGATGATACGACTCTGGGTCGTATAAGAGTTTACAGGGGGAAGCAGGTAAAGCCCCAGGTAAAGAGACTGATAGGCCATCTGGCCAATGAGAGTTACGTGGCGCCAGGTAGACGTAAGTGGCGTCACGTAGACAGTGACTCAGATATTGAGCAGCTACAGCTCCCAGAGCATCACTCTGATGATAGCGGGGATGCTGGAGATACATTGCCCACTCAACCAAGGGGCCCCACTACTGATTACATCTCCAGCTTCTGCCCCCACTGAAGATAGAGCTGAGAATGCTGGTTTCCACTAGAGTTTCATACCTGGTGAAGGGGAAGAGGAGTCGGATGAGGAGCCACTAACCCGGACTGGGGGAAGTAAAGTCGTTCCCACAGAACAGGGGCTCCGGGCGGTTAGTGGACGCCCCGGCGGATCAGGAGAGACTGCTGCTGACCCTACATATGCTCCCGATCAGCCGAGCCGTGTTCTAGGGGGAGCATCCTCCTCGACAGGATCGAGGAAGAAGAGGATGGCTCAGCCCCACAGCATGAAGAAGAAGAAGCGAAGACTCACCTTCATCACTCCCATTACTACCACTACCTCCACCACCACAGCTACCACCACCATTCTACCTACCACCACAGCCACCATCCCTACCACTATTCCTCCTAACACCACAGCCACCATCCCTACCACCATTCCTCCTAACACCACTACCACCCTTCCATCCACCACCACATCATTCACACCTACACCACCACCACCATCATCTATACCACCTCCAATCTTCACCACTGTCACCACCACCACTAGTCATCCTGCAGTACCATCTCTTTTCTCTCCATATCCATCAGGATCACCTTTACCTCCCAGTGGGGTTGAGGAACAGCTCTCAGCACTTAACCGAATGGTGCTGAGGCTCTTAGCTACAGATGAAGAGAAGACCAATTAGATATGACAGCTGGTAGACCTGACCACTGTCCAATCTCAGTAGCTTTCTCATCAGGCTCGATTGATCGATGAGCAGGCGCATTGAATGTCTCAGTTCCAGGAGCAACACGCCAAAAGGATTGAGGAGCTGGAGGCTGCAAACAAATCTCTGCAGTTAAACCTCAAAGGGTTCAAAGACGAGCCCTTAAAGATAGGAGAAGGTGATGGAGAGATGATGCTGATGATGATAGTGATGATGATGATGATGGTGGTGATGATCACTATGGTGATACTGATGTTAGTGTGATAATGATGATGATGACTCTTCAGCTGCGGGTGCCACATCAGCAAGCGAAAGGAGGACCAAACGAACTCAAGATCCAAGTGCCTCCACATTCAACCCGGCAGCAGAAGAGCCGATGATCCAGGACAAGAGTAATGCTTAGATGTTTTATTGTTATTTAAAATCTTTTGTATTTGGATCATGTATAAAATTAATGAAATGCATGTTTATATGTAATATAAATAGTTATGACTTGATTGTTATGGTTATGTCTTGATTATTAACTAATGATTGATATATTACATGTTTAAATCAAGCAGATCCAAATTATCAAAGGGATGAACACGATATTGCTCCCCTCCAACAGATCAAGACTCAACTAACCATGATTCTTGATCTGCAAGGGATTGTCAGAAGATCAGTGAGTTACACCCCTGAAGAAGGGGAAATAATCCATGTTCTTACTGATGAGCAACTGGCAGAAATGTTCAAGTTTAATCCCGATGAGATTGTAAAAGACGCTCCAACTGTTGAAGGAGACAGTGACGACGGCCTGAAAGACATTGATGAGATAGAGACCAAGGACGTCATGGCAGACCACTATCTAGAGTATGCTGACAAAGAGGGAAATGTGGTCCCCAATCTGGGTGATTCCCTGGTCAGTGATACATTTGATATATTGGATTAGATGGAGCAAGAGACTGAGAAGGTTGAAGAACAAGCCCAAGCCTCAAACGCCGGTGTTGATATCAGAAAGGCTAAATGGGCTGCATCTTTTGAGGAGATCCGAGCACAACGCATGCTCCTAAACCGAATGTCTACACCAAGCTCTACAAAGTGAAGAAACATCACAAGGTGTCAAGCAAGATTATCGGTGGGCTCATTTTGATGATCTTAATATATACGCGGTAAAGAGAGAGATGGTTATTGAGTACTTTAGATTCCCGCATGATCTAAATTCTCTACCTGGTTTTGAGCTCAACCAGCTGGCTAAACTGAAGTTGTTATATGCTGACCCGAGGAGATGTCAGGCTGGTTTGAGGCTGCCTTAAAGAAAGAGTACCATACCAGGTGGGTCAACTTCAAACCTCAACAACCTACAAGGTATATCAGATGTTCTGAAGTTGATCCTCGACTCAGACGCACGACTGAACCAGGAGACTGGATCAGTCGTATGACTATAACATGAGATTGACTTAGCGCACGACTGAACACTCAGTCGTGCGAATGGATCAACCGCATGGCTCAATCGCACGAATGAACCATACTAATGGTTCAGTCGCCCGAATGACCAACCCTAACCTATAAATACCACCTAATTCATGAAAAAAAGGCATTCAATCCACTTCGACTCGAGACGTACCCTAGCCGTCCAGAAGCCTCTAAGTTCGTACTCCAAGTTCATAGAATGTTGTAGATCAATTCCTAATCGATTCTTGATGTTAGTTTCAATACATTATTGTTACTACGTGCGTTCTCACTGATTGGATCGCCAATCAAATAGGATTCTACACTATTGGTTTGGTTTAACACGTTAATCAGTTGGTGTTTTGTTCAAATACCAGATCCTAACAATAAAGGACTGAGAAATAAAGTGGTTCCTCTTGTGCGTGTACAGTGGAAGCACAGGAAGGGATCCGAGTCAACGTGGGAGACTAAGGAAGAAATGAGACAGCATTATCCACGTTTGTTCGAGGAATAACAGGTTTTGAGGATGAAACCTATTTAAGGGGGGTGGGCTTGTAACACCCTACTATTTATTTATTTTGAAGCCGATGAAGGAAGAAAAAGAAATAAAGTACGAAGTCGAGGGAACAAATTCGCCAACGAGAGAAAGTTGGGTAAGTGGGGGTATATAAAGGGAGAGAGCAACCATTACCCTCTCCCCACACCCACATTTTCAGCCAAAGAAAGAGGAGAAGAGAGAAAGAAGAGAAAAAGGGAGAAAAGGTTGTTCGGGTTGGTTCGAGTGAGCTAAAATTGTTAAGAAGCGAGTCAAATCGAAGCTCTCCTCGTTGTGGTCGTTTGTGTGAGTTCTAGGACCCCTCCTTTAAACGTTTTTGAATAATTTGGGGCTAGAACACATCTAAAAATCAGGTTTTTGAGTGTGTATGTGTGTGACCCGTATGCGTATGTGTATGTGTGTATGATGAGTTTGAGCCTTGTTTGTGAGCTTGTGTGTGCTTGAATGGTGTTGTGGTATGCATCCCTAAGGTTTAGGATCGTTGATTTGGGCTTAGAATGAGTTTGTATGAGCTCGGAGGTCAAAAATGGCGGATTGGGTTCGGGATGAACTGCATTCTGCATCAGCTAGGGCTAGGCGACTGAATGAAGGCCATACGGCCGAATGAGGTGGGATTGGGGTCCATTCGCAAGATTGAGAGTTCATTCACACGATTGAGGCCAGTCGCATGGGGAGTCATGCGATTGAGGGTCCAGTCGCATAAGTGCTCATCCGCATTAGTTCCATACGCACGAGGTCCATCTGCATTAAGTCCATTCGTGCGATTAGGTGTTCGTTCGCATGAGTGTTCATCCACACTGGTTCATTGGCATGATGTTCAGTCGCATGGAGGCCATGCGACTGAAGGGTCTCCATACGCCCGAATAGGGATGTTGCACCTGAGGAGAAGCGTAGTTTAACTTCTGACTTTCGGGGGAAAGTGCAGATGTAAGTTTTGATGTAAAGGTTCCCGTAAGAGCATGTAAGATGAAGGTTGAGGCCTTAGAGAGCATGTTGGGCATGATGATGATGTTGCATGATTATGCATGTTATGTATGTATGATGTTGCCTTGTATGATGCTGATGACTGTGTATGTTATGTTCCTTATCATGATGTATGTTTATCATTCCTATGGCTTTACGTTGAATGTTAATGAATGAAATGAAGTATTATGTAAGGTAAAGTGAAAGATAATGAAAGAGGAACATGAAGTAAGAATGCATGCATTAATGAACGACGAAGTAATGAAAGTCTTGCAAGAACTGTATGTCGGGACACGCCATTAAGGTGTTAGCCTAAAAGTGTGCGGGTTCGCTACCCCGGGAGGATGCACATCAGGGTCTTTCTTTGTGATTGACCATATGGATGAACCATTGTTGCATGCCTTAGGTGTTGTGACCATTTGGTGCCGAGCACCACCGATGAAGGTCTTTTATAGGCTTAGGTCCAGTACCACGAGAATGAAGGGCATAGCATATGACAATGGTATACCTGAACTTTACCTTAGGTGCTGTGACCATTTGGTGCCGAGCACCACCGATGAAGGTCTATTATAGGCTTAGGTCTAGTACCACGAGAATGTAGGGTAAAGTTCATGGTGATGACGAAAGGAAAAAGATATAATGATGGACGAACAAATGAAAGTAAGATGAATGAATGAACGGAAGTTAACGAATGATGAAGATAATAATGATATTATCTATGTGTACGGAGTTTGTATGATCACATGAAAGAAAAGAACGGTTTTAACAAAAAAGTATATTTTTTATAAAATTAGAACTCACTCAGCAACTCTAACTTTGATGTGTTTCCAGTTGGCAGGTAATGATTGCTGAGGATGGCATGAGGTGGCTACTCAGCTCTTTTGGGATGGCATCCATTTATATAACGCTTTTGTGATGTAATGCAACAACGTATTTTGTAACTGATTAATGATGTATTATTTTGCAAAAGCTACTATATGGAAATGAAATGTCATTTTTAAATGTTTCCGCTGTGATGCTTTATGAGATACAAATGTAATTATATGTTTTATGTGTGATGAGGATCCAACTGTAAGCGTCCCGGGAACGGGGCCTTACCGGGATAAAGGTCACCTAACCATCATTTAAATGTAACATTAGATTCTAGATTTTAATTATTAATTGTCTATGAGACATGAAAAGGGTATTAATAATTAAAATGTAATTTTTCAGAAATACTAATATGAACTTTGTAAATTCTGTAGAAATGGCGGCAAACGATAATGTTACCACCCCGACCGTCCATACCCTTTCGTTGAGAACCATCTTAGAAAGGGATCATCTTAACCATAATAATTTTATGGAGTGGTTTCAAAACTTGAGAATTGTTCTCAAGCAAGAGAAAAAGGCCTATGTCCTTGACGATCTCATTCCTGACCAACCCGACCCCGAGGATGTTGAGGCCTATAACCATTGGCTTCAGTATACTGAAGATTCCATGCAGGTTTCCTGCCTCATGTTGGGAACTATGATTCCCAAACTCCAAAAGAACTTGGAGCATCATGGGGCATATGACATGATCACCCAGTTGAAGGAAATGTGTTGATACATGTATCTCCCTAGATCATTATATGAATGTAATAGATCTTGTTTGTTTGATTCTGATGTAATGTTTGGAATGATTAATGAAATGATATTGGTTGTTTGTTATTTATAATGTTTAATATTTCATTAATGAGTCGATGTTGAATTGGTTAATTAGGTTTGTTTTTTTTCCTGTTTTTGGCCATCGGGACTCCTTGAAGCTCAATCAAAGTACATTTTCCGGCCCCTTTTTCTCTCGGTCTGCATAACCTCTTCATCTGACACATAATGTTATATTAATTATATATTCAAACTTAACAAAATGAAGTTCTTATGCGAATGGCCCATGCGAATGGACCATACGCATAAATAACTTCATACAATGACTCAGTCGCACGACTGAACCAGGAGACTGGATCAGTTGTATGATTGTAACATAAGATTGGCTCAGTCGCACAACTGAACACTCAGTCGTGCGGATTTAATCAACCGCATGGTTCAATCGCACGACTGAACCATACTAATGGTTCAGTCGCACGAATGAACAATACTAACCTATAAATACAACCCAATTCGTGGAAAAACATGAGCATTCATTCTATTTCGACTCTAGACGTACCCTAGCCATCCAGAAGCCTCAAAGTTGATACTCCAAGTTTATAGAACGCTATAGATCGATTCCTAATCGATTCTTAACGTTTGATTCAATACTTTATTGATTCTACGTGCGTTCTCACTGATTGGATCACCAATCAAATAGGATTCCGCACTATTTGGTTTGGTTTACACGTTAATCATTCGCTATTTCGTTCAAATACCAGGTCCTAACAAGTGGTATCAGAGCTTTGGCTCTTGATTACGTGTGATTCAATCAAGATTGATAAAAAGTTTGTGTTTTTTACACTAAAAAAACATAATCTTTTGTGTCAAGTTGTCTTGGACGTTCCCTGCTCATCAAGTTTCGGTTTCTACGGCCTTAGGCGATTAGGTTTGCGAAATTTTGAATTTTTACGGCTAAAACACGTTTAACCTAGAAATTTTCGTAAAACAGCAGCTTCAGTCGCACGAGTGAGCCATTCGCACGACTGGACTTCATTCGCATACACTAGACGCACGATTGGACTGAGTCGCATCTCCATTCGTATGACTGAACCATCCGTTCGCAGTGTTCATACGCATCAGCTTCATTCGCACAACCAAACCAATTGCTTAGTTTAGCCACACAATTGAACCAATCGCATAGTTCATTCGCACGGATAGCCCATTCGCATCACCCAGTCGCACCAGTTTGACAGTTTGTTTAGTACACTTAAAAGTTAATCGAGATGGAAGATCAGATTTTAGCGTTTACTGTCAGCAAGGACTCAAGGATCCAGAACCTACTGTTGCTTGAGAGTGAGGTGGGGAATCATAATAAACCACCAAAACTCTTAACGTTAAATGAGTTTCCCCACTGGAAACAACGTTTTGAGATCTACCTCAATGGAGTGGATCCAAATTTGTGGGAAGCTATCGAGATTGGGTATAGTATGCAGGTGGGAGCAGATGAAGTGAAACTTACTCTAGGAGGAATGACTGATGCACATAAAGTTAAATATAATGCTGAAAAGAGAGTATATGCATTGCTAACACAGTCTATCCCTAAGGACATTTTTCACCAATTCTCAGAGAATAAACAAGCCAAGAAGTTATGGGATGAGCTAGAAAAAAGATATGACGGGAATGCTTCGTTGAAGGAAATTAAAGCTAAGGAACTGAAGAAAGAATTTGACAACTTTTCATGATGGGAAAAGGGAGTTTAGACGATGTCATTGATAGATTCTACCATTTGATAAGCGAGCTGCACACACATGGTGTCACAACTACCATGGAAGATAAAGTGTCAAATTTTGTTGACGGGTTGCCAAAAAGTTGGGCTTCTTTTGTGTCAAATCTGAGACAGAATGGATTGCTATCAAAGTTGGACATCAATGATTTCATACTAAAGCTGCGAGAAGAAGCACTAAGGATGAAGTATCGAGCTCAGAAGTCTTCGTACACTCAGAATCCAGCTTTGTACAATGCCACTTCTCAAGTTAAGACGAATGGAGCACCTCTTCAGACTTCTTTTGTGTCAAGCTCATATGGTCCTTCACAAGTCTCTCCTTCAGGATCAGAAACATCAGGGTCTTCTAGTACCCAATATATCGGATCCGAAGCAAATGCTACCAGACTGAAGACTGAGAATCTTGGAAACGTGACAGTAGAAGTAGCTCGAGAGCATATGGATCTCTTGGCAGCAGTGGTCCATTCTTATGATGGACTCATTGCTGGAAAAATTGGAAACTGCCATCTGGCAGATGAGGACTACGAGCAGGTTGATGAGACTGAACTGGAAAGGATGGAAATTATGTGGGCCTTAGCATGTGCTGTCCGGAGAGCAAAGAAGTTCATGAAGAAGACCGGACAAAACTTGGTTGCTACTAAGGACACTACTTTTGGTTTCGACAAGAGCAAGGTGACCTGCTTCAACTGTGGAGAAAAGGGGCACTTCAAAAGAGAATGTGTGAAGCCAAAGAAGACTGGAAACGGGAATCCACTCTCGTCCTTCACTCGTCAAGACAAGCAAGCTAGCAGTTCTACATCATCAGGCAAGGATCCAAAAGCTTTGACCGCCCATGATGATGAAGGACAGACTGGAGCTTTAGGTTTGTATCTTCGGGAGAATCCAATATTGCGAGCGTGGATGACTTAGATGATGATTCCGCAAGTGAAAGAGATATAGCAGTTGAGATAGCGATGTCACATAGTGAAGAAACTGCAACAGAGGTCAGCTACAAGCCTGAAGAAAGAACATCTACAACAAAGAAAGAATCACCAGAACCAGAGACATCTGATGTTGTACTGATGACTACCTCATCAGAACCTCCTCAGGTAAGTTCTACTGACCAACTTTTCAAAAATCATGCTTGTTCTAACTGTGATAAATTTAGAGAAAGCATAGATCAGAAATTTGCTAGGTTGCTAGATCATAATGATAGCCCAGTAAAGGATTTGAAACTGTGCACTAAGGCAAATAGAGTTTTAAAACAAAATGAGCATAGTTATAAAGAAAAGGTAGACCTGTTGAATAAACAGCTTAGTGAAACTGAAGTAGTAGCATTTAACCAAGCTAATCACATCAGGTACTATCTTAACTCCCTAGAAGACACTAAGAAACAAAAAGCAGTCTTAGAAGTAGAAGTTAACTCTTTAAAGCAAAAACTGCACAGTTGGACAAGTTCATCTCATATTGTCCAACACTTAGTGAGAGAGCGTAACAACGAGGAGGGTCTGGGTTATAAAGTGGTTCCACCACCACCTGAAACCTTGATGAACACTAAGAGTAGACCAATAAATAACAACCCCATCAAGGATCATGTGGTGTCTACTCCTCTTGTTAGTGATCCAGATTCCTCATGTTCATCAATTGAATCTGGAACAAAACAAAAGGGGGCCACTTCAAAGGCAAAGGGTAAAATGCCTTGTGTTAATCTGGAAAAAGAATTTGAAAAGGTTAATATAAAGTCCGAGTCAAACAAAGTCAAATCTGAATCTAAAAGGACTGCTAATGTTAATCTTTCACAAGCTTCATGTCAAAAACCAGTTAACCAAAAGGAAAAAGATGTTAAAAATGTTAAAACAATTGATTTTGTTAAACAGAAGAAAACATCAAAAGAAACAGAGTCAAAACCCAAACTAAGTGATGTTACTAGGGTGTCACACACATCTCCACAAAGAAAGTTTAATCATAAAGTTGATAGCAGGTCGTGCTACAACTATGGAGAGTGTGGGCACATTGGTTCCTTTTGTCCTTACTATCAGACACCTAGAAAGAAGATTGAACTTCAGAATTCAAAACCTAGGTCTTCTAAGAGGAGTTCTTTAACTCCACCTAGAAGAACTAGTGAACCTAACGTTCAACCCACTAGCCAGCCGTCTGTTATCACAAACAGGCCTTACACAAATCTGGCTTATGGAAAGAAAGTCATCCTCTATGTCTGATAATGATGACAAGAAGGCACCTGAGCTACCCTCACCCTCTAAGGGTCAATGGGTTGAATTCGTGATGTGTGATGCCTCTGGAAACGCAAGCCAGTAAAGGCTTGGGTTCCTAACCTTAACTAACGCTTTAAATTGTATGTGCAGGGTGTTTGCTACAGTGCTGAAAACAACACGTGGATTGTAGATAGCGGAGCATCCAGGCACATGACAGGAAACAGGGCTCTTTTATCAAATGTCAAACAAATCAAAGGTGGGTTGTTTCGTTTGCTGGTAACAAAGGAGGTTATCTCACAGCTCAGGGAGAGGTTGGAAATCAGAAAGTTAAATTTGACAAAGTGAACTACGTTCAATAACTTCAAAACAACTTACTCTCTGTTTCCCAAATATGTGACAAAGGGTTTAAAGTCATATTTGACAACAAGAAGTGTTACGTCTTAGAGAAAGACTATGTGATTTCGGAGGACCAAGTTCTAATGATAGCTTCAAGATATAAAGACCTTTATGTTTTGGATCTCTCAACGGCTTCTACAACGGATCATGAAGTTCAGTGCTTCCTATCAAAAGCTACTGAGAAGGACTCCATTTCCTGGCACAGGAGAATGGGCCACATAAATCAACGGAAGATAAATCACTTGATTCAGAAGGATCTAGTGCGAGGTGTTAACGTCAAAAATTTCCAACTTCCTGATTTCTTTGTAGCATGCAAGAAAGGCAAACAGACAAAGAAGACTCATAAGGAAAAGAAAGTTCATTCTATCAAGCTTCCTCTTGAACTACTTCACATGGATCTGTTTGGTCCAGTCAGTACAAAGAGCATTGCAGGTGACCTGTACTGTTATGTGGTTACTGATGACTACTCAAGATTCTCTTGGGTAATGTTTTTGAAGTCCAAATCAGAACATTTGAGTCATTCTAAGAATTAGTAACCACAAGGAATCTCTCTACAAGCTGAAGGTGAGACAGGTACGCTCAGACAACGGGACTGAATTCAAGAATCAGTGGATGGAGGCTTACTGCAAGGAAAAGGGAATTGTGCATGAATTCACTTCTGCCTACACGCCTCAGATGAATGGTGTTGTTGAGAGAAAGAACAGAAGCTTGATAGAGACAGCACGGACAATGCTGGCAGACTCGAAACTGCCTATCCAATTTTGGAATGAGGCAGTGGCTAATGTTATACACTGAATCGAGTTCTGATATTCAAGCGCCACAGAAAGACATGTTACGAGCTACTACAACGACGTACCCGAAGTAACGAATCTGGAGTATCTCGAACCATTTGGCGCGCCGTGTACACTTCTGAAGAAGACTCAAAAGGTAATTCAGCAGAAGCTGATGAAGGATCTTCCTAGGATACAACATACCGAACAAGAGAGTTTACAACAACTCAACGGTCTAGTAGAAGTGTGGTGTAATGTTGATGTTCAGAGATATACCACACCACCTACTGGCAAAGGACCCCTTACTTTTTCAACTATGATGGATTCTTTAAGTCCTTCAACATCCCTATCTCTCCTTCTGATGATGAGTTAGCTACTCGAATGATGTATGATATCTTGAATACACCATCTCTTGATTCAACATCATCGAGTTCACAGGGAGAATCATCTACTCAATCAGGGGGAGTAGTCGACGACAGTGACTCCTCCTCTGAAGATGAAGCTGAAGAAGATGACCAGAATAGTCAGGAGGAACAGGTTCCAGTTCCTGAAAGTCCACAAGCATCTAACGGTGATGCACCTTCGACTTCAAAACTTCAAACTCCTTCTACCTCAGATGCAGAACCAAATGTTCATAATCTTGGCTCTAAGGTAGCTGTTCCTACTACTCCAGGATCACGTCTAAACGTCTATCATCCCTTAGACAATGTCATTGGGGATGTCAGATCAGGAGTACAAACCTGAAATCAGTTGTACTCAGCTGATTATGCCTCTGTTATGGAAAAGGGATACATTCATGATGGTGCTTATCGGTGTTTTGTCTCGCAGTTTGAGCCAAAATACGTCAGTGATGCACTAAACGATGAGGCATGGGTGAGTGCCATGCAAGAAGAACTTCTTTAGTTCAAGAAGTTAGGAGTATGGACTCTGGTAGATAGACCTAAAGGTGCTAAGGTCATTGGAACCAAATGGGTCTTGAAATGCAAGAAGGATGACCAAGGGGTCATTATCAGGAACAAGGCTCGACTGGTTGTTCAGGGATTTCGCCAAGTCGAGGGGATTGACTACAATGAAGTGTTTGCACCCGTGGCAAGGATGGAAGCCATCCGTATCTTCCTTGCCTATGCATCATATATGAAGATTAAAGTCTATCAATTAGATGTGAAGAGTGCATTCCTTCATGGGGAAATCGAGAGACAGTGTATGTCAGTCAACCCAAGGGATTTGAAGATCCTTATCATCGGGACAGAGTTTACAATCTTGACAAGGCCTTATACGGGCTTCATCAAGCTCCAAGGGCCTGGTATGAGAAACTCTCAACTCATCTTGTGAAACACGGCTTTCGCAGGGGAGTCATTGACTGCACACTGTTCATCAAAGAAAAAGATGGAGACCTACTGCTAGTACAAATCTATGTCGATGACATAATCTTCGGTTCAAAGAACGAAGAATTATGCAAAGAGTTTGAACAGTTATGAAGAAAGAGTGAGATGAGGTGCTATGGGGGAGATGAAATTCTTTCTCGGATACAGGTGGATCAGACATCAAATGGGATCTTTCTACATCAGACCAAGTATGTGGGAGACATTCTCAGTCGGTTTCACATGGAGAATGCTTCTGCTGCTGGGACTCCACTTGCTATAAATCATGTTATAGTACCTGACGAAAATGGAGATCTGGTAGATGCCATAATGTACCGAGGAATGATTGGATCCCTTATGTATCTCACAGCCTCAAGACCTGATATCATGTATGCTACATGTTTATGTTCTAGATATTAGGCTAAGCCTAAGGTTAACCATCTGATCGGGGTCAAAAGGATATTTCGTTATCTGAAGGGTACACCCACACTTGGGTTGTGGTATCCTCATGATGATGACTTTGAGCTCACGGCGTATAGTGACTCGGATATTGGGGGCTGCAAGATGAACTACAAGTCTACATCAGCAGGGTGTCAATTCTTGGGAGGAGATTAGTTACCTGGCAGTGTAAGAAGCAAACCTCGGTTGCATTGTCAACCTGTGAAGCCGAATACGTTGCTGCTACAAGTTGTTGTTCACAAATCATCTGGATTCAACAGCAAATGTTGGATTACAGTTTAAAGTTTTCTTCTACTCCTATCTTTGTTGATAACTCTGCTGCAATTGCAGTAACTAAAAATCCGGTACAACATCCAAAGACCAAACACATCGTATTGAATACCATTTTATAAGAGACTGTTTTGAAAAGAACTTAATCGATGTGGTAAAAATTAATACTGACTTTCAACGCACTGACCTCTATACAAAGCTTTGATAAACCACGTTTTCTATATCTGTTAGAGGTCAACGACGTTAAAAAGAAAGTGATGTTATTCCTGATGATGATCATGTGTAGTCGATGCATTGTAGTTATATTTTTTTATTTTCCTTATTTATTTTATTATGTTTAAATTAAATTCATGTTATTTAGTTGTCTGTTAAAATCCTAAAATAATTAATCCACTATGATTTAGAATTTTAGGGGGAGAGTAGGTCAGCTATATTTAAAAAAAGAGAAAGAAAACGAGGAGGGAGAAGGAGTGGATAGCTGATATAAGGTAGATCGTATCTGTGATACCGATTCAAACCTTTTGGAAAATGATAGTACACAGGAACAAATCAAAAGGGACTTTAAAATTTTAATTTAGAAAAGATGCAAAATTCAAAGTATAAGTCTGTGTAGTCTAAGCAATATAAAAGGGAAGATGATAGAAAAACTGGTAACTACTAAGGTAACACAAGAAAGTAGACCTAGAGGTTGCTAGACCACAAATGATATGTCGGTAGATTCAACACAATAGATGATTAGACCTGACCGGTGATCTCAAGATCAAACTAAGTTATTCAACTAACTGTGGGCTGCCATCTTATTACTGGTTAACACAATCAACAATATTCCAATAAGGGTAATGAGCATGTAAACGCCACAAATAGAGCAAAGAACGAAAAAAAATGAAAGACAAATGCTATCAAGCTAATGACATATGTTGTTGGTGCATTCTGTGCAAAAGAAAATTTAGCTGCTCTAACAAGAAGATAGGTGTGTGCCTCTCTGCTATGCGATGGCACTGACCTGAGGATAAGCATAACCTAGATATTCTAGAATTCATTGTTGTTTGCCGCTCTCTGCTGTGCGATGGCACTGACCTGAGGATTGGCATCTCTTTGAAAGCTCTAAGAATAGTCTCTTCTAGTAAAAATACCCGTAGACCGCTGAAAAGCTCCTGAGGAATGTTGATTACCATATAAGTGTGGGATCCAAAATGTTAGTTGAAATAATTAAACCTAAAACTATCACAGTTTGTGTCTAAAGTCTGTGTATGGATTTAAGAGGACAAATATACTGACAATCATTGTGGCTGCAATTCTTGAAAGTTCAAATCAATGTGGGAATCTAATAGTACCAGTGTGATTTCCTAAATTTACTAACGACTCTGGATGAAAACCAAGAATTGAGCATCAAAAGGTTTTGATAACAAGTCCCAATGATTTGAATTGCCTGTATGATTCCAAAATTGAATGGTCCAGGTGTGGTCAAACTAAATTGAAGCTGCCTATTCTGGAACCAAATCCAATAGATGTCTATCTTAGGATTTATCTCTCACAAAAAGTCAAAAACAAGTTTTATATTTGTATTTAGTTTAAGTTAGTTAGTTAGTCATTTTAGTTTGTTTGTTCGTCGGACTACATCATGAAAATCAGTAAGGGATTACTCACCTAAAAGGGTCATGTCTGAGATGGCCACATGTGTTTTCAAAGTTTAAAAGGGTCACGTCTGAGGTGACTAAATTGTTTAAAAGGATCACATCAGAGGTGATCAAAAAGTTTTCAAGTTAAAATGATCATGTTTGAGATGATCAAATGCTCATAATGTTAATTTCAACAGGTTAAAAAGGGTTTAAGTGCTAAATGTTCATAAGTGTAACCCATTCGCACGACTGGATCATAAGTATGGACCAACCATGCGAATGGATCCCATTCGCACGACTGGACATGAGATTGCGCCATTCACCGAATGGCTTATCAGAATGATCCATTCGACCGAATGAAAGGGTGCGAATGAGTCAGTCGACCGACTGAGACTCAGTCGGTTAACTGAAGGTGCGAATGAAAGGGCACGAATGAGTCAGTCGACGACTGAGACTCAGTCGGCCAACTGAATGCGACTGACTGGGCCAATCGCACGACTGAGCCTCAGTCGCCTGAATGAACTTAGCGAATGAGGCCAGTCGACTGATTGAACTCAGCTTTAGTATTTAAAGGGCCATAGTCGATCGCATTCCACTCATCACCTCAATCGCTCCTAAATCGCACCAAGTACCGTTACTCTGCCGAAATTCCTCTAGACCTTTTTTTTCATCTTTATTGATCTTCTGACGTGGGTTGACGGTTATACAGGTATATTGTAGTGAAATCTTACCGAAATCAGAAGACATTGAACCCTAATTTGTGATATTCGAGTGAAACAAGAACCAGACTGTAAATGACCTAATAACCAACATAAACAAGCAAAATGTTAAAATTAAGTTTAATAAGTTATTAGTGACAAGATGGCGAGTCTAATGGACCGTTAAACCATGTTAAATTACTTTATTTGGTCAAGATTCAAACCACAGGCGACTGAACAGTGGGACAAGCGACTGGTCGACCAGATGAACTCCAATGCACGATTGAATCTTGCGATTGGGTCAATCGGCCGAATGCACCATGCGAATAAACTCAGTCGGCCGACTGAACCAATCGCAGACTTAGCCAACAGATTGAACTAAGTCGCATGTCTCATTCACCCGAATGAGCTCAGTTGCATGAAAGGACAACCGACTGACTTCAGTCACATGATTCATTCGCACGAATGAATCAGATTGAATTTAAACTATACACCTTGAACTGAATTTTGAATGTATGACTTTCTAATGGTTCTGTGTCTTGTGTTTCAGGTCAATGGCTGATAGATGGTCCCTCAATCAAAGCACATTATATGTGCTCATTTGGACCATAGACTCGGAATGGGGCGAGTTTACAGAGATCATTGCGTTCCTTCGACGTTCTCGGATACATAAAGCCATATCCACACCGTGCACTCCTTACAGGTCGTACATCAGGCTTTCTGGGAAAATGCCTTCGTAGATTGTTCACGTGAACCTTACAGCATACGGAGCTCCATTCATGGTCATGATATTGAGATTACAGAAGCTGACATCTAGAGAGTACTTGATTTTGGGGACGATACTGATCACCCCACCAGACTACATCCATTTACAGTCAGAGGTTGCTTTCTCAGGATTAAGTATGCTGGGGACATCAACTCAGGTGTGCTCAACAAGAGCAACCTGTGTCCCCAGTATAAGTACTTGGCGCATGTGATCCTGAAGTGTATTGCTTCTCGGAGGGGTGGGTTTGATGACCTGTCAGACCAAATTCAGAATGCCTATGTGGCACTGGTGCTGAACCACCCCTTTAGCTTCTCGAGCATGATCTTCTCATATCTGGTGGAGAATCTGGAGGCCAAGGGGAAGGAGGGTTTTTGTATGTACCCTAGATTCTTGCAGCTGATCTTCAATGAGAAGTTGCCATCCCTACCAAAGGAGCGCCACGATGCGGTGACATTAGAGATCATGGATGATACGACTCTGGGTTGTATGAGAGTTATCGGGTAAGCAGGTTAAGCCCCAGGTAAAGGGTGATCGGCCATCTGGCCAATGAGAGATATGTGGCGCCAGGTAGACGCAAGTGGCGTCATGATGACAGCGATTCAGACGATGAGAGGATTGCTCCCAGCATGATTCAGATGATGATGACAGTAGGGATGCTGGGGATGATATGCCTATTCCGCCAAGGGGCATAGCTTCAGATGTTATACCTCCACTATCTGCCCCAACAGGCAACATAGCTGAGTCAGCTGGTTTCCACCAGGACTTCATACCTGGTGAGAAGGAATAAGAGTCGGATGAGGAGCCCTTGACGAGGACTGTAGGAAGCAAGGTGTTCCCACAGAGTATGGACTCCGGGCGGTTGGTGAACGCCCCAGGGATTCGGGAGAGATTACTGCAAATCCTAGTTGTGCCCCTGAGTCAGTTAGCCGTGTTCTAGGGGGAGCATCCACCTCGACTGGAACGAGAAAGAATAGGATGGCTCAGCCCCACGGCCAGAAGAAGAAGAAGAGAAGACTCACCTTCGTCACCACCACAGCCACTACATCTACCACCACCACTACGACTTCTACAGCCACACCATCCACACCACAGCCACACAGCTACCAATACACACCACATCTCCCACCACTGTACATATGCCAACCACCACCATATCTTTCACTCCTACATCACCTCCACTATCTCACAGACCAACCCCATCTTCACCACAACCACCACCACCACCACTAGCCACCAAGCAGGACCCTCATCCCATCCCACACATATATATGGATCTCCTCTACCTCCATTTAGCGTAGAGGAACAGCTTTCTGCGCTGAATCGGATGGTGATGCGTTTATTAGCTGCTGATGAGGAGAAGATGGAGCAGATCCATCATCTGACAGATCTTACTACAGCGTAGTCTCAGCAGATCTCGGAGAAGGCTCAGTTGATAGATGAGCAGGCCCAACAAATGGCTGCTCAGAGCCACGAGATTGCCCAACTCCAAGAGCACAATGTCACATCTACTAAGAGGATTGGGGAGTTGGAGGAGGCTAAGAAGACCATCATGCTAAAGCTTAAGGGATCTAAAGACGAGCCACTAAAGATTAAAGAGGGAGGCGAAGATGATGAGGATGATGTGAGGATGATGATGATGAGATTGAGGATGATGAGGGGATTGAGGACGAGAGGACAGAGGAGAGGAATGAGGATGATGATGATGATGATAAAGGAGGAGATGCAGCTGCATCTGCCTCAGCTCAGGGTCAAGATAGAAGATCAAAAAGAAATCAAGAACAACGAGCTTCCTCTTCTGCCTCACCTACTGTTGATCCAGCGATTCAGATAAAAGTAATGATTAGATGATCATGTATTTGATAGCTTTTGTACTTGAATCATGTATTAAACTTATGTATTTGATGTTTATATTAAGATTAATGTATTTATGTCTTGATTCTTAACTAATGTTTGTTGTGTTGAATGTTTTAAATCAAGCAGATCCTTATTTCCAAAGAGATGAATACGATATTGCTCCCCTCCAACAGGTCAAGACTCAACTGAGTTGATTCTTGATCTGGGGGGTATTGTCAGGAGATCGGTTATGTATACTCCTGAGGAAGGAGAAATCATTCAATCTTACTGACGAGCAATTAGCTGAGATCTTCAAGTTAAATCCCGATGAGATTGTGAAGGATGCTCCAACGTGCGACTCGACAAGTGATGAAGAGCTCAACGACGTTGATGAAATAGAGATAGAAGATGTCACTGCAGAGCACTACCCTCGGTATGCTGACAATGAGGGAAATGTGGTCCCCAATCTGGGTGAATACCTTGTCAGTGATACGTTTGAGGTGTTAGACAAAATGGAGCAGGAGTCAGAGAAGACAGAGGGAATGGCACAAGCCTCAAATGATGATGTTGATATCCGAAAGGCTGAGTGGGCTGCCTGTTTTGAAGAAGTTAGAGCCCAACATGCTTCACCTAAACAGGACGCCTACACCAAACACTACAGAGTCAAGAAACATCATAAGGTGTCAGGCAGGATTATAGCATGGGCATATTTTGAGGACCTTAACGTCTATGCAGTTAAGAGGGAGAAGGGCATAGAGTACTTTAGATTTCCACATGATCTAAAGACTCTACCAGGTTTTGAGCTCAACCAGCTGGCCAAACTTAAGCTGTTGTATGCTAACCCGAGAAAGATGTCAGGCTGGTTTGAGGCTGCCCTAAGGAAGGAGTACCACACCAGGTGGGTTAACTTCAGACCCTAACAGCCTACAACGTACATCAGAAGGTCTGAAGTTGATGCCATTACTGGAAAGCCAAAGATAGTGTTGAAGTGGAGACCTCTGCGCACGATGTCAAGAATCCCACTCAGGGAAATGCCACAGGACTTCACTCCACACTTTAAGTGGTGGTACTACAATGGAGGACAGGAGAAGCGGTCATAGTCCTAAACAAAGAGGGCCAAATGGATACTATCAGGGTATTTGACCCAATGTGGCTTACCAACTTGTCAGCTAATGATGTCTACACTCTATACAAGTGGCCACTGTTCTATGATACGCAGGATATAGTACAAGCCCTCCAGTTCCAGAATGTCATAAGACTTTGTCTTGCATTTGAGATTCATGCAGGAGTCACAAAAGAGGATAAAGAAGTATGAGGAGGTAATGAAGAAAACAAGACATTAGAGAGATCTAGGTCCAAGGGGGAGTTTGTTGATACATGTATGTCTCTAGATCATGATATGAATGTAATAGATCTTGTTTGTCTGATTCTGATGTAATGTTTGGAATGATTAATGAAATGATATTGGTTGTTTGTTATTGATAATGTTTAATATTTCATTAATGAGTCGATGTTGAATTGGTTAATTAGGTTTGTGGTAGTTTGAATTGTTACACATAATGTTATATTAATTAATACATTCAAACTTAACAAAATGAAGTTCTTATGCGAATGGCCCATGCGAATGGACCATACGTATAAATAACTTCATACAAATGACTCAGTCGCATGACTGAACCAGGAGACTGGATAAGTCGTATGATTGTAAAATAAGTTTGGCTCAGTCACACGACTGAACACTCAGTCGTGCGGATGAATCAACCGCATGGTTCAATCGCACGACTGAACCATACTAATGGTTCAGTCACACGAATGAACAATACTAACCTATAAATACAACCCAATTCGTGGAAAAACGTGAGCATTCATTCTATTTCGACTCCAGACGTACCCTAGCCATCCAGAAGCCTCCAAGTTGATACTCCAAGTTCACAGAACGCTGTAGATTGATTCCTAATCGATTCTTAACGTTTGATTCAATACTTTATTGATTCTACGTGCGTTCTCACTGATTGGATCGCCAATCAAATAGGATTCCGAACTATTTGGTTTGGTTTACACGTTAATCATTCGGTATTTCGTTCAAATACCAGGTCCTAACAAAATGTTCCTTCAACAAACCAGGGTGGAGCGCTTCGAAATGGTTCGAGCGCTTCACGCGTGTTGCATGGAAGAAAACCAATCGGTATCATCTTATGTTCTTAAGATGAAAAGCCACATTGATCACCTCGAGAGGCTTAATTGTCCCATCTCAAAGGAGTTGGCCACAGATTTGATCCTTAATGGCCTAACCAAAAGGTTTGAGACGTTCATAATGAATTACAATATGAACGGGTGGGACAAGAGCATTGGTGAGCTTCACGCAATGCTCAAAACAACCGAGGCAGGGATGGGTAGAAAGGTTCTACCTGTTCTCTCAATCAATGAGAGAGGCAATAAGAAAAGGCCATTCCCTGATCCCTAGGAAAATGTTGCCAAAGGAAAGGGGTACATCAAAGGCAAAGGGAAAGGGAAGGCTAAAGAGGAACCTCCAAAGCCTAAGCTTTAGAAGCCTAAGGTAACAGAGAACGATCCATGCTTTGAGTGTTGTGAGATAGGACATTGGAAAAGGAATTGTCCAACCTATCTCAAAGAGCTAAGAAACAAGAGGAATGTTGGGCAAACCTCAGGTACAACTTTCATGATTCATATTGGTTTAAATGTTATTTCTTCAAACACATGGTATTGGATACAGGATGTGGAACTCACATATGCAATTTGTTGTAGGGGTTCAAAAGAAATAAGCACTACAAGAAGGGAGACACAAGTCTATACATGGGCAACAGAGCAAAAGTTGATGTCGAAGCCCAAGGAGGCTATATTTTGAAACTTTCAAATGGTTTGGAAGTTATTCTTATGAACATTTTGTATGCTCCTAGTTGACTAGGAACATCATTTCGATTTCCCTTTTAAAACAATGTCGTTATGAATTAAAGTTTGTTAAAAATGGTATTTATGTTTGTATGGATGATGTGTTTTATTTTAAGGCTATTCCTTTTAATGGTATCTATGAATTGGTTCATGATAATTCATCCTTTGATAACTTATTATACCAAACAAGCACCAAGAAACTTAAAATGGGTTTAAGTGATTCTTATCTTTGGCATTGTCGTCTTGGTCACATAAACAAGAATCAGATTCAAACACTTCAAAAGAATGGTCTTTTGAAAACAAATGAAAATGTTTCATTTGATAAGTGTGAATCTTGTTTACAAGGTAAGATGACCAAGTCGCCCTTTAGTGGTACTAACAAGAGGGCAAAAGACTTATTGGGAATCATACATTCGGATGTATGTGGTCCTTTTAAGACAATGACTAGAAATGGTGAAAGATACTTCATTACCTTTACCGACGATTATAGTCGCTATGGTTATGTGTACTTGATGACACATAAACATGAAGCTTTTGAAATGTTCAAAATCTTCAAGAATGAAGTAGAAAATCAACTCAATAAAACTATCAAAGTTCTTCATTCAGATAGAGGAGGTGAATACCTCACTGAGGCTTTTCAGGATCATCTAAGAAGTTGTGGGATTGTCTCACAACTTACTCCACCTGGAACACCATAACATAATGGTGTGTCTGAAAGGAGAAACCGAATCCTATTGGATATGGTTCGAGTATAAGATCACTACCTCTATCATTTTGGGGTTTTGCATTGCTCTTCGTAGCTCGTATATTGAATATGGCCCCGACCAAGAATGTGGATTCAGCACCTTTTGAAAAATGGCATGTCGCTATCATATTTAAAAGTATGGGGTTGTGAAGCTTATGTTAAGCTAAACACCCAAAACAAGTTGGAAAGTCGATCCACTAACTGTATATTTGTTAGATATCCCAAAGACTGAATAGGATACTACTTCTTTGATCCAACAAAGCAAAAGGTATTTATTGCTCGAAAGACAGAGTTCTTGGAAGCTAAGTTCCTTATGGAAGGAATAACGTATAGAATAGTGGAATTGATGAGGATCAAGATCCACAAGCCGATACACGTTTGGTTGATACTAGTAATCAACAAGAGGTTGTTGATGATGATCAAGAGATTGATCCATACACACAAAACGTTCACAGATCTGGTAGAGTTAGCATTCCACCTGAAAGATATGGATCTTTCATGAATGGATGCTATGTGGTCGACTCTAATGAGCCAACTACATACCATCATGCAATGTCCAATTCGGATTGTGACAAATGGCTGTAAGCCATGAACGTTGAGATGCAATCCATGTATGAAAACCAAGTTTGGGAATTGGTTGACCCTCCACTTAACTCCAAACCGGTTGGATGCAAGGGGGTTTTCAAGAAGAAAACGGATATGTATGGAAACTTGGATACATACAAAAGCAAGACTTGTAGCAAAAGGTTTCACTCAAACTCAAGTGGTTGATTATGATGAAACTTTCTCGCTTGTGGTGATGCTAAAGTCAATTAGGATATTATTTGCCACAGCTGCATATTATGACTATGAGATTTTTGGCAAATGGATGTCAAAACCGCTTTTCTTAATGGACATCTTGAAGAGACTATCCATATGGTTCAGCCTGATGGTTTTGTTGATGCACAACATCCTAATAAAGTATGCAAGTTAAAGAGATCAATCTATGGATTAAAAAAAGCATCGAGGAGTTGGAATCAACGTTTGATGAAGAGATCAAGAAATTTGGTTTCATCAAGAACGCTGACGAGGCTTGTGTATATAAGATGGCTAGTGGGAGCGTAATTACATTCCTAGTACTATATGTTGATGACATACTACTTTTTGGAAATGATATTCCAACCATCGAAGGTGTTAAAACCTGGCTTGGAAGTTGTTTTTTCATAAAAGATCTTGATGAAGCCGCCTATATTTTGGGAATAAAGATCTATAAGGACATATCAAGGCCGTTGATAGGTCTAAACCAATGTGCATATATTGATAAAGTCTTGAAAAGGTTCAAGATGGAATGCTCTAAGAAAGGTATGGTACCTATTCAAAGAGGGACAATATTGAGTACATCTCAATGTCCAAGCTCAAAGGATGGGCAAGATCAAATGAAAGACATCCTATATGCTTCTGCTATAGGATCCATCATGTATGTGATGATATGCACCAGACCGGACGTGTCATGCACGTTAAGCATGACAAGCAAATATTAGCAGAATCCAGGTAATATCCATTGGATGGCTGTTAAAAGTATATAGAAATACCTTAGTATGTCTAAGTATATGTTTTTAATATACGGGTTTGGTGAAGAGGAACTCGTTGTAAAGGGTTACACGGATGCGAGCTTCCAAACTGATCGAGAAGATTTTCGATCACAATCGGGGTATGTCTTCATTATGAATGGAGGAGCAGTGTCCTCGAAGAGTTGAAAACAAAACGTGGTAGCATTGTCCACTACAGAATCTGAATAAATAGCCGCCTCATTAGCAGCTCAGGAAGCTACATGGATAAAGCAATTTATTGCCGATCTAGGGGTGGTCTCTACCATTCAAGACCCTCTAGAAATATTTTGTGATAACGAGGGTGTGATTGCACAAATCAAGGAACCCCGTGCACATCAAAAGACTAGACACATTGAGCGGAGATTCAACTACATAAGGGATGAAGTTGAAAAGGGAAAGATATGTATTCGTAAAGTTCACACCGATCAAAACATTGCACATCCACTCACGAAGCTCCTTGAAAGGGCATAGCATGAAAGTCATACTTGTGCCTTAGGACTTTGATATTCTAGTGATTGGAATTGATCTGTTTAGTATTTAAAAGTTTGGAACAATGTAATATTTAACTCTTTATATACTTGCGATATTTTGAGTTATATTCATTGTAGCATGTATACATCCATGAATATGTTTATTATTCTAAATGTCCGTAGGCAGGCATGTTTGCAGGAACAAATATGAACGTAAGACTATTATGAACATAGATTGGTGGATATTAATAAAGCATGAGTATAGAGTAATTGGTTGCTGCCAAAGTTCATAGATATTTATGGGATACAAATATTGGATCGACCCGCATCTCAAATTCTACTACATGGAATATTCAAGATTGATCATAAGTAAATTTGAGTAAAGGCGAATATCATTTGGTATCCTCTGACTTGAGATACATATTGGGTTTTGATATTCACCAAATGTTATACCTTGAGCTAGTTCTTCACTGCTCTGTAATAATGGACAGTACATAAGGCTATGTTCAGGTGTGACACGAGGTGATTGTGAGAAACGTGTGCAGTCATGATGGAATTTGTTCCTCTTATTTGTTGAGAGCAAGATGTCTAAGGCCTGATTAAGTTAAATCAACAAGGAATGATCATTCTGTGTCCTTAGATTTAACATGACATCTGTAACAAAAGGATAAATGATTAGTTTACCTAAATCATTTCAAGTTGGATACTTGAAGGGGATGATGTTATTGAATGGCTTTCAGTCATGCGTATTAAGGGTAGTAAACCGTTGTTAGGCGGTATTTACTACTTGCATCAATCTTCTATGAATCTTGTGCAAGTGGGAGATTGTTGGAATCTTTATGCCCAAGACAGATAGAACATTGATGTGGTTAGTACGTTATGATCAAAGTCGGGTCATACCCAATAACAAGCTTAGCAAACACCAATTAATATTTAATTGATGATATGATCATGCATTAAATAATTACACCAATTTAGAAAATGGGTTTTCTAAATAAGTTGCATTTGAGATGGAACAAGTTATAGGGATATTTTGTTCATGAGTATTATTGTAATGTTATTTAAATTGGTTAAATAACATCAAGTAATAAAAGTGCGTATGAGTTATATAATTAAAAGGTTAAGTACATAACTTATATTAGTGACTAGTTAGGATAAAATGGTAAACAAAATTGAGGGGGAAACCCCATTTTAATACCATTTTCGGCCACCCCTTGGGAGAGGATGGTTCATTTGTTTTGTCTTGGAACAAGACTTCATTAACTAACAAGACACTCCACCTCTTTCTCTCTCACACATGCAATAGACCAAAAGAACAAGTTTCTCTCTCTTCTTCTTCAAGACACGGCTGGAAGGTGGCTTTTAGCAGCTTCTTCTTTGGTTTTTGGTGTACAAATCCTAGCAAGAAGGGTCTTTGCTTGATGCTTGTGGGTATGGAAGCTTGAGGACACCTCTCCTTGGTGTTTTGGTCATTCAAGAACCTCATTCTCTTCATCAAAATCATGTTTTTCAGCAGCTCTACAAAGGTAGTTTGTATGTGTGTTTTGGTTGTTATTTGTTCTTGATAGCTAGTTCATACACATATATATGATTCTATATTCTTGGGTTTGTTGATATTAAGTTATGTGCCTTAATTTTCAGTTTACAAAATATAATATTAAGGTTTGTTTCTGCTGCGTTTTCTTGTTTAAATGGTTAAAAACTATGTTAATGGTCCAACAAACCCTACAGTTACAACACGAACCATCATGTAACTGGTGATCTTAATCATATGATCATTCAAGTATTAACAAGCAATAACAATCAAATTAATCACACATACATGATCGCTTAACTATAACTAAACTTCTACACAATCCAATTTCATCTGAAACACAACCAAACAGCTCAAACAAGTTCCATTTTCATCGTGACCTACAACTGAGTCAAACCCCACTTTCTGCACACTTGGAACCGTAATTGGTTGAGGGCTTTCAATCACCGTCTCTCGTGGAAGCTCCCTATGCAATTAATTGAGTTATTATCACAAATTGCAATCGGACCCAGTCGCGACATAGCCGCGGCTGTTCTTCATCTATTCATCATTTGTTCTTATCGTTTTCTACATCGAATAGGGTAATTGTTGAGGATTTCTTACTTGTTTTTATTTGGGGAACAAAAGCCCCATGATTATTCTTTTTAACAACATTGTTTGATACATCAATTTGATCGATGATGAATTAGGGTTTAGGTGATTTGGTTACTGGTTCCATACACACATCCCATAGTAGAGGTCCCGGGTTTGAACCCGGCGACCTCCATTATTTTTTTAAGGATCTTTTGTAGCTCTTTAAAATATATAAAAATTTCTAAAAAATATAAAAAAATCATTTTATAAACTTCGTTTATTGTAAAATCATTTAATTATTCTTCTGTAATTTATTTATAAAAATATCCTTATATTTTTATTTAATATTCTAAAGCTAATGATATAGTTAGTATATTTTTATAAAATTTAGACTTTAAATACTAGTTTAATTTACACAAACTATTATTTCAAACATTGCCTTTAAATTATTGTTTAAATCATGTTTATTTTATTTAGTTATAAAACTTTATTTAAACTTTATAAATATTACAAAATTATTATAAATGTTATTCTTATTTCATATCTTTATATAAAATATAAATATATTATTTCCCAAGAAAATATAATTGATTTTCATTTGTTAAATATAACTGACAAAGCCCCAAACATCAAATTGAACTCTAGTTCACGATAACTCGTTAAACTTATTATTAAAATTTAACCTTATGAATATATATATTAGGTGCCTTGTGACGATTCATCTTGGAACGACGCCTATTATTAATCTTATTAATCACCATTTTTATACTTATTGCCATGTAAGTTTCCTTGCCCCTTTTTATTATTTTACACCGTTTTGGGGTGAAACATATGAATCTTATCACCATACACTTGTAAACGTTAAATCTTGTAAAACACTTGCAATTCATACTTTTATTTATCATGGTTATTTCTGTTATTGTAAGTCTTATATGAGATACATATTTTGTTTACAATCATTAACTATTGCTAGCCTGACGACGTCCTAGATCTTTAGGCCTGACAAGCCTATTTGGTGCTAAAGCCGATGTATTGTCGGCTCCTGATGACGTATGACTTGTTCATCATGGGAACCAAGTACACTTAGCCAATCATATAAACTTGTAATCAAGTCGTGGTTTGGTTGTAGCTATATGTGTTCTATAAACTTGCTAACTCATAACCTATGACATGAATTGCCACTTGTAACCTTTGATATATTATGTATAAAACCTTGGAAACTCACCAACTTTATAGTTGACTCGTTATTTTTAACATGTTTCAGGAAACACGTATGTTTGAAGTCCACTTTTGAAGCTTGCAATAAATTAGGATATGGACCTAGTTAAAAGAATAAAGTGCTTATGTTATGTTATGTTTTGTTTTGTTTGAAACTATTTCATGTTGTAGACATATGATTGTATCTTCATTTGAAGCTTATGATAATAATATCTACATTTAAAGATAGCGCTATGTGGCTGTGAACAGTCTTAACCCTCATATCTCGACGATTCCGTCGTCAAGGTTGGGGTGTGACAACACCCACCTTCACCTGGATGATGAGAAAGGTGAATTGTCCTTTCCCAAAAAAGTTGTCAACCACTCCTTTGAGCAGATGGGCTATAAAGGAGATCCGTAGCTTGTCCTCAGGAATGGGAAGGTCTCCTCCCAATGGAAGTACTTACCACATGTGGTCATCCACAGCTTGTCCAACAAGCATGGGGAATGGGACCAAATTCCTGAAGATTTCTCCTTCATAGTGCATGGGATGGTTCAGGGGGTCGAGTTCAGGTACTCTTAGTTTGTTTATACAAATTTCTAACTTGGACTCCTTAGAATATTACATGTTTCCTAGGTATGTTCAATATATTCTCAATTCTGAACTGGGCTCACAATTGAGGAAAATAGGTAATGTTCTTAAACTGGGACAAATGAAGCCCGACATATTTAAAATTTTGAAGAAGCCAACTGTTGGCTTCTCTAGGGTAGAAACAACCATTGTCCACAAAATGTTAGAGCTCATTGCTCAAGATGACAACCTAGCAACACAAGCTAGTGTTGAACCCATACCTTCTACCTCTTAACCACCAAAATAGCCACAAATCATCTTCACCTACCAAAGAATATCCAAACAAACCGCTACACAAGCTATTCAGTCTATGCAGGTCCCCATACTACTACCCACACAGGAGGAAGTTGACACTAGAACTCTCACTTCTCCTAAGGAGCAAACCACTCTCATCTCTTCAAGAATCAGTGTTGAGGTTCCTTATGCTCAGCTTGATGAGCTCATTAGCCCATTAGCCTCAAGCCTTCACTCTGAGTCTTAATACTAAAGTGAACAAGCTTCAGGGAAAAGTTACCATCCCCAGCCTTTAGATCTTAACCAACCAATCCCTAGCCTTGACTTCTATGATGATGAAGATATGGGTTTCAGTGAGTATCATTAGTCTCTCTGTACTTCCCCCACTCAAATAGATATGAGTGCTCCTGTCTCTCCCATGTCTAGCCCACATCATCTACCTACCACTAAGGTTGGTCTCCCTGACCCTGTTTAGGAGGTCCATATGGAAGAGGCTCTCACTTCTGCAAGTGATTACATCTTTAAGACCTCAACCATGACAACTCAACCCACTAACACTCCATCTGAAGTAGTCAGTGAGCAGATTAAAACCAGCAGCCAAGAACATAATGCTGGTGGTGAGACTAAGGACTTTGGTCCATTATCTCATCCCCTAATGAATCTTCTGATGACGAGGAGGGAAATCTGAGATTAAAGGTGCAAAAACTGTAAAAAAAACATGCACCTATTTAGTCTCAAAGGTTAGTCACTTGGAATCATAGGTGACTACCTTACAAAATAGGGTCAATGATCAGCAACTTGAGATATCTTATCTCAAGGATAAACTAGCTGGGAGACCTTTAAGAGAAGCTCATCTAGGAACACAAGAACCTGTGGATGTGATTGACCTAACTCCAAGCTCACCTATGCAAGAGGGTGATGCTACCAAAAATGGGGAGAAAGTCATTACAATCACAGAACCTGGAAGTTCTTCACAAAGCATGGACCCTGAGGACTCACCATCCTCACTTGCAATTGTTCATCCTCAGCAACTTACTCAAGTTCATATTGATGTGGACTCTATAGACTCCTTCATTCAAAGTCTCTTTAAGGAAGGTATTCCAAGGGTTATGTCATCTCCACCTCAAGGAACTTCCAACTACATAATTGGGTGGAGATATGATGTTGACAGAAGAGCACTTATTCTTCATAGAGTTTAAAGGCAGCAAGAGGTCTTCAATTTTCAGACCTTGAACTACTATGAAGGTCTTGGCCTTATCAACATCTCACTTGTCAATCCAAGCCAATCTAGACAAGCTGACAAGTTGGCTCAAAGGATTCAAAACAGATTACTGAAGAGTTCAACCTCAGAAGGAGACAAAGGCAATCGGGAAATAATATTAGTTAACTAGATGCTGAGACAGACCCTGAGATTAGCTTCAAAGGGAAAACCTTGACTGAAGACCCAGTGATCGAACCTAAGAGCCCTGTCACACCTACAACTGCTTCAGAAATCCATTCCCTTGATGAGACACCTACTGGTGAATGTGTATCTCACTCTCTCTCTGGACAGAGCTTGGATGCTACACCAAACAATGAAGGCCAAAGCTCTCTCCATCTTGTGTCATCAAGGTCTATGGGTGACAAGGGAAAAAGGGTTCTAACCCTTGAGGAGATTAAGGAGGAGGAGAGAGAGAGGAAAAGGAAGCTAAGGGGAGATAGTTCAACTGGATCTTTAGGCTTTATGAAAGCTACAATCAGGGATGCCCCCAGATCAAACACTTAGAATGATGAGTTAAGGGCAGTCAAGATCAACTACTTACAAACCAAGAACTATGATATTGATATTGATGAGATAATTGCTTTCCCCTTAGAGTAACTGAATGAACTGGCTGACATGGAAATATCAAGGGAAAGTAAAGAGGCAGAGGATGCAAAATTGCTTCTTCAGATCAAAGAAAAGAAAAGACTGAAAATATTGTACAAGCATGTTTCTACCCTCTCCCTATTTCAAGAAAGCCATGTGCAAAAGGTTATGGCTCCACAAGAATCTCAGGTAGATAAAGAAACTGGTAGGGTCAATATGATCAACTACCCAAGTGCCATAGATCTCTATCAAACTATTGCACTTCTTCCCTTGTCCTTTGAGTACATTGAGTTTGAATTCTCAATCAACTTAAACTTCAAGTGCTCAAAGAACAAAAATGCAACAAAGAGGAAGATGAGGGAAGAAACAGCCAAGTCAAGAGCCATCATCCAGAAGAGACAAAACAAGTTTGCTGATAGGTAGAGGATGATGAGCTTCTTGAAGCTATATGGATTCTCCAAAAGGAGACTTGGCCTATGTCTCTATCCACTATGGATTAGCACATAGGGTGATCAAGCAGAAGAATAAAAGAGGAGAACTTATTGACTTACACTCCCCACCAAGTCAGGTCTCTCAAGTAGTGAAGGTTAAGGTTGAACCTTTTGAAACAACACAACCTGTACCTCGTGTTGAGTCTTAACAAGCTTCATGTTCTAATCCACAGCTGGGTTTTGTCCCCTCTCAATCTGAACCTATGAGAGAGGAAGACCCAATTGATAAAGACATGGATGATCAACAAGGTGTTGTAGGCCAGTCTTCTCAGTTAAAAGTTCAAAGAGGAGAAAAAGGATGACTTCTAAACCAAAGTCTAAGAAGAAGAATAAGAAAGGGTCATCCATCTCCAAACCACAGGATGAGTCAGAACATCCTGAGGATGTGCAACAAGAGGATGTCCCACCTACTCCAATCCAAGTAACTCCTCTGGCATCAGGAAGACCCATCTTATCCTGGACATACATTACTAATCCAAAGAGATGGCATGTTATCAGAGATCAAGGTGTTAAAGATGTCTACATATGGAAAGACATGTTTAAAATTACCTCTGCATGATCTCTTTGAGATGAGAAGACATTTTAAAAGTTTGAATTATCCTGACCATCTTATGAAGAAAGGCATGGTCATCATCATAATGAGTACTGTCAATATCTGAAGTCTTCAAATGATTTGGTAGCATCAGCGTAGGAGGAGTTTGTAAGGTTTCATATAAGGCTGATGCAATCCAAAACATTTAAAATCTATCCTGCATGCATGCACAGAAGTGCTAAGTAGAATGTTTCGGAAGTTTCACACTATGCCTTAGAAAATATTCTAAGTGTGAAATCTTTCGAAGCCAAGACCAACATCTTCCGAAGCCAAACATGAAGTCGTCTGAAGCTTCAAAGACAAAGTCTTCCGAAGCCAGCACATAAAGACAGATTTCTTCTGAAAAATTTTGAGTACATGCTTTATCTGATGTACCTTTACCCTAAAGCTAGACCACCTTTCCGCTGCAACTCTATTGACTCACCAACTTTCATAAGTTGGTGAAAGGTCCATGCTTTTGGTAACTGTCCATTGAGGTCTTAAGTCTATTACTTTTTATTTATGTACTTTTATCCTTTTTGTAATATATTATGATATGAGCTATGGCATGTCCTAGTCACTAGTCAAAAGGTAATATGTCTTTTGACTCTACATTGATTTTGTTGTTGTCTAGATCATGTATCGAGCTGGCCTTCAAAGTATGGCCAACTATAGGATGTAGTATAAAGTATCTCAAGTCTTTTGTATCTTTAACCTTTATGCTTTGTAAACATTTGTAAGGAACTTGAGAGCAATATACAATATTCTTTAAAACCAAACACTTTTGTTATCTTGTTCTTGTTCTATCTCTTTAATACTTGTGTTTAATTGTATCAAAGAGTAACTGGTTACTAGTTCCCTATTTGATATGATAAGTATTCTAACTCACTTTCCTCATTGTGTGTTGTGTTTTAAGTGATCATCTCCTCTAAAAGGTCCTGCAACTTTTAATGGCACCACTGCCAACCTAACATTGGTCACTTTTCCTCCACATCTTAAACTCACTTCCACCAATATTTGGGCTGGAAAACGCAGATCGAAGCTTTCTTGCAAGGGTTAGATCTCTACAAGTTCATTGATGGCAGTTGCCCTTTACCATCACCATCCACAGCAGCCGATGGTACGGTGACCCCATACAAAGATCTTTCTACATGGTTCCGTCAAGATCATCTTTTGTTTGGGGCTCTTGTGGGAAGTCTCTCACCATCAATTATTCCTTTGATTACCAATGCATCATCATCCTTGGATGCTTGGAAAATCCTCTCCAACACCTATGCTTCTCCTTCAAGAGGCCATATTAAACAACTAAAACATAGGCTCAAGCAATGTTCCAAGAAACCAAACAAACAATAACAGACTACATGCAGGAAGTTAAAACAATTGTTGTTGAACTAGCAATCCTTGGTAAGAAACTAGATGATGAAGACGTCACCAACATTGTTCTTGCTAGTCTTGATTCAAAGCTCTACAAGCCTATTCTTGATGCCATCTTATCAAGATACACTGATTCCCTTTAATGAGTTTCATATAAAGCTCTTTAATCATGATCTTTCATTGGTTCAAACGGTGACCAATAGCTCACTTCATCAGCCAGCAACAGCCTTTGTTGCCCAGCATCACCAATCCACATGGTCTTGGAATGGACGAAAATCATCTCGCCAAATTATAGTAGCCCTGGGTCTTCTGCCCACCCCTACTCTGACAAGTTCTGCTTCATCTAGTGCTCTTCCATTCCTGGGAAAATGTCAACGGTGTCATGTTTGAGGTCACTCACTTAATAATTGTCATGTATTCAAGAAGGTAAATCCCAATATATATGTTCCTTCTTTCAATCACAACACATATACATATCAACCGCAGGTACATACCATGGCTCCACAAGATACATCTTCTGTTAATTGGTTGTTTGATAGTGCTACTTCTCACCATGTTACAAATGACCTCAAAAACTTATCTCTCCATGCCTCATACGATGGAACAGACGAGCTTGTGATTGGAGATGGTTCGTGCTTATCTATATCTCATATTGGTTTGGTTATTATTCAAACTCCTAATACTCCATTAATATTAAAACATGTTCTTTTTGTCCCTTCCTTCTCATGTAACATCATATCGATTTCTCATTTATATTGTGATAATCACTTTCTAATCCAATTCTTTTCTTGTATTTTTCTAATCAAGGACCTAAAATCAAACCACCTTCTACTCAAAGTAGTGGTCAGTCGAGGGATCTATGAGCTTCGCTCCAAAGTTAAACATTCCAATCAACCATCATTGTTATCCTTACAGGAAGACCACTTCAAAGACCTGGCATCATCGTCTAGGACATCCTTATAATAAATCATTTCAATTATTATCTTCTTTTGTTAGTCCTACTTTGCATTTCAAAGACAACCGTAACTCATGCAAAATTAATTAAATGCACAAGCTCCTTTTTCTACTTCCACTCTTACTTCTAAATCGCCTCTTGATTTAATTTTTTAGGATGTTTGGTCTTTACCAGTTCACTCTATCGATGGTTACAAATACTATATCATATTTGTTGATCATTTTACAAAATACACATGGTTATACCCAATCAAGCATAAATCTGATTCTTTATCAACCTTTATGCGATTTAATAACTTGTTGAAAACTATTTCAAAACACTATAAAACAACTATTTTCAGATAATGGTGGTGAATATCTTAAACTCATTCCTCATCTTAACTCTTGCAGAATTTCCTACTTGACTTCTCCTCCTCACACACCGGAGCATAATGGATATGCCGAACGTCGCCATAGATATTGTTGAAACCAGACTTACTATAATTTCTCATGCAAATATACCCACTGCATTATGGCCCTTTGCCTTCACTACTATAGCTTACTTAATAAATCACCTTCCAACCCCTACCTTACATAATAATTTTCCCTATTACTGTCTCTTCAATAAACTCCCTAACTACAAAAAACTACTTGGTTATGACCATTTGTCCTCACAAACTTCATCCTCATTCAAAACCGTGTGTCTTTGTTAGATATTCGTCTTCTCAAAGCGCCTATTATGCTTTTGATTCGACCACTAATCGCATTTACACTACTCGTCACATACCATTTGTCAAGACTGAATTCCCTTACCAAAAACTTGTCAATCATAACTCCCCCCTCCCGAATCTCAATGATTGGTTTCTTATTTACTATCCAATCATTCAACAAATACCAATTACTCAACCCATTCCACCTACTAATTCACCATTCGATTCTACCATTCCCACTGAACTATTGCATTCTTCCACACCTGTTTCTCCCTCTATTGCAATTTATCCACATCCACCATCTTCTACTTCATCTACTTCCCACACCACCACTCAACGACCTATATCTCCTCCTCTTCAAACCTAGAGTAGACGACCCAAGCCTTCATAACCCCCACAAACCCCTTACCCAACTCCACAAAGTCCCACCACCCGTACTAGACCACATCCTAAATCAAACCCCAAATATCATAACAATGATTTTATTGTCTATACCGCCTTTGCCACAGCTTTAACCGAACCCCGTTCTGCCATGGAAGCACTCAAACACCCTTTATGGCGGAAATCCATGCATAAGGAATTTCAAGCACTCCAACACAACAAAACATGGACCCTTGTTCCTCCTACTTCTGCTCAATCATCGTGGGTTATAAATGGGTTTTTTGGATCAAATACCATCCAGATAGCATCGTTGAACATCTCAAAGCTTGTCTTGTAGCTAAGGGATTCACTCAATGACCCGGTATTGACTATCATGAAACTTTAAGGCCGTTATGAAACCTGCCACCCTTTGACTTGTGCTTTCTCTTACCACCACTCATAACTGGTGCCTTCTTCAGCTAGACATAAACAATGCATTTCTGCAAGGTATGTTACATGAAAATGTTTATATGGCTCAACCAACTTGTTTTATCGATTCATCTCATCCTCTTCATGTATGCAAGCTCAATAAAGCTATTTATGGTTTACGTCAAGCCTCTAGAGCTTGGTACGCTAAGCTTAAAAATAATCTTCTCTCCCATGGTTTCTCTAGATACATGTGTACCTAGTTTAGGAGCTCAAATGTAAATGTCTTTCATGTCTTACATATATGTAATAGAATGGGTATGAATGAAATGTAATATGTTTGTGATGCTTATAATGTTTAATATTGATAACGCATATTGAACTAACTATATAGGTTTGTGGTTGTTTACATAGTTTTTCGTCAATAATGATTGAGAAACGTGCTTAAACTTAATCGTGTGAAGTTCTCATGCGAATGGACCACGCTAACGGACATACGCATGAATACTTCATGCTAATGAACCAGTCGCACGACTGAACCAGGAGACTGGATCAGTCGCACGATTGTAACAAAAGATTGACTCGGTCACACGACTGAATCTTTAGTCGTGTGGATTGATCAACCGCATGCTTCAGTCGCACGAATGGAAAACCCTAACCTATAAATACCACTTAATTCATGGAAAAACATAACAATTTGAATCCCTACACACTAAATCGTACCCTAGCCGTCCAGAGACCTAAGATAACATGTTCCAAGTTCATAGATCGCAGTTAATCATCCTACAATCATTCTTAACATTTAGATTCATTCTTAGATTGATTATACTTGAGTTCTCACTGATTGGATCACCAATCAAATAGGATTCCGCACTATTTGGTTTGGTATACACGTAAATCAGTTAGTACTGTGTACTGAAACGGTGCTAACAAGTGGTATAGGAGCTTTGGCTCTTGATTTGTGTGTGATTCAATCGATTTTGATATAAAAATCGGGTTTTTCACTCAAAAACTCAATTTTGTTGTGTCAAATAGTGTTTTCGACGTCCCCAGGTCAAAAAGTTAACGTTTATCCGGCATACGGCAATTCGGGTTAGTGAGAAATTCGTGTTTTTGCGTCAAAGTGTTCAAAACCTTCGTTTTTGCAAAAACAGCAGCCTTCAGTCGCACGATTGACTCAATCGTACTACTGAACCCATTCGCATCTCTCATATGCACGATTGGCGTAGTCGTTCATCCATTCGTACGACTGAAGATCATCATTCACATTGTTCATTCGCACCTGTCCAATCGCACGATTGAACCATCCGCATTGTTCAGTTGCACGATTGAACCATCCGCATTGTTCAATCGCACGAATAGCCTAATCACATTCTTTCATTCGCACAAGTACAACAGTTTGTTCTAAAATTAAAAGTAAATAGCAATGGAAGATCAGTATTCAGCATTCATTGCAGGTAGAGATTCATGGATCCAGAATCTATTACTTCTGGAAAATGAAGTGGGGAATCACAATAAGCCTCCTAAGCTCATAACGTTAGATGATTACCCACAATGGAAGTAAAGCATCGAGATATACCTAAATGGAGTAGATCCTAATCTGTGGGAATCAATTGAGATAGGGTATACCATGCCGGTTGGTGCAGATGGAGTTAAACTTACCTTAGGCAGCATGACTGATAGCCAAAAGGTAAAAGTACAATGTAGAGAAGAAGGTGTATGCTCTGTTAACTTAGTCAATTTCTAAGGAAATATTCCATCAGTTTTCTGAGAACAAGCAAGCAAAGAAGCTATGGGATGCTCTAGAAAAGCGGTATGACGGGAATGCATCGCTAAAAGCTCTAATGGCTAAAGCTTTGAAGGAGTTCGATAACTTCTCGTCAATGGGTAAGGAAAGCTTGGATGACATTATAGACCACTTCTATCACTTAATGAGTGAGATGCACACTCATGGGGTTGTTACGTTCATGGAAGACAAGGTGTCGAATTTCGCAGATGGATTGCCAGAAAAGTGGGTTTCTTTTGTGTCAACCTTAGACAGAATGATATGTTGGCAAACTTGGATATCAACGATTTCATTCTGAAGCTGAGAGACGAAGAGTTGAGGATGAAGTACATGTTGGGGTTTGTTAGAACATGAAACATAGTTTAACCATTTAAACTATGTGAAAACGTAGCGGAAATAAACTTTATAACATAGTTTATAAACTGAAAATTTTGGTTTCAAATTGATATTATAAAGTTACAAACAAACCCAAGAACAAAGGACCTTTTATATGTGAATAAGACTAGCTATGTAAACACAAAATATACATTATGGACAGTCATAAAGAGGCTGCCATAAACTACCTTTCAGCAGCAAAAGAGTCGAAATGGATGAGGATGTGCTCCGAGAAAACGACCAAGGCACCAAACAGGGAGGTCCTCTCAAGCTTGTATACCCCAAGCTCTATAGTAAACACCTTCTTGCTAGGGAGAAGAACACCAAGATCAATCAAAAGGCTCCCTAAAACTTCCTGCTGGCCGAGAGAGTTTTAGGAGAGAAGAAGAATCATTTTGTGTGAAATGATGTGTATGAAAGGTTTTTTGCACACTCTTTCTAATGTGTGTTTTTAAGGCAAAAATCAAATGATCCCATTGGACCCTTGGGAGGCTGAAAATCAGCCGTCTAGAAGGGGTTTTCCCACCCAAATTTTTAAAAAAAAAATCACACATTAAAAGGTCATGTACATTATTTAAATTAAACCCCTTTTAATTTAAATGACTCTTTCATTTTATTATATAATGTTACTTAAACATATTTAAATAACATTACAAATAATAAAATTCATCAACAAAATATCCTTATAATTTGTTCCACTAGAAATGCAACATTTAGAAACCTATTTTCTAAATATGGTGTGATTATTTAATTGCATGATCATATCATCAATTAAATTATTGTTTGTGTTTGCAAAGCTTGTTATTGGGTATAACCCGACTTGGATCATAACGTACTAACCGCATCAATATTCTACGTGTCTTGGGCATGTAGAATCCAACAATCTCCCACTTTCACAAGATTCATAGAAAATTGATGCAAGCAGTAAATACCGCCTAACAACGGTTTACTACCCTTAATACGTATGACTTATAGCCATTCAATAACATCATCCCATTCAAGTATCCAACTTAAACAGGCCTTAGACATCTTGCTCTCAACGAATAAGAGGAACAAATTCCATCTTAACTACATACGTTTCTCACAAAACACCTCGTGTCATGCCTGAACATAGCCTTACGAACTGTCCATTATTTTAGGGCAGTGAAGAACTAGCTCAAGGTATAACACTTGGTAAATATCAAAACCCAATACGTATCTCAGGTCTGAGGATACCAAATGATATTCGCCTTTACTCAAATTTACTTATGATCAATCTAAAAGATTCCATGTAGTAAATTTGAGATGCAGGTTAGTCCAATATTGTATCCCACAAATATCTATGAACTTTGGCAGCAACCAATTGCTCTATATTCATTCCTTATGAATATCCACCAATCCAAATTCATAATAATCTTACCCTCATACTTGTTCCCACAAGTATGAACGACTACGGACGTTTAGAGTAAACAATTTTCCCATGGATTAAACATGCTAAATTGGAACATTCACTGAAATATTATGACCAAATAATTGTACTCAAGTAGTAAGGGAGTTCCAAATATCCAAATACGAAATTACAGATCAAATCCAATCACTAGAATATCGAAGTCCCATGGCACAGGTATGACCTTCATGCTTTTTCTTTTCTAGGAGCTTTGTAAGAGGATCCGCAATATTTTGATCAGTGTAAACTTTGCGAATACATATCTTTCCTTTCTCAACTTCATCTTGTATGTAGTTGAATGTCCGCTCAATGTGCCTAGTCTTTTGATGAGCACGAGGTTCCTTGATTTGAGCAATCGCACCCTCGTTATCACAAAAGATCTCTAGGGGGTCCTGAATGGAAGGGATAACCCCTAGGTTGGCAATGAATTTCTTCAACCATGCAGCTTCTTGAGCTGCCAATGAGGCGGCGACGTATTCAAATTCTGTAGTTGATAAAGCCACCATATCCTGTTTAGAGCTCTTCCAAGAGACAGCTCCTCCATTCAGAATGAAAATGTATCCTAATTATGATCATGAATCATCACAATCGGTTTAGAAACTCGCATCCGTGTAACCTTTTACAACGAGTTTCTCATCAGCAGATCCATAGATTAGAAACATATCTTTAGTCCTCCTTAGGTACTTAAGTATGTTCTTAACAGCCATCCAATGACAACTTCCAGGATTTTGTTGGTATCGGCTTGTCATGCTTAAGGCACATGAAACATCCGGCCGAGTGCATATCATTGCATACATGATGGATCCAATAGCAGATGCGTATGGAATTACCTTCATTTTATCTTGCTCATCCTTTGATCTTGGACATTGAGTCATGCTCAATATTGTTCCTCTTTGAATAGGTACCGTACCTTTCTTAGAGTTCTCCATCTTGAACCTTTTCAAAATCTTATCAATGTATGCACTTTGATTTAAACCAATCAACCACCTTGATCTATCCCTATAGATCTTTATTCCCAGAATATAGGCGGCCTCACCAAGATCCTTGATGTAAAAACAACTTCCAAGCCAGGTTTTTACACCTTCCAAGGTTGGAATGTCATTTCCAAATAGTAGCATGTCATCAACATACAATACTAGGAAAGTGATGATGCTCCCACTAGCTTTCTTATATACACAAGCTTCATCAGTGTTCTTGATGAATCCAAATTTAATTACTTCTTCATCAAAACAGTGATTCCAACTTCTCGATGTTTGTTCATTCCATAGATTGATTTCTTTAACTTGCATAATTTGTTAGGATGTTTTCGATCGACAAAACCTTTAGGCTGAGCCATATAGACATCTTCTTCAAGATATCCATTTAGGAAAGCGGTTTTGACATCCATTTCCCAAATCTCATAATCATAATGAGTAGCTATGGCAAACAATATCCTAATAGATTTTAGCATTGCAACAGGTGAGAAAGTTTCATCATAGTCAACCCCTTGAGTTTGAGTGAAACCCTTGCTACAAGTCTAGCTTTATAAGTATCCAAGTTTCCATGCATATCGGTTTTCTTCTTGAAAACCCACTTATTTCCAACTACTTTAGAGTTAAGAGGTGGTACAACCAAGTCCCATACTTGATTGTCATACATGGATTGCATCTCAACGTTCATGGCTCAAGCCATTTGTCACAATCCAAATTGGACAACGCATCATGGTATGTGATTGGTTCATCGGAATCTATCACATAGCATCCATCAGTGCAAAATCCATATCTTTCAGGTGGATTACTAGTTCTACCAGATCTGTGAACGTTTTCTATGTATTGATCAACTATTTGATCATTTTCAACATTCTCATGTTGAGTGCTAGTGTCAACCAAACGTGTATCGGGTTGCGGTTCTTGATCCTCTTCAAGATCCACAGTTCTACTACCAGTTCCTTCCATAAGGAACTTGGTTTCCAAGAACTCACCCTTTTTGGCAACAAACTCCTTTTGTTGTATTGGATCATAGAAATAATATCCCATAGAATCTTATGGATATCCAATAAAGATACACTTAGTGGAACGGCTTTCTAACTTGTTTGAGGTGGGAGTCTTCACATAAGCCTCACACCCCCACACCCTCAAATATGAAAATGATGGAACCCTTCCATCCCATATTTCATAAGGTGTCCTTTCCACTTTCTTGGTTGGGGGCATATTCAAAATACGAGCGGTAGAAAGCAGAGCAAAACCCCAAAATGACAGAGGTAATGAGCTTCTAGCCATCATAGATCGAACCATATCTAATAGAGTTCGATTTCTCCGCTCGGACACGCCATTATGTTGTGGTGTTCCCGGTGGAGATAGTTGTGAGACAATCCCACAACTTCTAAGATGGTCCCTAAAAGCAAAGCATCATTCAGGTATTCACCTCCTCTATCGATGCGGAGAATTTTAGTTGACTTATTGAGTTGATTTTGTACTTCATTTTGAAAGATCTTGAACATTTCAAAAGCTTCATCTTTGTGTCTTAACAAGTACACATACCCATATCGACTATAGTCGTCAGTAAAGGTAATGAAGTATCTTTCATTGTACCTTGTCATACGTTTAAAAGGATCACATACATCCGAATGTATGATACCTAATAAATCCTTTGCCCTTTCGGCTTTGCCACTAAAAGGTGCCTTGGTCATTTTACCTTGTAAACAAGACTCACATACATTAAATGAATCACATTCACTGTTTTTTAAAAGACCTTTCTTTTGTAGTGTTTGTATTCTTTTCTTGTTTATATGACCAAGATGGCAATGCCAAAGGTAACTGTCACTCAAATCCAATTTGAGTTTCTTGGTACTAGTTTGGTACAATAAGCTATTATTCAATGTATTTTCACGAACCAATTCATAGTACCATTGATGGAAATAGCTTTAAAGTAAAACATGTCATTCAAAGTAACATGGATTTCATTTCCAATAAATGATAATACATCCATCCAAATGTTTTAATAGGGCTATGGAAATAATGTTCCTAGTCAAACTAGGAGCATACAAAACATTGTACAAAATTACTTCCAAACCATTTGGAAGTTTCAAGATGTTAGTCGCCACGGGCTTCAACTTGAACTTTAGCCCCATTGCCCATGTAGAGGCTAACATCCCCTTTGTTGAAGTTTCTACTTCTTTTGAACCCCTACAACAAATTGCAAATGTGAGTTCCACATCCGGTATCTAATACCCATGTGTTAGAGGATATTAAGTTTAAATTAATATGGATAATGTATATGGTACCTAAGGTCTGCCTGGCATCCCTCTTTGCTTTCAACTCTTGGAGATGGACAGGACAATTTCTTGCCCAATGTCCAACCTCCCCACACTTGAAGCATGGGTCATTGGAAGAAACCTTTTGCTTCTTCTCCTGTGCTTTGGGTGGCACCCTTCCCACCCCTTTCCCCTTTCCCCATATGGGTCCCTTACCCTTGGCAACTCTTGCCTTGGGTGGGGATGAGGCCTCTTCTTGTTCCCACCTTCATTAATGGTGAGAACGGGTAAAACCTTTTACCCATGGCTGCCTCAGCCGTTTTGAGCATAGAGTGAAGCTCACCAATGCTTTTGTCCCAAGCATTCATGTTGTAGTTCAACACGAACGTCTCGACCTTTTGGTAAGGCCATTGAGGATCAAATCCGTGGCCAATTCCTTTGAGACGGGACAATCTAGCCTTTCGAGGCGGTCAATGTGACTTTTCATCTTAAGTACATAAGATGAAACTGATTGGTTGTCGTCCATACGACATGCATGGAGTGCTCGAACCGTTTCGAAGCGCTCAACCCTCGCTTGCTGTTGGAACATTTCCTTCGGTTGGGTTATCATGTCATAAGCTCCATGATTCTCATACTCCTTCTGGAGATCCAGAGTCATGCTTGCCAACATAAGGCAAGACACTTAGACAGAGTCCTCAGTGTACTTCATCCAATCGTTATAGGCATCCCCATCATCCTCACTAGGTTGATTGGGGATAGGGTCGTCTAAAACATATGATCGTTTTTCTTGCTTGAGAACGATTCTCAAGTTTCGATACCAATTGATAAAATTGTTATGATTTAGACGTTCCTTTTGGAGAATTGCTCGTAAAGATTGGGCGGACGTGGATGAATTGTCATGATTTTCATTGTTATTGGTGGCCATCTACAAAATTTTAACAAAGATCAATTTTAGTATTTTTGATATTGTTATTTTAATAATTAATACCTTTTAAGGTCATTTTCATATTAAAATATAGAACCCAACATTACATTTAAATAGTGGTTAGGTGACCTTTATCCCACAATTTAAATTAATAAGGTGGTCAACGATTGACGATTGCAACCATTTGCAACTTCTAGAGAAATGGGATTGACTTGAAACATCATATGTAAAGTCGGCATGTTAATCCCATCAACACCATTTGAAAACCATATCGTAGGTGATCCATTGACATGGTTTGCAAATCAAGACACCCTACTTACACACACGTGTGGGTTTGCCAAAATAAGCGGTTAGGTGACCTTTATCCCACGAATATGGCATTCTCACCTCAAGTCAAGTTCCCACAAAATGGTTAGTGACCTTTATCCCACTAAGAGTCCCGAGTGACTCAAGTGTTGTGTAAAAGGACGGTATTAATCTTAATTTATAAATATAGAGATTTAATAATTCTAGTTTAGAGAACTCTATGTATTCATATTTGCATGCTTTCAAATACAAGATACCCTATGGTACATTGATTAAAACCCTTTTAATCTTTAAAATCATTAAACAATATTAATAACCTTTTATTACCTTTTAATGATTAAGGTCCATTTGGATAAATTGTTATGATATTGAAGGATTGTTAAGCGAACATCATATATAAGCAATCAACCACAATATCATAATCAAACAAATATTAGTGCATAACCATAGCATCTAAAGTGGCCACACTTGTTTTCCATCACAAGTGTGGTCCATAGGACATTCCTAAGGGACAAAACACAACACAAAAGGCTTCCATGAACCTCCCACTTGAAACCACATCCAAATGCTCCATGTTTCTTATGTCTTCCCTTTGTGCTTCTAAACGTACATCTTCATATTGCAAGATATTATATCCAAATACAAGATTTCTAGTAAAATGAAAGGTACCTAATCTATTTATTACATCCCAATAATAAATAAATTATACTTTAAACCAAACACAAATAAATGATTATACAACCCAATTGAATGAATAAATACAACCATTACAATCATCCAAATAACACAAGGTCAAGGGCTAGGTTATGCACCATAATGAACAATTATCATATCATCCAAAACAACAATGAATCCCCACTAAAACCCACTAAATTTCAGCCAACACAAACTGAAATTTCGGGTTTTATCTTGTCCAAACAAACAAACAATACAACATACATGTCTTTCAAAGTTTAATCACAAGCATGTGTGATATAACTTTGAAAGTTTGGGGTTTCATAATACATGAATATAGCAGCCCATAAAGGGGTTTTAAATTCTCATAAAACGAATTTTTCAAGGACAAAACAAGCTAGCTATCCACAAACCAGCTCTAGATGCCAATGTTGGGGTTTCTTAGAACATGAAACATAGTTTAACCATTTAAACTTTGTGAAAAGGCAGCGGAAATAAACTTTATAACATAGTTTATAAACTGAAAATTTTGGTTTCAAATTGATATTATAAAGTTACAAACAAACCCGAGAACAAAGGACCTTTTATATGTGAATAAGACTAGCTATGTAAACACAAAACATATATTATGGACAGCCATAAAGAGGCTGCCATAAACTACCTTTCAGCAGCAAAAGAGTCTAAATGGATGAGGATATGCTCCAAGAAAACGACCAAGGCACCAAACAGGGAGGTCCTCTCAGCTTGTATACCCCAAGCTCTATAGCAAATACCTTCTTGCTAGGGAGAAGAACACCAAGATCAATCAAAAGGCTCCTAAAACTTCCTGCTGGAGAGAGAGTTTTAGGAGAGAAGAAGAATCCTTGTGTGAAATGATGTGTATGAAAGGTTTTTTGCACACTCTTTCTAATGTGTGTTTTTAAGGCAAAAATCAAATGATCCCATTGGACCTTGGGAGGCTGAAAATCAGCCTTATAGAAGGGGTTTTCCACCCAAATTTTAAAAAAATCACACATTAAAAGGTCATGTACATTATTTAAATTAAACCCCTTTCAATTTAAATGACTCTTTCATTTTATTATTTAATGTTACTTAAACCTATTTAAATAACATTACATTTAAAAAAATTCATCAACAAAATATCCTTATAATTTGTTCCACTACAAATGCAACATTTAGAAACCTACTTTCTAAATTTGTTGTGATTATTTAATTGCATGATCATATCATCAATTAAATACTTGTTTGTGTTTGCAAAGCTTTTATTGGGTATAACCCGACTTGGATCATAACGTACTAATCGCATCAATATTCTACGTGTCTTGGGCATATAGAATCCAACAGTACAGATCTCAAAAATCGTCATATGATTAGAACCCGTCCCTTTACAACTCAACTCCTCAAGCAAAAACATCTAGAGCGCCACTTCAAACAGCATTCGTGTCGAGTTCAGCCGCTCAGTCTCAAGCCTCTACTTCAGGTTCTAACACGTCAGGGTCGTCTTGCACCCAATATATAGCACCTGAAGCCAATGCTATAAAATTGAAGACAGAGAATCTCGGTAACGTGACTATAGAGGCAGCAAAGGAGCATATGGATCTCTTAGCAGCTGTCGTTCTCTCCTATGATGGTCTAGTTGAAAGGAAGATTGGAAACTTTCATCTGGCAGATGAAGACTACGAGCAAGTAGACGAGACTGAGCTGGAAAGAATGGATATCATGGGGGCATTGGCAAGTGATGTCCGGAGGGCAAAGAAGCTTGTTAAGAAGATAGGACAGAACCTGATTGCCACAAAGGATACAACCTTTGGTTTTGACAAAACCAAAGTTACCTGTTTTAACTATGGAGAAAAGGAGCACTTCAAATGTGAGTGTGTTAAGCCGAAGAAAACAGGTAATGGTAATCCATTCTCATCCTTCAATCGTCAAGATAAACCCACAAGTAGTCCTACATCCTCAAGCAAGGATCCTAAGGCATTGACTGCTCAAGATGACGGAGGGCAAGATTGGACCTTTCGATTTGTATCTCCGAGAGAATCCAACATTGCTTGTGTTGAGGGTTTGGATGACAACTCTGCAAGCGAAGGTGATATAGCAGTTGAACTCATGATGTCAAGTAATAAAGAAACTGCAAATGTGGTCAATCACCTGAATGAAGAGGGTTCAAGCATAAAATGTTCAGAATCACTAGCACCAGAAGAGTCAGACTCTGCTATGAAGGCTGATTCAACTGAATCGTCTCAGGTATGTACCAAAGACCAACTGTTTGATAGTTATGCTTGCATGAATGTAATAAATTTAGAGAAAGCATACGCAAAATTTGCTAGGTTATTAGATCACAATGATAGCTTAGTAAATGATTTACAACTGTGCATAGAAGCAAATAGGATTTTAAAACAAAATGAGCACAGTTATAAAGGGAAAATAGAACTGTTGAATAAACAACTAAGGGAAACCGAAGTTGTGGCTTTTAACCAAGAAAATGACATTAAGTTCTATCAAACTCCATAGAAGAACCTAAGAAACAAAAAGTAGTTTTGGAAGTCGAAGTAAATTCATTAAAACAAAAACTGCACAGTTGGACTAGTTCTTCTCACATAGTCCAGCACTTAGTGAGAGAACACAACAACGGGGAGGGTTTGGGTTACAAAGTGGTTCCACCACCACATGAGCCTTGTTGTAAATGCAAAACAATAAATAACAACCCAATCAAGGATCATGTGGTGTCCACTCCTCTTATAAGTAATCCAGATTCCACAAGTAATTCCGTTAAATCTGTCACTAAACAAAAGGAGACCACTTTAAAGTCAAAAGGTAAAATGCCTATCGTTAATCTGGATGAACAAATTGAGAAGGTTAAGGTAAAGTCTGGTTCAAATACATCTAATTCTAAACCCAAAAAGACCAAACAAGTTAACCAAACACGTGCATCATGTCTAAGTCCAGATAAACAAAAGAGTAAAGATGTTAAAAAGGTTCAAACAATTAATTTTGTTAAACAAGATAAAACATCTAAAAAAGAAGTGTTAAAATCCAAACAAATTAAAGTCACACGAGTGTCACACACTTCTCCACAGAAACAGTTATACCAACATGTCGAAAGTAGATCATGCTACAACTGTGAAAAGTATGGACACATTGCGTCAAATTGTCCTTACTATCAGACACCAAGGAAGAAAGTTGAACTTCATGATCATAAATCCAATTCTTCTAAAAGGAGTTCTATGACCCCACCAAGAAGAATTAGTGAACATAAAGTTCAAACCATAAGCCAATCGTCTGTTTATCACAAACAGGCCTTCCATAAAACTGGCCTATGGAAATAAAAGTCTAGTTCAATGTCTGATAATAAGAACAAGAAGACAAATGATCTTCCGTCACCCTCAAATGGACAGTGGGTGGAATTTATGATGTGTGATGCCTCTAGATCACCCAAGCCAGTTAAGGCTCGGGTCCCTAACCTTAACTAATAATTTCCTTTGAATGTGCAGGGTGTTCGCTATAGTGTTGCCACAAATACCTAGATTTGTGATAGCGGAGCATCTAGGCACATGACTGGGAACCTAGCTCTCCTTTCAAACATCAAACAAATTAAAAGAGGTCATGTTTCATTTGCTGGAAACAAAGGAGGTTACATCACAACTCAAGGGGAAGTGGGAAACTAGAAAATGAAGTTTGACAAGGTAAACTATGTTCAACAACTTCAAAATAATTTGCTTTATGTATCCCAAATCTATGACAAAGGCTTTAAGGTAGTATTCGACAACAAAAACTGCTATGTCCTGAAAAAGGACTATGTGATCCTGGAGGACCAAGTCTTAATGTCAGCTTCAAGGTATAACGATCTTTATGTCTTGGATCTATCAAAGGCCTCCATAACAGATCATCAAGTTTAGTGCTTCTTGCCAAAGGCTACAGAGAAGGATCCGATCTCGTAGCATAGGAGAATGGGACACATCAATCCACTGAAGATAAACCACTTGATCCAGAATGATCTAGTAAAAGGAGGAAAACGTCAAAAACTTCCAATTACCGGATTTTTGTGTCACCAGCAAGAAAGGCAAACAGACTAAGAAGTCTCATAAGAAAAAGAAAGTTCATTACATAGAACTACCTCTTGAGCTTCTTCACATGAATCTGTTTGGTCCAGTCAGTACAAGGAGCATCGTTGGCGACTTATATTGTTATGTAGTTACAGATGACTACTCAAGATTCTTTTGGGTAATGTTTCTGAAATCCAAATCTAAAACATTTGAGTCATTCAAAGAGTTAGTAACTACTTTGGAGTCTCTCTACAAGCTGAAGGTAAGACAAGTACGCTCAGACAATGGTACTGAGTTCAAGAATCAGTGGATGGAGGCATTCTGCAAAGAAAAGAGAATTGTACATCAGTTCACATCTGCCTACACTCCACAGATTAACGGAGTTGCTAAACGGAAGAGCAGAAGCTTGATAGAGACAGCCCAGACGATGCTAGCAGACTCGAAACTGCCTATCCAATTCTGGAACGAGGCAGTAGCAAATGCGTGTTACACTTTAAATCGAGTCCTGGTGGTAAAACTTCATGGTAAGACGTGTTACGAGTTACTTCATCGACGTAAACCAAATCTAGAGTACCTCGAACCGTTTGGCGCACCTTGCACCCTTTTGAAGAAAACTCAGGAAGGCAAGTTCAGCGAGAAGGCTGAAGAAGGAATTTTCCTACGATACGACATACCGAATAAGAGAGTTTACAACAACTCAACGGGTCAAGTTGAAGTGTGGTGTAACGTGGACGTTCAGAGATACACCACTCCCCCCAACTAGAAAAGGACCCGCATTCTTTTTCGATTACGATGGATTCTTTAAGTCCTTCAACATCCCTCTCTCTACTTCTGAAGATGAGTTAGCAACCAAGATGATGTATGATGTCTTAAACACACCGCCCCTAGACTCAACAACATCCGGCTCACAAGGCCAGTCTTCTAGTAACTCAGGGGGAGCACTAGAGGTAAGTGACTCCTCTTCTGATGATGAAGAAGTGGAAAATGTTCAGGTGGATCAGGAGTAACAGGTTCCAACTACTACAAGTACACACGCATAAGAGGTTGATGCCTCTAACACTTCGGAACCCCATACTCCCACTGCCTCATATACTGAACCTGTGGTTCACAATCTGGATAATGAGGTAGTTGTACCCACCACTCCTGGATCTCGTCTAAATGTTTATCATCCTCTGGATAATGTCATAGGGGATGTACAATCGGGAGTACAGACAAGAAATCAGCTATATTCAGCTGATTATGCCACAGTCATGGAAAAGACTACCTTCATGATGGTGCTTATCGATGTTTTATGTCTCAATTTGAGCCAAAATATGAAAGTGATGCCTTAAACAATGAGGCTTGGGTGAGTGCCATGCAAGAAGAACTTCTTAAATTCAAGAAGTTAGGAATGTGGACTCTGGTGGAAACCTAAAGGTGCTAAGGTGATTGGCACTAAAGGGTTTTAAAATGCAAGAAGGATGACCAAGGGGTCATTATCAGAAACAAGGCTCGACTAGTAGTTTAAGGATTTCTACAAGTCGAGGGAATCGATTACAACAAAGTGTTTGCACCTGTGGCAAGAATGGAAGCCATCCGTATCTTCCTAGCCTATGCATCGTATATGAAGATTAAAGTCTATCAGCTTGATTTGAAGAGTGCATTCCTTCACGGTGAAATCCGAGAAACAGTGTACGTGAGTCAACCCGAGGGATTTGAGGATCCGTATCAGTGGGACAGAGTCTACAAGCTGGACAAGGCTCTATACGAGCTTCATCAAGCCCTGGGAGCATGGTATGAGAAGCTCTCGACTCATCTTGTGAAACACGGGTTTCGAAGAAGAGTGATTGATTGTACATTGTTTATCAAAGAAAAGGATGGTGATTTACTGCTTGTTCAAATTTATGTTGATGACATAATCTTCAGTTCCAAGAACGAAGAATTATGTAAAGAATTTGAAGCAGTAATGAAGGTTGAATTTGAGATGAGTGCCATGGGAGAGATGAAATTCTTTCTCGGGTTATAGGTGGATCAGACACCACAGAGGATATTTCTACATCAGACCAAGTATGTAGGTGATATTATCAGTCAGTTTGATATGGAAAATGCTTCTGCAGCTGGGACTCCACTTGCTACAAACCATGATGTAGCACCAACGAGAATGGTGATCTGGTGGATGCTACCATGTACCGAGGAACGATTGGATCTCTCATGTATCTCACTGCCTCTCGACCTGACATCATGTACGCAACGTGTCTCTGCTCAAGATATCAGGCAAAACCGAAAGTCAACCATCTCATAGGAGTCAAAAGGATATTTCGTTATCTGAAGGGTACCCTAACACTCGAGTTGTGGTATCCTCATGATGATGATTTCGAGCTTACAGCGTATAGTGACTCGGATTACGGCGGTTGCAAAATGAACTACAAGTCAACATCAGCTGGATGTCAATTCTTTGGGAGAAGATTAGTCACGGGGCAGTGTAAGAAGCAGACATCAGTTGCATTGTCAACTTGTGAAGCTAAATATGTTGTTACAGCAAGCTGCTGTTCTCAAATCATCTGGATTTAATAGCAAATGGGGGACTACGGTTTTAAATTCTCTAACACTCCAATATTTGTTGATAATTCTACTACTATAGCCGTAACTAAAAATCCGGTCCAACATCCTAAGACCAAACACATCGGCATTAAATATCACTTTATACGTGATTCTTTTGAAAAGAATTTAATCGATGTTGTTAAAATTAATACGGATTTTCAACGCGCTGACCTCTACACAAAATCCTTTGATAAATCACGTTTTCTATATCTGTTAGAGGTCAACGGCGTTAAAAAGAAAAGTGATGTGATTACCGATGATGACAGTACTTAGTCTGACAAGTAGATTTCATTTTTACTGTTATTTTCTTTTCTTTTATTTCTTCGCCTATTAAAATTCTAAACGCAAAAATTTTTCTGTTTTAGAATTTTAGGGGGAAAATAGGTTAAGTTAGTATTAAATTTAGTTGTTTTAATTTCAGTACATAAAAAAATGAGGGAGGAGGACAGGCAAGCTAAGAGAATTGAGATCGTATTTATGATACTGATTCAATGACTATGGAAAATGATAGTACACAGGAACAAATAGTTTGGGACTTCAAAAGAAGAAAATTTTAAAATGCAAAATTCGAAGTATAAGTCTGAGAAGTTTAAGCAACAATAAAAGGAAAAATGATAATAAAACTAGCTACTACTAAGGTAACACGGAGAAAGTAGACCTAAAGGTTGCGAGACCATTAGATGATGTGTTGGTAGATTCAACAAAATAGATAAGTAGACCTCTTTGGTGATTTCAAGTTCAAACTAAGCTGTTCCACAACATGTGGGTTATCATCTTATCCCTGGTTAACACAATCAACAAGTTCCAATAAGGGGTGACGAGCAAAATAACCACCACAAATGTGTGCGGATGACCATAAAATGAGCAAAGCACATGAATAATGCAAAAAGCAATCAAGCTAATAACCTATGTTGTTGGTGCGATCTGTGCAAAAAGAATAAAATTGCTCAAACAAGAAGATAGGTTTTGTGCCTCTCTATTGTGCGCTGGCACTGACCTGAGGATAAGCATAACCTAAATATTCTTGAATTCATTGTTGTTTGTGCCTCTCTGCTGTGCGGTGGCACTAACCTGAGGCTTAGCATCTCTTTGAAAGCTCTAGAATAGTTTCTTCTTGGATACTACCCGTAGACCGCTCAAAAATCTCCTGACGAATGTTGATTACCATATAAGCGTGGGATCCACAAATGCTTGTTGAAATAATTAAACCTTAAATCATCACCAATCCGTGTCAAAAGTTTGTGTATGGATTTAAGAGGACAAATATACTGACTATCATCATGGTTGCAACTCTTGAAAGTCAACACCACTGTGTGCATCTTGTGGCACGAGTATGGTTTCCTAGACTTGCTAATGACTCTCGATGATAACAAGAATCTAGCATCAAAAGGTTTTGGTAACATGTCCCGAATGATTTGATTTTGTTAAGGCGCTGGATCGGTAGACATCCGAGCGTGTTCTTGACGGAAGGATAAACATCATCAAAAACCAAGAGACAATCAATAATACGAACCATAATTAAATGGTTTCATTGATAAAACCTAACGATTACAAGCTCGTTACAATATAAGAATCAAGACTCTTGGCAAGGGGAGATCGAGTATGATCTCCCCTCTCATCCGGCAGCCCTAGGCCCCAGGCACACTCCTCTCAAAACCCTTAATCTCTCTACACATTGAAACTGGTATATATAGGCCTCGGCCTATATTAGATGCGACTGGGCCCATTCGTGCGATTGGACCATGCGTATGGTTCAATCGTACGACTGGACCATGTGTATGGTTCAATAGTACGACTGGACCATACTTATGGTTCAGTCTTACGAACGTCCCAATCGCATCTCTCAGTCACACGACTGGTCCATTAGCATGGCTCAGTCGTACGACTGAGTCTCATTCGCATATGCTCCTGCGAATGACCCAGTTTCATGTGCTTACAACATATTAGGTGTATTACATTAAGCCTAGACTATTCATCAAGCGACGGACACACTATATATGACAATATATGCTCCAATAGATACCTGTATGATTCCATAATGAATCGTTTCACTTATGGGCAAAATAACTTGAAGTTGCCTGTTCGATAAATAAATCTGTTAGATATCTATCTTAGGATTTTCACTTAACACAAAAATTACAAAAATGTGTTTTAATTTTTTCTTTTAGTTCTAGTTGTTTCTTTTGTTTAATTTTGTTAGTTTAGTTGTTAAACGTCGGACTATGCATTGGAATTCTATCTGGATTTAATCACTAAAAATGGTCATCTCTGAGGTGACCAAACAGGTTTTCAAATGTTAAAAGGATCACGTCTGAGGTGATCAAAAGTTCTCGAAGTTAAAATGGTCATGTATGTGATGGTCGAAAGCATGAAATGTTTTATCTATAGTCAAAAGGGTTAAGTGTCAAATGGTCATAAAGTCAAAATCATAAGTATGAGGCCATTCGCATGACTGCATCATGAGTATAGACCAGCCGTACGATTAGACCATACGTATGAGCCCATTCGCACGACTGAACCATGAGTATGGACCAGCCGTATGATTGGACCATACGTATGAGCCCAATTGCATGACTAAACCACACGTATGGCCCAAATGTGCGATTGGACCATCAACATGAGTAAACTCACACGATTGATTCACAAAATGAACCAATTGCATGAATGGATGTGACCGAATGACACAGTCGCACGACTGACATCTAGTCGCACGACTGACATCTAGTCGCACGACTGAATGTGACTGACTGTGCCAGTCGCACGACTGATCCTCAATCGCACGAATCAATTTTTCAACTGGGCTCAGTCGCATGATTGAAGGAAACCCTAGTATAAAAGGAGGGGGAGTCGGTCGCAGCCATTCATCACTCCCAAATCGCCCCCAAATCGCACGACTCTACCGTTACTCTGCCCGATTTTCATTTGATCATTCTAGACCACTGATTGTTGTGTACTGACGATTTCTAGTGATTATACAGGTAAAGTGCGGTGCAATCCACTCAAATGTCAATCGATTTATGCCCTAAATGATTGAATTTAAGCCCTAAGTAGAAACGAGACTTAGTTTGCCTAAGAAACTAATAAAACTAAGTACATTGTGAAATTAAAGGTTAATAGGTGTTCTGTCGGTCATTTGCGAGACTAATGAGCCAAACCATGACGTCTAGCATTAAGTTTTGCTCAAAATTTAAAATTGAACTGAACAAACAGTCTGTCATGCGAATGGACACCCTGATGAACTTCAATCACACGACTGAGCTGGGCGAATGGCTCAATCGCACGAATCAACCATGCGCATGAGTTCAGTCGCATGACTGGTGTAAACGCATAGGATAGCATACGACTAATCCCAGTCGCATGCTCAGTCGTACGTATGATCTCAATCGCACGACTAGATCTCAATCGCACAGTTCATTCGCACGGCAGAACAAAAGATTTCAAGTCCAATGAATCAAATTGTTACTCATTGATACTCATTAACGTTTATTTACATTGTGTAACAGATGGCGAGTCGTTGGACAATGAGTACAAAGAATAATGTTTGTGCTCATCTAGATCTGACCTCACGGAACGCAACTGATTTCTCTGACATTATTACGTTCTTACGGAGATCGAGGATCTTCCGTGCTATTTCGACGTCGTGCACCCCATACTGCTCAGTTCAGCAGGCTTTTTGGGAAAGCGTTGTTGTTGACAGATCCTCAGAGCCCCACTGTATCAGGAGCTCCATTTTTGGTCAGCCGATAGAGATCACTAAGGACGATCTCAGGATAGTTTTGGAGTTTGGGGACGATGCTGACTGTCCTACACGACTACACCCGCTGACAGTACGAGGCTGTTTTCTGCGGGCCAAGTACTCGGGGGATATTAATGCAGGTCAACCTGTGCCCCTAATTTAAGTACTTGGCCCATGTGCTGCTCAAGTGCATTGCCTCAAGGAAGGGAGGCTTCGATGAGCTATCTGATCAGATTCAGAACGCCCACGTGGCATTGGTGCTGAACCATCCGTCCAGGTTCTCCAGGATGATCTTCACCTACCTGGTGGAGAACATCGAGGCAAAGGGCAAGGAGGGCTTTTGCATGTACCCTCACTTTATGTAGATGATTATAGAACAAAAGCTCCCTTCACTACCAAAGGAGGAAGATGTCGTGGTGCTCGAGGTGATGGACGATACCACCTTAGGCAGGATGAAGGTGTACAAGGGGAAGCAGGTGAAACCCCCTGTCAGGCTGTTTAGGCATCTGGCCCGTGAGGACTATGTGGCGCCGTCATGAAGGAAGTGGCGCCACGATGATAACAACTTAGATACTGAGCAGATTGTGCTCCCCACTGATGAGTCAGATAATGATGACAGTGGTGATGGTGGAGACTCTGGCCCCATTGCATCTAGGGCCACCACTACAGACGTTACACCTCCACCACCCACTCATGGAGATGCTGTTACAGCTGGTTTCCATCAGGATTTCTGTCCTCCTAAGGAGGAGGAGGATGAGGAGCCATTGACTCGTATGGTGGCAGCAAGGTTGTTGCCACCGAATGAGGGATTCAGGCGGTTGGTGGATGCCCAAGCGAGTTTGGGGAGACTATAACTGATCCTACCTACACCCTAGCTCGATCCAGCATCCTAGGGGGAGCATCCTCCTCGAGGGATCGAGGAAAAAGAGGATGGATCAGCCCCATGGTATGAAGCCCAAGAGACAGAGGTACACGTTGATCACAGCCTCTTCCCCTACTGCCAACACAGCTACCACCACCACCACTACCACACCCATATCCACTACTGCTACCACCACCATTACCACACCACCTACCACTACCACACTCCCATCCACCACCACTACATCCTACCAACAACCACCCACTCATATACCACCATCCACATGCACCACAACCACCACCACAGCCTACCCTTCACCACCCATATTCACCACAGCCACCACTACCACCATCATTTCCCACAGGATCATCTCTACCTCCCAGTGGGGTAGAGGAACAGCTGTCAGCACTGAATCGTATGGTGCTGAAGCTATTGGCTGCTGATAACGAGAAGATTGCTCAGCTATGACAGCAAGTGGAGCTAACTGCTGCCCAAGCACAACAGATCTCCCAGCAGGCTCAGGAAATTACCCAACTCAAGAAGCATAAATTCCAATCAGCCTTGAAGATTGAGGAGTTGGAGACATCTAACAGGTCTATCATGCTCAAGCTAAAGGGATCAAAAGATGAGCCCCTCAAGATCAGAGAGGGAGATGATGATGATGATGAGGAGGATGAGGATGAGGAGGATGATGATGAGGATGAGACTGATGAAGGAGGTGATGAAGGAAAGGATGAGGATGATAAGGATGATGATGAGGAAGGAGGTGATGTGGCTGGATTAGAAGCCACACATGCTAGAAAAAGACGCTCAAAGAAGTCACAGGTTCAGGGGAGCCTCGTCCTCGGCCCCGACTGAAGAAGAGCACATGATTCAAGATAAAAGTAATGTTTAGATGTTTATATAATTTTAAATCTTGTGTAATTGAATCATGTATTAAACTTATGTACTTAATGTTTATATATATATATTTGCTATTTAACTGTCTTGATTATTGACAAATAATTAATGTGTTAAATGTTTAAATCAAGCAGATCAACCATCTCAGCAAGACCAGTATGATGTTGTTCCCTTACAACAAATCAAGTCTCAATTCACTATGATACTAGATTTGCAAGGGATTGTTAAGAGGTCTGTGAGTTATGCTCTTGAAGAAGGAGAAATAATTCACGACCTTACTGATGAGTAACTGGCGGAGATGTTCCGGCTAAATCCGGATGAAATTGTCAAGGATGCCCCTACTGTTGATGTGGCTAGTGACGGCGAGCTTAATGATGTGGACGAGATAGAGATTGAAGACGTCACAGCCCAGCACTATCCAGAGTATGCTGACAGAGAGGGAAATGCCGTTCCTAATCTGGGTGACACTCTCGTCAGTGATACATTTGAAAAACTAGATCAGATGGAGCTAGAGTCCGAGAAAAATAAAGATCAAGCCCAAGCCTCAGACGCTGATATCGACATCAAAAAGGCTGAATGGGCGGCATGTTTTGCAGAGATTCGAGCCCAATGCACTTCTCCAAATCCGAGTGCCTACACCAAGCTATACAAAGTGAAGAAGCATCTGAAGGTGTTAGGAAAGATTATAGCGTGGGCATATTTGTGGATCTAAATGTATATGTGTTAAGAGGGAGAAGGGAATTGAATACTTCAAATTCCCACATGATCTGAAGACTCTCCCTGGTTTTGACCTCAACCAGCTGGCCAAACTGAAGTTGCTATATGCTAACCCAAGGAAAATGTCAGGCTGGTTTGAGGCTGCATTATAGAAAGAGCATCACACCAGGTGGGTCAACTTCAAACCTTAACAACCGACAAGGTATATCAAATGGTCTGAAGTTGATGCCATTACTTGAAAGCCAAAGATAGTGCTAAAGTGGATTCTTCCGCGCACGATGTCAAGAATCCCTTTAAAGGAAATGCCACAGGACTTCACTCCACACTTTAAGTGGTGATACTATGACTAGAGAATAGATGAAGTTGTTATAGTCTTGCAAAAAGAGGGCAAAATGGATACTATTCGGGTATTTGACCCAATGTGGCTAACTAACTTGTCGGCTGATGATGTATACACATTGTACAAGTGGCCACTGTTTTATGAGTCGCAAGACATTGTACAAGCCCTCCAATTCCAAAGCATTATAAGGCTCTATTTCGTATTTGAGATACATGCTGGAGCTACAAGAGAGGAGAAGTACAAGAAGTTTGAAGAGCTGATGAAGAATGTTAGACAATAGAGTAAACTAGGTCCAAAGGGGAGTTTGTAGATACATGTGTACCTAGTTTAGGAGCTCAAATGTAAAATGTCTTTCATGTCTTACATATATGTAACAAAATGGGTATGAATGAAATGTAATGTGTTTGTGATGCTTATAATGTTTAATATTTCATTGTCTATTGTGTGATAACGCATATTGAACTAACTATATAGGTTTGTGGTTGTTTACATAGTTCTTAGTCAATAATGATTGAGAAACGTGCTTAAACTTAATCGTGTGAAGTTCTCATGCGAATGGACCATGCTAATGGACCATACGCATGAATTTTTACTTCATGCTAATGAACCAGTAATACGACTGAACCAGGAGACTGGATCAGTCGCACGATTATAACATGAGATTGACTCAGTCGCACGACTGAATCTTCAGTCGTGCGGATGGATCAACCGCATGCTTCAGTCACACGACTGAACCATGCAAATGGTTCAGTCGCACGAATGTAAAACCCTAACCTATAAACACCACTTAATTCGTGGGAAAACGTAACAATTCGAATCCCTATGCACTAAATCGTACCCTAGCCATCCAGAGACCTAAGATAACATGTTCCAAGTTCATAGATCGCAGTTAATCATCCTACAATCGTTCTTAACATTTAGATTCATTCTTAGATTGATTATACTTGCGTTCTCACCGATTGGATCGCCAATCAAATAGGATTCCGCACTATTTGGTAAGTATACACGTAAATCGTTAGTTATCCGTACCGAAACGGTCCTAACAGTTTCAAATCAACCATATCCGACCATCCTCTTTATCCACACTACCAGTCCCACTCCTATCTTCCTCCTTGTGTATGTCGACGACATCACCGTCACAGGTCCTTCTCTTATTATCTTCAATCCTTCATTACCGCTCTTGCCAATAAATTTGCTCTTAAAAACCATGGTTCCCTATCTTATTTTCTTGGAGTTGAAATTCTCTCTCATCCAAAAGGTATTGCACTTTCTCAATCAAAATACATTCTGGACATTTTATCTGGAACGAATATGAACACACGTAAGCCTATATCAACCCCAATCACTTGCTTGGAACCGTTGACATCGTATGATGGTACACCCATGTTGTCTCCATCGGATTATAGAACTATTGTTGGAGCTTTGCAATATCTATGTATCACAAGACCTAATATTGCCTTTACAGTCGACAAATTATCTCAATTATGCACACTCCATCAACGCTTCATTGGACAACACTTAAACGTCTCCTACATATTTACATGGTTCTCTTCATCATGGCTTAGTACTACGCCGACATTCACCTCTCCATCTTCATGCATTTAGTAATGGTGATTGGGCAGGTGATAAAGAAACCTTTCGTAGCACAACGGGTTGCATTGTTTACTTGGGTTCTAACCCAATATCTTGGAGTTCTAAACGTCAAAGTACATCTGCTAGAAAATGGATCATATCCCTCATTTCAAAACTTGGTTTTACATCAACCACTACCCTTACAATTTATTGTGATAATCTAAGTGCCACACAATACTCAGTTAATCCCATATTCCATACACTGATGAAACATTTGGTTCTAGATTTTCATTTTGTGCGAGAAAAAATTCAGAGAACTCTTTACGTCACACATGTTGCTGGGGATGATCAGCTAGATGCTCTAACAAAATCCCTTCTTCATCCTAGATGCTCTAACGATACAATTGATAAGCACCTGGAAGTCTAATTCTTTGGTATTGTGATAGATAGAATTCTGCATTATATATTGTAACCCATTTACCTTTTATAATTCATTCAAATTCATATACGTTAATATGGACTACATTTAGGAAGATTAAATGAGCTTGTATATGTTTTTTTTATTTGATAAAAATATTTCATGAACTATCAATTCGATTTGCATTGAAACGTGCTGCTGACCGCCCCAAAATTTCTTTTTTCACATCTTTTGGGCGGTTGGAACCATCAAAACTTTAAAACTAACCACATTTGACTTTATTTTATTTTTTTAAAATCGAGCACATTAAAAAAAAGTAGTAACAAAACAAGAAGCTAACCAACCATGAATCCTCAATATAACACTGAAAACAAGTAATTGTATCATTGATTTTGTGGGGTTAGCCTAATTTGAGTTTCTGTCAATCTCCTCCAAACCATCTTCCCACAGTATGCTGAAGTTGATAACGCCACAATATACAGAAGCGGGATCCCCACGATACAGCCACCAGACGCCAGATTTACAAGAGTCTGCATCACATACGAATAGCTTTATTCAGTAACAAAAGAAATCACAAGACAATTTCACCACCTAAGGGCTGCAAAATAGACGGGTCAAGTAGTGGGTAACAAATCATTTCATTAGTATATGTTGAAACGAGCCAGATCAGGCCACAAACAGTAATTTTTTTTAAATATAAATAACTAATGTACTAGTTATGGTTTATAGAAACAAATATAAATTAATCTAAAACTTCATATCAAGTGTTATGGTTACAGGAAGAAAAACGCTATGGCAATGCAAGTATGCAACAATCCTATGCCTTTGATCATTTGTACAAAACGCATGATAATTTTAAGTTAAAGTATGTAGTTATTCTCTAAATGTAGACAAACCTACAAAAAGAAATCATCTATTATCATATTATATATTTTATAATTTTGGCACTTGTTATTCACGTATCACACACGTATTGGGTTCATCACCTTTTAGCAATTATGATTTCGGTATAGACAATCCTGCCACGAGTTGTTATGATTTCACTTGCTTGCAAAGATGCAGTTCTCTTGCTCAGATGGGTGACGGGTTCACTTATCCCATAACTGATGTTTTTCATAATGAGCTGGTTGGACAGGTTGGGCAATAAGATCGATATGGGTTTAGGTCTAGGTTGACCTCCACACTTTGTCGTCCATATTTTTATTTGCACTAAATTAATGCACTAAATATGATTATAAAAACTAATCATTTAAACAGGGATAATTTCATGTATCCCCTCACAACTTGAGCAATATCATGTTTACCCAACAAAAATCATAACATCAAACATATTTATGTAAAGATTTAAGTTATCAGGAGTTTGAAATGTGAGAAAGAGAAAGGTATAATGGTCATGTTATAGATTACATGTAATGAAATGTGTGAATATAACAATTTAGGTGTTTGGAATAGATATATTTTTTGTATTTATTTTATTGGTTACATAAACATGATACAAATACAAGTTTTTAGAGGAATTATGAAATTGACCCCAAAACAATTTTGTTCACTAAAAACAAATTTGTAAGCCTTTCAGTGACGTTTAGAAAGTTAGATTTTAACCCACTTAACAGCTGAACCTCTTCAATCCACTTGCCTTGTTTCTTTTTAGGCTATTCTTATATTTTATCTGTTTGACCCGTTATCACTTAAAGTACAGAACAAATTAACCCGCTTTTCGCATTGACAGGTTAATATTGACACCTGCATAGAATTCCTACAGATGCATGGAAAATAGAAAAAGGAGGTCTTACCAATGTTCCAGCAATTAGATGAATAGCTGGGACAACCAATTGGTCACTCTTATTCCCTTGAGCATATCCATTGAATGCAATTACCATTGAGAATGTGTGGATCGTAACAAATGCAAGGGAAATAATAGCTGCAGATTATCAGATATCAGTTTTAAGTGTTTTGATAAACAGATTATACTTCTAATTATGTGATTGTTTATTAGATTTATACTAGCCTCAACAAAACTGATTACAAATGGTAAAGTAAAAATGCAAAATTACCTAAATACCCCTTAAAATAAACAAATTTGAGTGCCTTTCAGTTCAATCTCGCATATGCAACTTTTCTTTCCAACATAAATGTTCTTTTTGGTCATTCAAACTATTAATTTCTTAAAATAGTATTTTGTTGTTACAACTTCAAACAGTAAAAGCACATTGAAAATTATCTTCTTCATCCATTTTATAACAGATGATTTTCTGACCCGAACAAAAATCACATAGTCACTACCAAAACGCATATCCAAACACACTATTAATATCATTAAGAAATTGATTAAGAAAAATCAGCAGAAACAAAGGCACATTTGGTACCCACCAACCTTTCCCAAACAACTCATTATTCTATAGCTCCTCAGCTATAAAATAATAGTCTTGTGCACCGAAAACCAATAGAAGCAGCAATTTGTGATAATAGTAATGGAAAACATAAAATTTTGAACATAAAATAGAAAACTTTTGTGATTTCCATGGTAGATTTAGATATGATATTATAAAAACAATTTTACAGTTTTTATAGTGCAAAATAATAAGACCTATGTGACTACATTGTATGTATAATTAGAATCTGAAGATATACTCACCAGAAATAAGAAAAAATGGAGCATAAGAGCACTTTTCAACATAAAATGTTGCAGGACCAAATGAAGGAGTTAAAAGGCTCAGGCAGAAAAAGACTGCATGAGCCACACCATGACCTAGACCGCCAGCTGTACACAATTTAACAACAATGAACAATATTAGATTACTTTATCCATAATTTCAGTTTTTCAGAGTGAGATTCAAGCTCATGAATTGACATATTATTTACTATCGTTTGCATGTTCAGATTATTAGGAGTTAGTTAAGTTTTTATACAAATAATCAGGAATCAGACTATAAAGTAAATTAAATGTAAGAAGCAAGATACAATTGCTTTTAATAGAATGGTATGATTAGAAAGGTAAAGAAGTGAAAATACCAAGGGCAATCTGCATCTTATCAGTAAGATAGAGGCGGGGTTTAGCAACTCTGTCAGCAAAGGCATCCAACATATCTTCCATCTTCCTAATTAGTGCAAAAGTAGATACATAAAATTATCTTATTGAATATTGATCAGAGATCGTATAAACTACAAAAGGTTTTCAAAGCAGATGCATATCCGACCAAAACAGCATATATATATCCTTCATGTGATTTTCAAAAACGTTTCTTTATCAACAATAATACAAAAAAATTCAGTTTCTTAACACATGTTTAGGTTAGTAATTTTTATGGTTTAATTTTCCTTGCAGAAAAACGTTTCTTTATCAATTCTAACAAGAAAACCAACTTAAGTAACACTTAAAAACAGCATATATATACATGATTTATGCTAAATGCCCAATTAAAAGCTCTATGTTCATGTCAGCTCCAAAATAATCTAAGAAACCAAACACAATGTATATCTACTATATAGATTAAAAGTGACAACTCGGCCCATTAATTTATGAATAGGTTGTTGGGTTGTATTATCACAAAAGGCTCAAATGGGTGAAATCATAAAGTGTGGCAAAAAGGGAAATGACAAACGGATTGGAAATCTCCCAAAGCACAATGAATGCAACAACCTATCTAACAAATAATTATATAACATTAAGCCTAATATTACGAATAAGATAAATAATACTACTAATAATTATTCATCGGTACCATTAATAACCAGGGCAGAGCTTTCCACAAAAAAGTTTGTTGTTAATATGTTATCAAAAAAGCATGAAACTAACTAAGGGAACAAACATACTTGTAACCTCTCCACAACACGAGGCGAAGACCTTCTTGGAAAACAACAGAAGTCAAAATAGAATAGCATAAGGCCACCATGCGGTTGTTTTAAACGGAAGAAACACCCTCCATAATCCAGACAGCACAATCAAGCTAATCAGCCACAACAGTGTACTACACAAGCATATATATACAAACATACATTAGTATCTATGTAACTAAAGAAAAAAAAGTAAAAAAAAAACCATTGCTTAACAAAGAAATCTAAGAAAAAACACACCTTCGTATAAACCATAATTAGATAACATTTGATCAACACCACAAAGTTAACATAAAATTTTCAATTGATTTTGAAGGGTAAGTTTTGCTACTGATCATATAAACAAAAATATGCGAAGTTGGCTGAGTTCCAAATTTCATTTCAAAAGTTAAGTAATGTTGTTACAATAAAGTATGAGTTCCAAATCACTAATATGAAATAGAAAAAACACCATTGAAGCAATAACAGTTCCTGTATTTAACAAGCTATCATGCCCATGAAGCATAGACCATGAGCTGATTTAACATGGGTTTTACTAGCAGGAATTGCTCTTAAACAGTATATATAAAATAATTCAACATATATGATTTCGAATTACTTGTTCCTAAAGGGGTCCTTCATGGAAACACTAAAGATCAGAGAGAAATTTACACAAAATCGCAAAAGGGAAACTAAAACAGGCATCAGCAAGGGAGAAAATGATGAAATAATGGATACCTAGAGAGAAGAATGAGGATCAAGAAGGGTTTACGCAAAAGGGAAACTAAAACAGGCATCAGCAAGGGAGAAAATGATGAAATAATGGATACCTAGAGAGAAGAATGAGGATCAAGAAGGGTTTAGTGGAGATGACAGTGACGAAGAGAGCGAGAGAGGGCCCGAGTGCCAGCAGCACATACCCGACCCCTGCGGCTAAAGTCATTGTCTTCTTTCTTCAAATTTATATCACAGCATCGATCAAGGATCCTGCAACACCCACCTGGCTTTTGGGTTTTGGGGTTTTGGGGTTTGGGGTTTGATAATTCGATCGATTGATGGTCTTCTTGATTTGGGAATTTTTGTATCAACGCTTGGATAACGAATCTTTTTTATTATCCTTCTGCTTTGGTATATTTACTCAAATGGACCATCATGACTTCCAACTTTTGACATCGTGAAGCCTTCTTGCCGGTGGTAGGCTAATGGTTTTTTAAATGAAATATTATGGGTTTGAGTCTTGTTTAAGAAATATATGCTCGAGTGAGTCAGGAGGATTTTCTATTTGTAAGTTTCCCCTCGGACGAGGCGGGCAATATGTTTGGGCTTGATACCTTAATAGACGTAATGTTACTTGAACTTTAATAAGCCTTGACCGACAAACTATTATGGCCAATTAGACAAAACCAAAATATAAACGCACAACAGTAATAAAACCCAAGAATCCATCATCAAGGCCGATAAGCAACCATTGTACTTAAATGAATCTGTAAACTTATGAAGTTATGAGCATTCAATAAATTAAAATTTTACAAATATAATTACATGAAATACCAAACATATGTAAAAAAACTGAAAATCAAGACTACAAGTTGGTTCTGACATATTTTCAATATTTGGTTGCGAAAAATTTGATAAGGATGAAAAGAAGCAAAAGGCCTCAAGCAAAAAAGATTTAAAAAACTAGTAATAAGGTTAAAAAATACTTATATTGCTTCAAGTTCAAAGACTAAACATGAATAAAAACAAAGGTCTTTTTAGCTAAAACTTCAACATCCAACACCAAGAAACAAACAAAATATTGTTAAATGTCTGATATGTCTTATTACAACATGGTTAAATGTTAGTTTAACAAGTACTTTTCAATATGTGACATGCATAATCATTTAGCAGTAAAATGCTATTTCAATAAATATTATGTATTGTGTGACAAGACAAATCATAACACCACTAATTGTTTATTCAACATGAAAGGTTTGAGATCACCTCAAAACAAACCAGTTTATCTATCTCATTAAAGTATGCCAATCATACTAGCCTATCTTTCAAATATCATCTCAAAATCTCTAAACAGATGATAACTTTTATGACACATGGCACACCAAATCTATCAGAAAAAAATATTAAGAAACTAAAAAGAGATTTGAATCCTAATCTTAGGAATCAAAATAAAATTTTTATTGTTAATAAAAACCTACACAATTTCTTCATAAAACACAGAGAATGTCTTGATTATAACTTAGACAGTTCTGATGAGATTGATATGTCAAACCAAGACCTTCATCATCTAGATTCATCAAAAATAAATAGGAGAAATCATTCGATAATAAACTTCAAACAAGATTTTCAAAGTCAAAATTTAATGAAATTGATGACTCAATTTCAAAAGCTCAATTTAAAGGATACGATCAAAGATGTACTTTTGTCTATAAATATAGAAAACCCAAGACCATCATGGCTTAGGTTTCATATTGTAACTGATTAGTTTGTGCTTGTAGGGTCATTCAACAAGGTCCAATAATATTGGTAAGTGAAGAGCGAGTATTCCCAACACATGACTGGAGATAGTTCCATTCTGCATGTTTTTAAGCATATTTGAGGGACTATAGTGACATTTGGTGGAGATTCACAAGGAGGAAGAACTAGTGGTGAAGAAATAGAGACAAACAGCCGGTTAAGCTTTAACAAAGTCAACTGCTATGAACAACTAAAGTCCAACCTACTGAGCGTGTCACATATTTATGATAAGAAGTATTCTACTCATTTCACAAGCACTCAATTTTACAACTTAAAACCAGGATTTCACATTTCTAAAAGTGGATTCTCTTGAAAACTCCACAAAAGAATAAGAATATGTAAGGCCTCATTCCTGGGACGCCTACAGTTGGTCATTCATTGCACATAAAATATATAATTTCATATAACTTCCATAAAACATCGTAGCGGAAATGACAAAATAGACATCTCATTTCATTATAAAAGCTTTTGCAAAATAATACAACGTAACTCGATTACAAAACCCAAGTTGCATTACATCACAAAAGCATTATAAACATGGATGTCATCCCAAAAGAGCTGAGCAGCCGCCTTGTGCCATCCTCGGCAACTATTACCTGCCAACTAGAAACACATCAAAGTCAGCGTTGCTGAGTGAGTTCTAGTTTTATAAAATAAAACATACTTTTTTCTTGTTAAACCATACTTTACGTTCATGCGATCATACATCATACATATACAGATAACATCATTATTATCTTGATCAACTATACGTTAACTTTTATTCTTTCATACATTCTTGCTTTCATTCGTTCATTCATTACTTCCGGTGACATGTACATTACCCCGAACATTGTGCACGAAGCGGGTAACTGGGCCTGAGGTCTTTCATAGACCTCGAACATTGGGCACGGAGCTGACTCCAGTACCTAGGGCAAGTACATTCATCATTTATCTTTTCTCTTCCGTTCCGGACCAATGCCATATGTTATACCCGAACATTGTGCACGAAGCGGGTAACTGAGCCTGAGGTCTTTCAAAAACCTCGAACATTATGCACTAAGTTGACTCTAGCACCTAGGGCAAGCGGCAAGGATCCCATTCGTATGGTCAATCACAAAGATTGGACCCTAGTATGCCTCCTTTGGGGTAGCTAACCCGCACACCGTTGAGCTAACACCTTCATCAGGTATGCACCTCCATACATTTGCTTGCAAGCCTTCTTACATTCATTTGTTCATTAATGCATGCATTCATTCATCATGTTCCTCTTTCATTATCTTTCGCTTTATGTTACAAAATACTTTCAGTTCGTTTATTAACATAACACGTAAAGCCACGAAAAGATAAACATACATCATAACAAGGAACATAACATACAGTCATCACATCATACAGGGCAACATCATACACACATAACATGCATAATCATGAAACATCATCATCATGCCCAACATGCTCTCTAAGGCCTCAATCATCATCTTACATGAACTTACGGGAACCTTTACGTCAAAACTTACATCTGCACTTTCCCCCCAAAGTCAGAAGTGAAACTACACTTCTCCTCGGGTGCAACATCCCTATTAGGGCGTATGGACACCCTTTAGTTGCATGGCCTCCATGTGCGACTGAGCGTCATGCGAATGAACCAATGTGGATGAATACTCATACGAATGAACACCCAATCGTGCGAATGAACTAATACGGATGGACCTCATGCGAATGGAGCTAATGCGGATGAGCACTTATGCGACTGGACCCTCAGTCGCATGACTCCCCATATGACTGGCCCCAATCGTGCGAATGAACTCCCATTCGTGCGAATGGACCCCAATCGCTCCTCATTCGGCCGTATGGCCTCCAGTCGGTTGCCTAGCCCTAGCTGACGCAGAATGCAGTTCATCCCGAACACAATCTGCCATTTTCAACCTCCAAGCTCATCTAAACCCATTCTAAGCCCAAATCACCATCCTAAACCTTAGGGATGCATACCACAACACCATTCAAGCACACAGAAGCCCGAAAACAAACTTTAAACGCATCATTCACATACACACACATACACAACGGGTCAACATACACACACTCAAAAACCCGATTTCAGATGTGTTCCAGCCCCAAAATCAGTTAAAAATGTTTAAAAGAGGGGTCCTAGAACTCACACAAATGACATCGAGAAGTAGAGCTTCGTTTTGACTCGCTACACGACGATTTTGCCCGCTTGAACCTACCCGAAGCAACCTTTTCTCTCTTTTCTCCCTTCTTTCTCTCCTCTCTTTTTCTTGGCTGAAATGTGAGTGCGTGGGGAGAGTATGGTTGCCCTCTCCCTACACATATCACCACATTTCCACTTTCCCTCATTGGCGAGTTTGTTCCCTCAACTTTGGACTTTATTTCTTTTCTTCCTTCGTCGACCTCAAAATAGGTAAATAACTGGGTGTTACAAGTCCACCCCCCTTAAATAGGTTTCATCCCCGAAACCTATTATTCCTCAAACAAGCATGGGTAATGCTGTCTCATTTCTTCCTCAATCTCCCACGTTGACTCGGATCCCTTCCTGTGCTTCCACTATACACGCACAAGGGGAACCACTTTATTTCTCAGTCTTTTCTCTTTTCGATCGATGATTGCCACTGGATGCTCCACATAATTGAGCCATTCGTCCACTTCGATATCTTCCAATGGAACAATCATATCTTCGTCTACCAAACACTTTCTCAAATGAGATACATGGAATGTCGGGTGAATTCCACTTAACTCATTTGGTAACTCCAATCTATAGGCCACCTTTCCAACTCGAGCAATGATTCAAAAAGGGCCTATGTACCTTGGGCTCAACTTTCCCCGCTTTCGAAAACAAATGATACCCTTCCAAGGTGAGACCTTCAACATAACCCAGTCACCCACCTAGAATTCAATCGGCCTGTGTCGTTTATCCGCATACGACTTTTGTCTATCTTTGGCTGCTTTCATGAAGGCCTTGATCTTTTCAAGCTTTTCAGTCATGGCCTCGATCACCTCGACGCTCCCTAACTCTTTCTGACCAATATCACCCCAACAAACGGGTGTTCTGCATCTCCTACCGTATAGCATCTCATATGGTGGCATACCAATGCTAGCATGATAGCTGTTGTTGTATGAGAATTTGGCTAACGGTAGGTTGTCATCCCAACTTCCCCCAAAATCAATCACACATGCCAGAAGCATGTCTTCCAATGTCTGAATGGTCCTTTCTGACTGACCATCAGTTTGGGGATGATACGTCGTGCTAATATGTAACCTCGTTCCCATGGCGTTGTGGAATTTCTTCCAAAATTTAGATGTAAACCGGGTGTCACGATCAGACACAATAGACATCGGCACACCATGACGAGTTACATATTCCTTGATGAACAGATCAGCCAACCTCTCAGATGAATATGTCTCGCGGATGGGTAGGAAGTGAGCACTCTTCGTCAGGCTGTCAACAACCACCCATATGGCATCGTACAATTTTGGAGTACACGGCAACTTCGTAATGAAATCCATGGTGATGTGCTCCCACTTCCATTCTGGTATATCCAAAGTTGAATCTTCCCATACGGCTTCTGATGCTTGGCCTTCACCTGTAGACAAGTAAGGCATTTACTCATATACTCCACTACGTCACGCTTCATACCCTGCCACCACTAATCCTTCTTTATGTCTTGATACATCTTTGTGGCACTTGGATGAAGGGAGTATCTAGTCTTATGAGCTTCATCCAAAATCTTCATCCGTAGATCTCTAAAATGTGGAATCCACACCCGTCCAAATCGAGTTTTAACACCAAGGGTGTTCTCACCCAATTCTATGACCAGACCTCTCATTCTTTCAGAGTTAAGATGATCTTCTTTCAATGCCTCATCTTGGAACTCTTTAACTTGCTTCATCACGTCTAAGGTCATGATCAACTGATAAGCTTTCACCCGAATCAGCTCGGGTCTCTCCTTTCGGCTAAGGGCATCCGCCACCACATTGGCTTTGCCCGGATGGTAGTGGATCTCGCAATCATAATCTTTTATGAGCTCCAACCACCTTCTCTGCCTCATGTTCAGGTCCTTCTGCTCAAAGATGTACTTTAAGCTGTTATGGTTGGTGAAGATGGTGCACTTCGTTTCGTACAGATAGTGCCTCCAAATATTTAGTGCAAAGACCACGACTGCTAGCTCCAAGTCATGAGTAGGGTAGTTGACCTCAAGGATCTTCAATTGTCAGGATGCATAGGCTATAACCTTCTCTCTCTACATTAACACGCACCCCAACCCCGAATAGGAAGCATGAGAAAAAACCACTATATTTTCACTTCCATCGGGTAATGACAAAACAGGAGCTTGAGTCAATCTCGCCTTCAATTCTTCGAATGCCTTCTCTTGAGCTTGACCCCATACAAACCTCACATCCTTCCAGGTCAGCTTGGTTAGTGGATAAGCAATCTTAGAAAAGTTTTGGATAAACCTTCTATAATAGCCCGCCAAACCCAAGAAGCTACGAATCTCGGATGGCGTCTTAGAAGACTTCCATTGCATCACTGCCTCCACGTTAGCCGGGTCCACCATAATCCCGTCAAGATTCACCACATGACCCAAGAAATAAACTTCGCGCAACCAAAATACACACTTGGAGAACTTGGCGTACAAGTTCTCCTTTCTTAACGTCTCAAGAACCTCCCGAATGTGACTGACGTGCTCAATCTCGCTCTTTGAATAAATCAAGATATCATCAATGAACACAATCACTGATTTATCCAACATCAGCCGACACACCCGATTCATCAGATCCATAAAAGCAGCTGGCGCATTGGTCAAACCAAAAGACATGACGAGAAACTCGTAGTGACCATAGCATGTGCAAAAAGTTGTTTTAGGGATATCTTGATCCTTTATCTTCAACTGATGGTAACCAGATCGAAGATCTATCCTTGAAAACCAACTGGCACCTTGAAGCTGATCGAACAAATCATCTATTCTCGGTAAGGGGTATCGGTTCTACACCGTCAACTTTTTCAGCTTGCGGTAGTCAATGCACATCCTCATACTACCGTCTTTCTTCTTCACAAACAGGACCTGAGCACCCTAAGGAGAGATACTTGGTCTGATAAACCCCTTATCCAGCAGCTCTTGCAACTGCTCTATTAACTCCTTCATCTCAGTCAGAGCCAACCGATACGGCGCTTTGGCAACAGGTTAGGCACCCGGTATTATATCAATCCGAAACTCAATCTCTTTGTCAGGTGGCACTCCTGGTAAGTCTTCTGGGAACACGTCCAGAAAGTCACACACAACCAGTACATCATACAGTTGTGGTGTTGGCGTATCCACATCCTTTACATAGGCCAAGTAGGCACTACATCCATGCCTCATACATTTTCCTGCCACCGCCATTGAGATCACTTTTGGGATCGTCGTGACCCGATCCCCATAAACAGTTACCGAACTCCCGTCAGGCGCTGTCAGAAAAATCATGTTCTTGTGACACACAATGTTTGCCTCGAAGTCTGCTAACCAATCCATCCTAAAAACCAAATCGAAACCACCTAAGGTCATCACGAGGGGTCTAACCGGAAATTTATGACCTTCCAGTTCCACGTCACAACCCTCTATCATCTCAGAAATCCTGATAGACTTACCTATGGCAGTTTCTACATCAAAGGGCGTATCAACACGTCTACTACTAACAGGCAGCTTAGCATAAAAAGCAGCAGAAATAAAACTTTTACTTGCACCAGAATCAAATAACACCGAAGCTAAAGTTTGGTTTACTAGAAACATACCAGACACAACATCAGGGTCCATCCTAGCTTCCTTCTGTGTCATAGTGAATGCCCTGGCGCTCGCCCTTGGTCCTTCACTCCCCGTCATCTTCGCCCCGGAACCCTCCGCCCTTGGCTTCTTACAATCTTTACCCATACGATCACTTTCTCCATAGTTGAAACACCTCACACCCCTGCAATCTCTAGCCATATGACCAGGCTTCCCACATTTGAAACAAACATTCAACCCCCATCTACACTCGCCACCGTGCTCCTTCCCACACTTGCCACACTTTTTCGATCCCATGCCCGGTGTGGCTACACGGCGGTCGTCCACCCGTGCCTTCTTGTTACTCGTCGAGGCACCATGTAACACCCGAATATTTTAAAGTCAAGAAAAGAATGAATAAAATGAAGAAAAAGAAGGAAAAGAAATAAAAATCAAGTCTAGGGGTAAAGAGTGTCCAAAAGGACAAAATGTTTGAAAAGTGGGTGTAAAAGGTGGTATGGCCATCCATATGTCACATACACCACTGATTTTCGGGTTTTAGAGAGAGAAAGAGTAGCAAGTTCTCGGTTTTGATGGAAGAACAAGAAAGAGTTCGAATTCAAGGTAAGAATTCATGTGTTTATGGGGTTCTTGACTGGTCTTATCCTCGGGTTTATGCTTATGTGTGTTGTATGTGTTTGGGGTATGTTTTTAGTGGTTTCTAGTAGTTGAATTCAATTTGCAAACGAGTTTGGAGGAAGCCATACTCAGAAGCTGCAAAGGTGAGTTCTAGGACCCCTCTTTTACTGGTTTTTAACTGATTTTGGGGCTGGAAATGCATGAATGTATGTTTTTATTTAACTGGGATTCGGACCGTATACTTGAATGTGTGTATGATGGTGTTATGATGTGATGTGTGACTATGTTCATGCTTGATGATGTATGATTGTGTTTCTAAGGCTTAGAGGGTAAGATTTAAGCTTAGAACATGATGAATGGTGCATGAGAATTGAATCTGATGTTTTAGACCCATTTGATAAGTTTTTAATCTGCCTAAGTGTTTGGAAGTAAATGCGGATGAAAAAGGGTTAATGCGGATGAACATTAACCAATGGGTAAGTCAATGTGGATGAAGTCAATGCGGATGAGGTCAATGCGGATGAGGTCAATGCGGATGAGGTCAATGCGGATGAGCAGTGACTAAGTGCAGAAATGCGGATGAGCATTTGACTAAGTATGGAAATGCGTACGAGCAAAGTAAGTCAATGCGGATGAAGTGAGTCAATGCGGATGATCATTGACTAAGTGCAGGAAATGCGGAGGAACATTTGACTAAGTATGGAAATGCGGATGAGCAAAGTAAGTCAATGCGGATGAAGTGAGTTAGTGCGGATGAAGGAAACCAAATGCGGATGAGTTAGGCAAATGCGGATAACAAATGCGGATGAAACCTTAGAAAAATCCTGACTTTCTGGGGAAAAAGAGGTAATGTAGGCTTTGACCTAAGAGATTCCTAGGGGTTATGTAAGTTGACTTTTGAGGTCATAAATGGTATGCTGGGCATGTAATGTTATGTGCTTGATGTTTATGCATGATGATGATGATGTTGCATGGTTATGCATGATGTATGTTATGTATGTATGATGCCCTGCATGATGATGTATAAATGATATGTTTGTGTTCCTTGTGATGATGTATGATTATCTTTCCTATGACCTTACGTGTTATGATAATGAATGAACGAAGTATTATGTAACGTAAAGTGAAAGATAATGAAAGAGGAACATGATGAATGAATGTAAGAAAGGCTTGCAAGCAAATGTATGGAGGTTCACACCCAATGAAGGGTGTTAGCTGAACTGTGTGTGGGTTAGCTACCCCAGAAGGATGCACACTGGGGTCTAATCTTCGTGATTGACCATACGTATGGGATCCTTGTCGCTTTCCCTAGGTACTGGAGTCAGCTTCGTGCACAATGTTCAAGGTCTATGAAAGACCTCAGGCCCAGTTACCCGCTTCGTGCCCAATGTTCGGGGTATAGCATATGGCATTGATCCATAATGAAAGAGAAAAGATAATGGTGAATGTACTTACCCTAGGTACTTGAGTGAGGTTCGTGCACAATGTTCGAGGTCTATGAAAGACCTCAGGCCCAGTTACCCGTTTCATGCACAATGTTCGGGGTAATGTACATTTCACTGGAAGTAATGATGAATGAATGAAAGTATGAACAAAAGAATGACGAAGATAATAATGATATGATCTGTATGTACGTACGATGTATGATCACGAACAATGTAAAGTATAATATGATTTTAAAAGAAAGGATGGTTTTATGAAAGAAAAGTATGTTTTGCTATAAAACTAGAACTCACTCAGCAACGCTGACTTTTATGCATTTTCTAGTTGGCAGGTGAGCATTGCTGAGGATGGCACGAGGCGGCTGCTCAACTCTTTCGGATGGCATCCATTTATTTAAAGTTTTTGTGATGTAATACAACAATGTAATTTTGTAACTGATAAACGATGCATTATTTTGCAAAAGTTTTTATGATGAAATGAAATGCCAATTGTTCTATGTTTCCGCTGCAATGTTTTAATGATTAAGTGCAAAGTATATGTTTTATGTGCGATGATGTGAGTGTCCCAGGAATAGGGCCTTACTAGTTGGTATCAGAGCCAAAGTTTAAGTGAAATGGGTAAATTTTCAAAAATAAACCTTAACTTAAACTGAGAATGGGACGAAAGGGAATGGGATGCCAATCTGAATAGCTGCGTGCCATAAGGTATTTTCATAAAGATAACTAGTTTTATGTGTGCATGGTATGTGTTATGTGTTGTATGTAGATTTAAATACTGATGTAGTCAGGACAGGTAATGCTTGGGGTATGAAGAGTAAAGTAAGTGGCTAATCACAACTGGCCACTGTAATTTAGGACTTCCTATACTTGCCATAAACTGAGCCATTTCCTTGAATGACCATGTTAGTGTCTAAATCTTTTAGTGTGAGTTAGAGGATGGCTGGTGGTAGATCATCTAAAGCTTCACGTGGTGGTGGACATGGTGCTGAACCATGTGTTACGAGGGGAAGGCCTAGGGCCGAAAAGGTGGTTCATGAAGAACCAGAAACCCCTCATCCGGAGGGTAGAGATGAGAGTGCTAATCTGAGAGCCTTAGTGAACGAGGCGGTTGTGGAAGAAGTGCATGAGGTCATGCAGACGATCCTACCGTCTGTGGTGACTGAAGTGATAAAGGCAGTTAGAGAGGGAGAGAGAAGGGAAAGGAGTGGACCTACGGGCAAAAGAAGACAGCCCGAGACTGAAACGGTTCCGTCTGATGATGAGGAAGAAGAGGAAGAAGCAGAGCCTGTGCGAGAGGCCGTACGAGGCTGTAACTACGGGGTATTCATGAGATGCAAGCCCCCTATGTTTGATGGGAACGGCACTGCTGCTGCTGCTCACCAGTGGGTGAGGGAAATAGAGGCTGTACTTAATATCAGCAAGTGCCGAGAGGACCAGAAAGTTAAGTTCTCTACCCACTCTTTTGTGGACTCAGCTCTATGCTAGTGGGACAATATTGTCCAAGCTGGAGGCAGCAGGGCCATTGGAAGAATGAGATGGTCCGAACTGAAGAAGTTAGTGATCGAGGAGTTTTGTCCACATCGGGAAATGGACAAGGTTGAGAGGGAGTTTCTGCAACTGGAAGCGAGAACAATGACACACCAAGAGTACACCACAAAGTTCAATGAAATGGCACGTCTGGTGCCAGATCAGGTGACACCTCTATCTCAGAAGATCAAGAGGTATATTCAAGGTTTGCCAGCAGATGTTCACAGGCACATGTTCGCCGCCCGACCAAGCACGTTTAGGTCAGCGGTGGATCTAGCAGGGAGATTGTATGATAAGAGGACTGTGGTGGTGGTGACTGAAAGTAATCGAAAGGGTGGAGGTGATAGAAACTGGAATGGGAAGAGGTTTGGTTGGGGTGGTGTCTCGACAAGTAATAAGAAGGCTCGAGTGGATGACCGCCGTGTGGTCACATCAAGTGCGGGGTTGAAAAAGTGTGGCAAGTGTGGGAAGAAGCACGGTGGCAAGTGTAGATGGGGGTCGAATGTTTGTTTCAAGTGTGGGAAGCCTGGTCATATGGCTAGAGAATGTGGAGGTATGAAGTGATTCAACTGCGGGGGAAGTGGTCATATGAGCAGGGAGTGTAAGAAGCCAAGAGTTGAGGGTTCTGGGGTGAACAAAACTGGAGGTGAAGGACCAAGGGCGAACGCCAGAGCATTCACAATGACACAGGAGGAAGCTAGAACGGACCCTGATGTCGTGTCTTGTACGTTTTTGGTGAACCAAACTTTAGCTTCTGTGCTATTTGATTCTGGTGCTAGTAAGAGTTTTGTTTTTGCTACTTTCTATGCTAAGTTTCCTGTTATTAGTAGACATATTGATGCGCCCTTCGATGTAGAAACTACCATAGGTAAGTCTACCAGGATTTCTGAGATGTTAGAGGGCTGTTATGTGGAGCTAGGAGGTCATAAGTTTCCTGTTAGACCATTCGTGATGACCTTGGGTGGTTTTGATTTGGTTCTTGGGATGGATTGGTTGGCAGAATTCAAGGCAAACATTGTGCGTCATAAGAAAATGATTCGTTTGACAACACCTGACGGTAGTTCGGTGACGATTTATGGTGATCGGGTGACTACGATTCCGAAGGTAATTTCAATGGCGGTGGCGGGAAAGTGTATGAGGCGTGGATGTAGAGCCTACATGGCCTATGTAAAGGATATGGATACGCCAACACCATAACTATCCGATATACCCGTTGTGTGTGACTTTCTAGACGTACTCCCAGAAGATTTATCTGGAGTGCCAGCTGACCGTGAGATCGAGTTCCAGATTGACTTGATACCGGGTGCCCAACCCGTTGCCAAGGCACCGTATCGTTTGGCTTCGGCATAGATGAAAGAATTGATGGAGCAGTTGCAAGAGCTACTTGATAAGGGGTTCATTAGACCAAGTATCTCTCCTTGGGGTGCTCCGATCCTGTTTGTAAAGAAGAAGGACGGTAGTATGAGGATGTGCGTTGACTACCACGAACTGAACAAGTTGACGGTGAAGAACCGATACCCCTTACCGAGAATAGACGATTTGTTTGATCAACTTCAGGGTGCCAGTTGGTTTTCAAGGATAGATCTTCAATCCGGTTACCATCAGTAGAAGGTGAAGAAACAAGATACCCCTAAAACAGCTTTTCGCACGCGCTATGGTCATTACGAGTTCCTTGTCATGTCTTTTGGTTTGACCAATGCGCCGGCTGCTTTTATGGATCTGATGAATCGTGTGTGTCAGCCGATGCTAGATAAATCAGTAATTGTGTTCGTTGATGATATCCTGATTTATTCGAAGAGCGAGATTGAGCATGCCGGTCACATTCGGGAGGTTCTAGAGATGTTGAGGAGGGAGAAGTTGTATGCAAAATATCCAAGTGTGCATTCTGGTTGCGCGAAGTTCAGTTCTTGGGTCATGTGGTGAATCCCGATGGGATTATGGTGGATTCGGCAAAAGTGGAGGCGGTTATGCAATGGAAGTCACCAAAGACGCCATTCGAGATTCGTAGTTTCTTGGGTTTGGCGGGTTACCACAGGAGATTCATTCAAGACTTTTCCAAAATCGCTTCTCCACTAACCAAGTTGACCCGAAAAGATGTGAAGTTCGTATGGGTCAAGCTCAAGAGAAGGCGTTTGAGGAATTGAAGGCGAGGTTGACTCAAGCTCCTGTTCTGTCTTTACCCGATGGGAACGAAGATCTGGTGGTTTATTCTAATGCTTCCTACTCAGGTTTGGGGTGCGTGCTGATGAAGAGAGGGAAGGTTATAGCCTATGCATCCCGACAGTTGAAGGTTCATGAGATCAACTACCCTACTCATGACTTGGAGCTAGCAGTCGTGGTATTCGCACTAAAGATTTGGAGGCACTATCTCTACGGGACGAAGTTCACCATTTTCACTAACCACAAGAGATTGAAGTACTTCTTCGAGCAGAAGGATCTGAACATGAGGCAGAGACGGTGGTTGGAAATTATAAAGGTTATGATTGTGAGATCCATTACCATCCGGGCAAGGCCAATGTGGTGGCGGATGCCTTTAGGCGAAAAGAGAGGCCCGGGCCGATTCGGGTGAAAGCATATCAGCTGATCATGACCTCTGATGTGATGAAGCAAGTCAAAGAGTTTCAAGATAAGGCACTGAAAGAAGAACATCTTAACTCTGAAAGAATGAGAGGTCTGGTTGGGGAATTGGGTGAAAACACACTCGGTGTTAGAACCCAATTTGGTCGTGTATGGATTCCTCGTTTTGGGGATCTACGGGTGAAGATAATGGATGAAGCTCATAAGACTCGATACTCCATTCACCCTGGTGCCACAAAAATGTATCAAGATATGAAGAAAGATTATTGGTGGTCGGGTATGAAGCGCGGCGTGGTGGAGTATGTGAGTAAGTGCCTTACTTGCCTGCAAGTGAAGGCCGAGCATCAGAAGCCGTATGGGAAGATCCAACCTTTGGATATCGAAATGGAAGTGGGAGCACATCACCATGGATTTCATTATGAAGCTGCCACGTACTCTGAAAGGGTACGATGCCATATGGGTGATTGTGGACCGTCTGACGAAGAGTGCTCACTTCCTACCGATTCGCGAGACATATTCATCCGAGAGGTTGGCTGATATGTTCATCAAAGAGGTTGTAACTCGTCACGGTGTGCCGGTGTCCATTGTGTCTGATCGTGACACCCGGTTTACATCTAAATTCTGGAAGAAATTCCACGATGCAATGGGGACGAGGTTACATATTAGCACGACTTATCATCCCCAAACTGATGGTCAGTCAAAAAGGACCATTCAGACGTTGGAGGACATGCTTCGGGCATGTGTGATTGATTTTGGGGGAAGTTGGGATGACCACCTATTGTTAGTCTAATTCTCATACAACAATAGTTATCATGCCAGCATTGGTATGCCACCTTACGAGATACTATACGGTAGGAGATGCAGAACACCCGTGTGTTGGGGTGATATTGGTCAAAGAGAATTAGGGAGCGTCGAGGTAATCGAGGCTACGAATGAGAAGCTTGAGAAGATCAAGGCCTTCATGAAGGCAGCCAAAGATAGACAGAAGTCGTACGCCGATAAATGACGTAGACCGATTGAGTTCCAGGTGGGTGATCGAGTTATGTTGAAGGTCTCACCTTGGAAGGGTATTATTCATTTACGAAATCGGGGCAAGTTGAGCCCAAGATACATAGGCCCTTTCCGAATCATTGCTCGGGTAGGAGAGGTGGCCTATAGATTGGTGTTACCCGATGAGTTAAGTGGAATTTACCCGACGTTCCATGTATCTCATCTAAGGAAGTGCTTAGCTGATGAAGACATGATTGTTCCATGGGAGGATATCCAAGTAGACGAACGGCTCAATTATGTGGAGCACCCAGTGGCAATCATTGATCGAAAGGAAAAGAGGCTGAGGAATAAAGTGGTCCCCCTTGTGCGTGTGCAGTGGAAGCACAGGAAGAGATCTGAGTCTACGTAGGAGACTAAAGAAGAGATGAGGCAGCATTACCCATAATTCTTTAAGGAATAACTGGTTTCAGGGACGAAACCTATTTAAGGGGGGTGCACTTGTAACACCTGGATATTTTAAAGTCAAGAAAAGAATGAATAAAGTGAAGAAAAAGAAGGAAAAGAAATAAAACCCCAGTCTAGGGGTAAAAAGTGTCTAAAAGGACAAAATGTTTAAAAAGTGAGTGTAAAAGGTGGTATGGCCACCCATATGTCACATACACCACTGATTTTCGGGTTTTAGAGAGAGAAAGAGTAGCAAGTTCTCGGTTTTGAAGGAAGAACAAGAAAGAGTTCGAATTCAAGGTAAGAATTCATGCTTTTATGGCGTTCTTGACTGGTCTTATCCTCGGGTTTATGCTTATGTGTGTTTGTATATGTTTAGGGTATGTTTTTAGTGGGTTTCTAGCAGTTGAATTCAATTTGCAAACGAGTTTGGAGGAAGCCATACTCAGAAGCTGCAAAGGTGAGTTCTAGGACCCCTCTTTTACTGGTTTTTAACTGATTTTGGGGCTGGAAATGCATAAATGTATGTTTGTATTTAACTGGGATTCGGACCTATATGCTTGAATGTGTGTATGATGGTGTTATGATGTGATGTGTGACTATGTTCATGCTTGATGATGTATGATTGTGTTTCTAAGGCTTAGAGGGTAAGATTTAAGCTTAGAACATGATGAATGGTGCATGAGAATTGAATTTGATGTTTTAGACCCATTTGATAAGTTTTTAAATCTGCCTAAGTGTTTGGAAGTAAATGCAGATGAAAATGGGTTAATGCGGATGGACATTAACCAATGGGTAAGTCAATGTGGATGAGGTCAATGCAGATGAGCATTGACTAAGTGCAGGAAATACGAATCAGCATTTGACTAAGTATGGAAATGCGGACAAGCAAAGTAAGTCAATGCGGATGAAGTGAGTCAATGCGGATGATCATTGACTAAGTGCAGGAAATGCGGAGGAACATTTGACTAAGTATGGAAATGCGGATGAGCAAAGTAAGTCAATGTGGATGAAGTAAGTCAATACGGATGAAGTGAGTTAGTACGGATGAAGGAAACCAAATGCCGATGAGTTAGGCAAATGCGGATGACAAATGCGGATGAACTATAGCCAATGCGGATGAGTTAGGAAAATGCGGATGACAAATGCGGATGAACACTTAGAAAAATTATGACTTTCCGGGGAAAAAGAGGTAATGTAGGCTTTGACCTAGGAGATTCCTGGGGGTTATGTAAGTTGACTTTTGAGGTCATAAATGATATGATGGGCATCTAATGTTATGTGCATGATGTTTATGCATGATGATGATGATGATGTTGCATGGTTATGCATGATGTATGTTATGTATGTATGATGCCTTGCATGATGATGTATGACTGATATGTTTGTGTTCTTTGTGATGATGTATGATTATCTTTCCTATGACCTTACATGTTATGATAATAAATGAACGAAGTATTATGTAACGTAAAGTGAAAGATAATGAAAGAGGAACATGATGAATGAATGTAAGAAAGGCTTGCAAGCAAATGTATGGAGGTTCACACCCAATGAAGGGTGTTAGCTCAACTGTGTGCGGGTTAGCTACCCCAGAAGGATGCACACTGGGGTCTAATCTTCATGATTGACCATACGTATGGGATCCTTGTTGCTTGCCCTAGGTACTGGAGTCAGCTTCGTGCACAATGTTCGAGGTCTATGAAAGACCTCAGGCCCAGTTACCCGCTTCGTGCACAATGTTCGGGGTATAGCATATGGCATTGATCAAGAATGAAAGAGAAAAGATAATGGTGAATGTACTTACCCTAGGTACTGTAGTCAGATTCGTGCACAATGTTCGAGGTCTACGAAAGACCTCAGACCCAGTTACCCGCTTCGTGCCCAATGTTCGGGGTAATGTACATTTCACTGGAAGTAATGATGAATGAATGAAAGTATGAACGAAAGAATGACGAAGATAATAATGATATTATCGGTATGTACGTACGATGTATGATCACGAACGAATGTAAAGTATAATATGATTTTAAAAGAAAGGATGGTTTTATGAAAGAAAAGTATGTTTTGCTATAAAACTAGAATTCACTCAGCAACACTAACTTTTATGCATTTTCCAGTTGGCAGGTGAGCATTGCTGAGGATGGCACGAGGCGGCTGCTCAGCTCTTTGGGATGGCATCCATTATTTAAAGCTTTGGTGATGTAATACAACAATGTAATTTTGTAACTGACGAATGATGCATTATTTTGCAAAAGTTTTTTAGGATGAAATGAAATGCCAATTGTTCTATGTTTCCACTGTAATGTTTTAATGATTAAATGCAACGTATATGTTTTATGTGTAATGATTTACTAGCTGTGAGCGTCCCGGGAACGGGGCCTTACACACCATCCCGACCAAACCTCTTCCCATTCTAGTTTCTATCACCTCCACCCTTTCGACTACTTTCCGCCACCACCACCACAGTCCTCTCATCATACAATCTCCCTGCTAAATCCACCGCTGACCTAAACGTGCTCGGTCGGGCGGCGATCATGTGCCTGTGAATGTCCGGTGGCAAACCCTGGATGTAACTTTTAATCTTTCGTGAGGCGTCACTTGATCCGGCACCAGACGTGCCATTTCATTGAACCTTGTGGTGTACTCTTGGTGTGTCATCGTTCCCGCCTCTAATTGCAAAAAATCCCTCTCAACCTTGTCCATTTCCCGGTGAGGACAAAACTCCTCAATCACCAACTTTTTCAGTTCGAATCATCTCATTCTCCCAATGGCCCTGCTGCCCTCAGCTTGGACAATATTGTCCCACCAACATAGAGAGCTGTGTCCACAAAAGAGTGGGTAGCGAACTTCACCTTCTGGTCCTCTCGGCACTCGCTGATATCAAGTACAACCTCCATTTCCCTCACCCACTGGTGAGCAGCAGCAGTGCCGTTACCGTCAAAAGTAGGGGGCTTGCATCTCATAAATGCTCCATAGTTACAGCCTTGTGCCACCTCCGGCGCAGGCTCTTCTTCCTCCTCTTCCTCATCATCAGAGGGAACCGTTTCTGGCTCCGGTTGTTCCCGTCCTCCCGAGGACCTATTTCTCTCCTTTCTTTCCCCTTCTCGTACAGCCTTGATAACTTCAGTCACTACACACGGTAAGATCATCTACATGACTTGATGAACTTCTTCAACAATAGCCTCCTTCACCGAGGCTCTCAGATTGGCGCTCTCGTCGCCACCCTCCAGATGAGGGGTCTCTGGTTCTTTAGGAACCACCTTCTCAACTCTGGGTCTCCCTCTCTTGGGTCGCGGTTCAGAACCGTGACCTCCACCACGAGAGGCTTTTGAATATCTACCACCGGCCATCACATGCACACTGAAAGATTCAAACACCAATACGGTCATTCAAGGGAACAGCTAAGTTTATGTCAAGTATAGTAAGTCCGTAATTATAGTGGCCAGTTATGATTAGCCACTTACTTTACTCTTCACATCCCGAGCATTACCTATCCTGACTACATCAGTATTTAAATCTACATACAACACATAACACATCACATGCGCACATAATACCGATTAACTTTACGAAAATACCTGATGGCACGCAGCTACTCAGATTGGCATCCTATTCCCTTTCCGTCCCATTCTCAGTTTAAGTTAAGGTCTATTTTTAAAATTTACCCATTTCACTTAAACTTTGGCTCTGATACCAACTTGTAAGGCCCCGTTCTCGGGACGCCTACAGTTGGTCATTCATCGCACATAAAATATATAATTTCATATAACTTCCATAAAACATCGTAGCGGAAATGACAAAATAGACATCTCATTTCATTATAAAAGCTTTTGCAAAATAATACATCGTAACTCGATTACAAAACCCAAGTTGCATTACATCATGTTGGATTCTTTATGCCCAAGACACATAGAACATTGATGTGGTTAGTACGCTATGATCCAAGTCGGGTCATACCCAATAACAAGGTTTGCAAATACCAATATAAATATTTAATTGATGATATGATCATGCAATTAAATAATTACACCATTTTAGAAAATGGGTTTTCTAAATTAATTGCATATGAGATGGAACAACTTATTAGGATATTTTGTCCATAAGTATTATTTGTAATGTTATTTGTTTTGGTCAAATGACATCAAATAATAAGAGAGTGTGAGAGTTATATAATTAATAGGTTAATTACATAACTCACAATTAACTTGTAAATATGTAAGGCCCCGTTTCCGGGACGCTTACAGCTGGTCAACCATTGCACATAAAAGATACATTTACAGTTATTTTAAATAAACATTTGTAGCGGGAACATTCAAAAATGGCATTTCATTTCATCATAAAAACCTTTGCAAAATAATGAATCGTTTATTGGTTACAAAATTACATTGTTGTATTACATCACAAAAGCTTTATATCAATGGATGCCATCCAAAAGAGCTGAGCAGCTGCCTCATGCCATCCTCAACAACATTACCTGCCAACTAGAAACACATACAAGTCAACGTTGCTGAGTGAGTTCTAGTTTTATAATGAAACATACTTTTTATTCGTAAAACCATTCTTTCTCTCAAAATCATATTATACTTTACATTCGTTCTTGATCATACATCGTACGTACATACAGATAATATAATTATTATCTTCTTCATTCTTCCGTTCATACTTCCATTCATACATCATTTCATTCATTACTTTCATCATCACCATGAACTTTACCCTTCATGCTCATGATACTATGCCTAAGCCTATAAAAGACCTTCATCGGTGGTGCCCAGCACCAAGTGATCATAGTACCTAAGGTAAAGTTCAGGTATACCATTGTCATATGCTATGCCCTTCATGCTCATGATACTGGACCTAAGCCTATAAAAGACCTTCATTGGTGGTGCCCAGCACCAAATGGTCACAGTACCTAAGGCACGCAACAATAGTTCATCCATATGGTTAATCACAAAGAAAGACTCCAATGTGCATCCTTTGGGGTAGCTAACCTGCACACCGTTGAGCTAACACCTACAATGGGTGTGCACCTCCGTACATTTGCTTGCAAGCCTTTCTTACATTCATTCGTTCATTAATGCATGCACTCATCATCATGTTCCTCTTTCATTATCTTTCACTTTACATTACATAATACTTCGTTCATTCATTATCATAACACGTAAAGTCATAGGAAAGATAAACATACATCATCATAAGGAACATAAACATATCATTCAGTCATCATCATGCAGGGCATCATACATACATAACATACATCATGTATAACCATGCAACATCATCATCATCATCATCATGCATAAGCATCAAGCACATATCATTGCATGCCCATCATACCATCTATGACCCCAAAAGTCAACTTATATAACCCCCTGGGAATCCCCTAGGTCAAAGCCTACATTACTCCTTTTCTCCAAAAAGTCAGAATTATTCTAAGTGTTCATCCGCATTTGATTTGCTTCATCCGCATTGGCATACTTCATCCACATTTGTCATCCGCATTTGACTTACTCATCCACATTTCATATACTTCATCCGCCTTTGACTTACTCATCCACATTTCATATACTTCATCCGCATTTGACTTACTCATCCGCATTTCATATACTTAGTCAAATGCTCATCCTCATTGACCCCATTCGCATTAACCGTTCATCCGCATTTACTTGCAGTTAATACTCATCCGCATTTGTTTTTACTTAGTCTATATTCATCCGCATTTCTCAGACTTAGACAAATGCTCTTCCGTATTTCATGCACTTAGTCAATGTTCATCCGCATTGACTTCATCCGCATTTCTCAGACTTAGTCAAATGCTCATCCACATTTCATGCACTTAGTCAATGTTCATCTGCATTGACTTCATCACTATTTGACTTCATCCACATTGGCTTACAAACACTTAGACAGATTTTAAAATTTAGCATGTGAGTCTAAAACATCATGTTTGATTTCCATGCACCATTCATCATGTTCTAAGCTTAAATCTTACCCTCTAAGCCTTAGAAACCCAATCATACATCATCAAGCATGAACATAGTCACACATCACATCATAATATCATCATATACACATTCAAACATACAGGTCCAAAACCCAGTTTAATAAAAACATACATTCATGCATTTCCAGCCCCAAAATCAGTTAAAAATCAGTAAAATAGGGGTCCTAGAACTCACCTTTGTAGCTTTTGAGTATGGCTTCTTCCAAGCTTGTTTGCAAATTGAATTCAACCTCCTAGAAACCCACTAAAAACATACCCGAACACATACAAACACACATAAGCATAAACCCGAGGATATGACCAGTCAAGAACACCATAAAAGCATGAATTCTTACCTTGAATTTGAACTTCTTCTTCTTGTTCTTCTTCAAACCCGAGCTTTGCCCTTTCTCTCTCTAAAATCCAAACTCAAAAGTGAAAAGTGGCATGGCATGGGCGGCCATGCTACTTTTGTACAACATAAAAAGTAAATCTTGTACTTTTTTCATGTTTAACCCCTTATCTTGGGTGAAATAGCTTTTCTTTCTTTTTCCTTCGCTTTACTCTTCTCTTTCTTTGACTTTAAAATAACTGGGTATTACAAGTCCACCCCTTTAAATAGGTTTCGTCCTTGAAACTTGTTATCCCTCAAAGAATTGTGGGTATTGTTGTCTCATCTCTTCTTCAGTCTCCCACGTAGACTCGGATCCCTTCCTGTGCTTCCACTAGATACGCACAAGGGGAACCACTTTATTCATCAGCCTCTTTTCCTTTCGATCTATAATTGCCACCGGTTGCTCCACGTAATTGAGCCATTCGTCTACCTCGATATCCTCCAGTGGAACAATCATGCCTTCATCAGCTAAGCACTTTCTCAGATGAGATACATAGAATGTCGGTTGAATCCCACTTAACTTATCGGGTACTCTAATCTATAGGCTACCTCTCCTACTCGAGCAATGATTCGGAAAGGGCCTATGTATCTCGGGCTTAACTTGCCCCGCTTTCAGAAATGAATAATACCCTTCCAAGGTGAGACCTTCGACATAACCTGGTCACCCACCTAGAACTCAAATGGTCTACGTCATTTATCGGCATACGACTTCTGTCTATCTTTGGCTGCCTTCATGAAGGCCTTGATCTTCTCAAGCTTCTCAGTTGTAGCCTCGATTACCTTGATGCTTCCTAACTCTTTTTGACCAATATCACCACAACAGACGGGTGTTCTGCATCTCCTACCGTATAGCATCTCGTAAGGTGGCATACCGATGCTGGCATGATAACTGTTGTTGTATGAGAATTCGGCTAATGGTAGGTGGTCATCCCAACTTCCACCAAAATCAATCACACATGCCTGAAGCATGTCCTTTAATGTTTGAATGGTCCTTTCTGACTGACCATCAGTTTGGGGATGATAAGCCGTGCTAATATGTAATCTCATTCCTATGGCATCATGGAATTTCTTCTAGAATTTAGATGTAAAACGGGTGTCACGATCAGACACAATGGACACCGACACACCGTGACGAGTTACAATCTCCTTGATGAACAGGTCAGCCAACCTCTCGGATGAATATGTCTCGCGAATCGGTAGGAAGTGAGCACTCTTCTTTAGACGGTCCACAATCACCCATATGGCATCGTACCCTTTCGGAGTACGTGGTAGCTTTGTAATGAAATCCATGGTGATGTGCTCCCACTTCCATTCCGGTATATCCAAAGGTTGGATTTTCCCATACGGCTTTTAATGCTCGGCCTTCACTTCTAAACAAGTAAGGCACTTACTCACATACCCCACCACATCGTGCTTCATACCCGGCCACCAATAATCTTTCTTCATATCTTGATACATTTTCGTAGCACCGGGATTGTTGGACCAAAAGAACCAATGAGCCAAGATCAGAAAACCTCTAAGTCCCACATGATATCACAACAACTGCTAAAGGCTTCATCAGCAGTTCGACAAGTGCTAAAGACTTCAACAGCTGAAGATCAAGTACTGAAGACTAAAGTGCTGAAGCTCAACAGCTGAAGAACACAAGTGCTGAAGCTGAAGACTAAAGTGCTGAAGTCCAACAGCTGAAGAACACAAGTGCTGAAGCTGAAGACCAAAGTACTGAAGGTCAACAGCTGAAGAATACAAGTGCTGAAGCTGAAGACCAAAGTACTGAAGTTCAACAGCTGAAGAGTCTACAAGGGCTGAAGATCAACAACTGATGTACAAAGTCTGAAGACAAAGACTGAAGACATCAGCTGATGACATCTACTAAAGTCATCAGCTGATGAAACGTCTGAAGTTCAAGTCTGAAGACCAAGTGCTGAAGTTTTAGTAGTTTGTCACAACAGCTGAAGAGTACTTCTTCAGTAGTTGTGTTTATCAGTAGTTTTATGTTTTTACTTTCAGTAGTTTTGTAAAACAACTGAAGAGCTTGTTCTTCAGTCGTTGTAGTTTCAGTAGTTTCTTATCAGTAGTTTTGTAATAAGTAAACACTTAGCTTCTTGTAAGAAGATGTCAGCTGCTTGACATCTTCAGTAGTTTTAGTGTTTCAGTAGTTTGTTAAATAACGGTTAGATGTCACTATCAAGTGACATCAGCCTACGTCATCTTTCCTTATATAAGGAAGAATGACCTAAATTGTGTGATTGAATGAAATATTCCTTTTGCAGAAACTTTCTCTCTCTATAACTAATTCTATTCATTGCTATATCTTTGGTATTCTTGCTCGAATTGTGTTAGTTGGTACTCTATTCTGCTGTTGAAATCATTCGAATCGATCAAACTAGATGCTGAGATCCTATCAAATGGTATCAGAGCTGGTTAATCATTGATCGATCTAACAATTGATCATTGAAACTGCTCATTTGCTCTAAGTTTGATCGAACTAGCAAATTCGCACGAATCTGTTATAGAGATTGAATTTCTGTCACTTTTGGCTATTTTAATTGAGGTTCTTAGTGGTTTTGAGCTAAATTTGTTTTGCTTATCTTGAATTTGTCTGAATTTTCGAAAATGACTACACCTTCTAATGATCCACACAATACTGGTTCCTCAACCAAGCCTCCGATGCTGGTTAGGAATGAGTATAACATTTGGCAACGAAGAATGCTCCATCACCTGTCTGTCAATAGTTCAGGTTGTTGGACATCCGTGGTACATGGACCACATAAGCCAATGGTGAATCATCCGGAAACAAATCAGTTGATTCCGAAGAAGAAGGAACAATACTCTGATGAGGACAAGAAGTTGTTTGAGATTGATGCTAAAGCCCATGGAATTCTGGTTATGGCACTACCTAATGAAATCTATTCCGGGCTTATGCATCATGAAACTGCTCAAGACCTTTGGAATGCACTAAAAGAACAATTTGGTGGCACTGAGGAGGTCTTAGCAAACAACAGGGAAATCCTCGCCCAACAGTATGAGACTTTTGCTCATAGAAAGGGTGAGACTCTAACTCAGCAGTTTGAGCGGTTTTCATGTTTAATCTCTGAGTTGAAAATGGTTAAACATGAATATACCAAAAGCCAAATGAACCATAGATTCCTCAGATCACTGCCTGAGAGATGGGACACATATACAATTGTCCTACGCTCCAGTGCAAATCTGGATAGTCTATCTCTCACCCAACTTCATGGGAAACTGCTTACATTCGAAAGAGAGATAGAGCAGAAAAGGAATTGGCTTCATCTGGTAAGCTCACTGAAGACTTTGTACCAGGCAACACTGCCTTGGTTGGTCATGAGTCAGAATATGCTTCATCTGAATGCCAGTATGATGAGCATATTGATTTCTCTTCAAACACTTCTGATTCTACATTTGTGAGTGTTAATAGTCAGTTTACTGGGTGTAATATGACAATCTATGCTTCATCATGGATGATCTCAAAGGGATTGCTGATGATGACTTAGAAGAGATGGATATTTTGAGCCAAATGGCCTTGATAAATATCAGATCTCAGAAGTTCTACAAAAGAACTGGAAGAAAGTTCCCAGGACTCTCTGGCAAAACCAAAGTTGGTTTTGACAAGAGTAAGTTGAGGTGTCACAAATGCCACAGGCTTGGACACTTTGCTAGAGAATGTAGATCATCTGGATCTAATTCTTCTGCACCCTTTGTGACTTTCCCTGGCAATAGTCAACAACACAAAGGGCAACATCCTGTCAATTCTGGTCATCATTCTCAACCACAATCTCCTGCATATTTTGTTCCTCAGGGTCCAATGCCATATCCTTACCCTTGTTATTACATGCCACAAACCAGTCAGGTTCAAGCACCCATTGCTCAACAACCACATGCTCTTCCTGAGCCTCAACCATCTCAATCTCATCAACCTCCTCAACCTCAACAACACAGCTTCTTCACCCCTGGAGTTGTTGACTGGAGCAGTTTACCAGATGACATGTCTGGTCATGAACAACTGTTCACAGGTGCTGGTCAACATGGTGGTGACAATCCTTTTGGGAATCTGGCACTTATGGCTCTGGAGTCTGCAGATGGATCATCCTCAAATGCCTCTTCATCATAGGTATCACAGGTATCCTCTGAGGCTAAGGCCAAATTATGTTCTGAAACATGCATAGCAGCATTTGCCTCTATTAGAGAAGCAAATGTAGCTTTAATTAAAAGAACATAGAGCTAGAAAAGATCATTTCCAAAAGAAAAGCTGAGTTTGAGTCTATGCTTAAAGAGAAAAATGATGAGATTTATAAACTTAAATACCAAATCACTGATGATAAGGCTAGGGAAGAGGTACTTTTAGAAAAGTACAAAGACCTCAAAGAAACCCTTGCAGTCACCCAAGTAGAGTGTGATCGATGGGTACAATCATGCAAAGGTTTTGAAATACTTTTTAGTAAGCAATCAGCTTCCAATGTGAAGTTTGGCATTGGTTATAATCACACTGCTCCTCCTACAGATTTTGCTTCAAGAGCAGAAGTGAAATCTGATGGAGAAAGCAATAACCAATCCACCTCATCATGTGATTCACTTTCTGATAGAGCACCATCAGAAGTTGAAGTTAATATTATTTCCTCGTTGAACCTATCAGCTGATCTTGATGGTTCAAATACTGACACTTACATGATCAAAGAGTTGATCAACTCAGGAGTTATTTCTGGAAGTCCTGAAAGGACTGGAGAGCAAGATTTAACACCTGAAGTTCAAACTCCAACTACTGTCAGCACTGAAGAGAAGAAAACTGTCAGTAGAAAGGGGTTGAAGACTACTAAAGAGAAGTCAAGAAAGCAAATAGTGCTTCCAAAGTGCTGAAGAAAAAGTCTTCAGTAGTTTCATTCTCTTTAGTTGATGATCAACATAAGACGAAGAAGAAACCATGTGAAATATGTGGTTTGTTCAATCATCTTACAAATGATTGTTGGTACAAAAGAGGATCCAAACTCAAACATAAAGAGGAAATTAAAGAGAAAATGGTTAAAATGAAAACTGAGTTTGAAGCCACATTTGTACCAGCAACATCAAATCCTATAACCCTTAAGTCCAAAAAGAAATCCAAAAGGAAGGGTAAACAGGTAACAGCTGAGATTGCTCAAAAGAAGAAGGTGCAACATAGGAACTTATCAAACTCCAATGCCAATGTGTCTGGAGAGCTGAAAGCTTTATCACAAAATTAGACACAACTGGTTATGATGGTTCAACATCTATTGGGAAGAGTTAACCAATTAGATGTTCCTATGCTGAAACCACAGAAAAGGAGGTCCAAGCCAAAGGATTCCTCTTCTTCACCATCTTCTTCCTCTTAGGCTGTTGTTTCCAACAAACCTGTTAGTTTACCATCTGTTGATGAGAACAGGCCCAAAACCAAAAAGGTTTGGGTCTCAAAATCTAACTAATTTGTTATGTTTTGCAGGGTTCTTCAACATGCCATAGAGGCATCTGGTATGTAGACAGTGGAGGATCCATGCATATGACAGGAAACAATCACTTCTTAATGACTACTCTCAAGGAAGGAAGGGGTTTGTGTCATTTGGCAATGATGCAAAGGTTACATCATCAGCAAAGGCTTTGTTTCCAATGGGGAAATAAAGTTTGATGATGTTAACCATGTGGAAAATCTCAAGTACAACCTCTTGAGTGTCAGTCAAATGTGTGACAAAGGCCATGTTGCTCTTTTCACCAGTCAGAACTGTCGGATTCTGTCATCCAAAGTTCTAAGTTTGATTGATAAGGTGTTGGATGAATACACTCTCCTAAAGGCCAATAGGACAGGAAGAGTGTATGCCTTAGATCTTTCCAAGAAAATAGATCTCAAAGGCCATCCTGCCTATTTTCCAAGGCTTCCCCTCAGAATCTACTCTATGGCATAGAAGGCTGGGTCATGTTAATCTCAAAACATAAATCAGCTGATAAACCATGGTTTAGTAAGGGGACTGCCTATGAAGGAGTTCAAATGTGAAGATAACTGCATTGCTCGTTTAAAAGGAAAACAGCACAAAGCTTCATTTCCCTCCATAGAAGAACCTAAGTCCACTGCCTGCTTACAGCTTCTTCACATGGATCTCTTTGGTCCTGTGAGAGTGATGAGTATGCTAAGAAGAAATACTGTTTGGTAATTGTGGATGATTACTCCAGATTTGTATGGACTTTCTTCTTGCATTCATAGGATGAGGCAGCTCAGAAGATTATCAACTTTGTGTTGTATGTTGAAAAGCAGTATTCCCTCTCAGTCAAGTGTATTAGAAGTGATAATGGAACAGAATTCAGAAACAATACACTTGATGAGTTCTGCCTCTCAAAGGGAATCAAGAGGCAGTTTAGCATTCCAAGAACTCCTGAACAAAATGGAGTAGTGGAGAGAAAGAACAGGACCCTTATTGAAGCTGTAAGGTCCATGTTGGTTGATTCTGGACTGCCAATGACTTTTTGGGCTGAAGCTGTCAATACAGCTTGCTATGTACAGAATAGAGTTCTAGTAAATCAAAGGTTGATGAAGACTCCATATGAAGTTCTTCATCATTTGGCCCCTCTAATTTCATTCTTCAGAGCTTTTGGGTGTCCTTGTTTCATTCTCAACACACGGGATCAACTCCAAAAATTTGATCCTAAGGTGGATGCAGGGTACTTTGTTGGTTATTCATCAACTTGCAAAGCATACAAAGTCTTCAACTGCAGAACAAAGATGGTTGAAGAGACTCTACATGTTAAGTTTAATGAATCTCCAAAGGACAAGATTCCACAAAGCCCTGTTGAGCTATTTGATTTGGACATACTGCAATATGTTCCTTATCAAACTCCTGCTGTTGCTCCTGTCAACAGTTCACCACCTGGTGGTACTGCTAGTGTTGTTGATGATGATGATAGCAGTACTCACCTCTTCAGGTTTAGTGACCAACTGCCTGTGTCCTCTAAACCTGATGCTCCTGTAGCTTCAGTAGCTTCATCCACAACAAGTGCTGATGAGATTTCTGCATCTTCAACTTCATTTGAGTTGCCACCATCTACATGGTTTCAAGAGTCTACATCAACATCTGTTGCTGCTGAAGGTTCTACAAACACTTGCACTGATCTCATTGTTTATCAAGAGCTGAAGAATCACCCAATGTCTCAAATCATTGGTGATATCAATGCTGGAGTCTCAACCAGAAGTCAACTGTCCAATTTCTGCTTCTATGCTCTCTTCATCAGTCAGCTAGAGCCAAAGAATTATCATGTTGCACTTAGAGACAATGGCTGGGTTGAAGCAATGCAGCTTGAGCTTCTTCAGTTCAAAAAGCAGCAAGTGTGGGAGCTTGTTCCTCTTCCCCCAGGTAAGTGTGCAATAGGCACTAAATGAGTGTTTAGGAATAAAATAGATGAAAATGGGCTTATTGTTAAGAACAAGGCCAGACTAGTTGTTCAGGGGTTTGCACTAGAAGAGGTATTGATTATGATGAAACCTTTGCCCCTGTAGCCAGACTGGAGGCAATTAGATTGTTCTTAGCCTATGCCGCACTCCACAATCTTAAGTTTTTCAAATGGATGTTAAAAGTGCATTTTTATATGGTAAAATAAAAGAAGAAGTTTATGTGTGTCAACCACCAGGTTTTATGGATAATAAACACCCAGAATGGGTATACAAGCTTGATAAGGCTCTTTATGGGTTGAAACAAGCTCCTAGAGCCTGGTATGAGACATTATCTAACTTTCTTCTGCAAAATATTCACTAGAGGCTCCATAGATAAAACCTTATTTATTAAGAAGGTGGATCAGCATAAGCTACTTGTTCAAATTTATGTTGATGATATTATATTTGCATCCTCTGATCCACAGTTTGTGATGATTTTACAAAATTAATGCAAAGGAAGTTTGAAATGAGTGCAATGGGAGAATTACAGTTCTTTCTAGGCTTGCAAATCAAACAAAAAGCTGATGGAATTTTCATTCATCAGTCTAAATATACAAAAGATCTTTTAAATAAGTTTGATTTACAAAACTGTAAGCCCTGTTCTACTCCCATGTGCAACACCACACAATTGGATGTTGATCAGAAAGGTAAAGCTGTTGATGAAACGCTTTGCAGATGTATGATTGGGTCCTTGATGTATTTAACAGCTTCTAGACCAGATATTATGTTTGCTACATGTGTTTGTGCTAGATTTTAGGCTGCACCTAAAGAGTCTCATCTGATTGCAGTCAAGAGGATCTTTAGATATTTGCAAGTTACACAATCTCTAGGTTTATGGTATTCCACTGGGCGCTCTTGCAAATTAGTTGCTTTCTCTGATAGTGACTATGCAGGGTGTAAGTTAACCAGAAAATCAACTTCTGGTGGATGTCAATTCCTAGGCAACTGTTTGATTTCTTGGCAGAGTAAGAAACAAACACATGTTTCTACATCCACTGCTGAAACCGAGTACATTGCTGCTGCAAGTTGTACATCCCAAGTACTCTGGCTTCAGAATCAACTTTTGGATTATGGCATTACAGAGACTAAGACTCCGTTATTAATGGATAGTGCTTCAGCTCTTTGCATTGTCAAAAATCCAGTCCAACACTGTAGGACCAAACATATAGAAATTAGACATCATTTTATAAGAGATTGTTTTGAAAAGGGTCTAATTAATCCTATGTTTGTGCCTGGTGCTGATGAGCTTGCAGACATTTTTACTAAGCCTTTGGATAGTTCAACTTTCCACAACTTGGTGTTAAGGCTTGGTATGCTGCAGCTAGAATAAGTGACAACTACTGATGATCTTAGTAATAAGTACTGATGATCATTGGTAACCATGTCACATATAAGTACTGATGAGTTCCTTTACCCTCAGTAGTTTTTATAACTACTGAAGGCTAAATGCCTCACAAGTACTGAAGTACTTTATCTGTTCTACACTACTGATGTAGTTACAACTACTAATGTAGTTACAACTACTGAAATCAGTAAAAACAGATAAGTACTGACGTCCTATGAAACACCTGAAAAGCAGATGAAAAGTCTGATGAGTAAGTGTTGAGGACAGTATGAAACAGCTGTAAAGCTAAGAATTGACGAAAACAGCTGATGAGTAATTTCTCTTCAGTTGTTTCTACAACTGCTGTTTCTAAACAACTGAAGCAAGACCACAGTCTTCAGTAGTTTCACAACTACTGATAACTAATACCAAGTCTTCAGTTGTTTACAACAACTGATGGCAAAACCACTGTCTTCAGTAGTTTCACAACTACTGATGACAAACACCAAGTCCTCAGTTGTTTACATCATATGAAGTCAAAACCACGACCTTCAGTAGTTTCATAAATACTGATGGTTAACACCAAGACTTCAGCTGTTTCAACGTCTGATGGTCAAAACCAAGTCTTCAGTTGTTTTATAACACCTAATGACAACACCACCACTGTCAGTCGTTTTAAACCTCTGAAGGTTAATACCACGTCATCAGTAGTTTCAAACAGCTGATGACCACACCAAAACCTTCAGTAGTTTTCCTTCAGCCTTTTCCTATCCCAACCCTATAAATACCTATCTTCTTCTCAAACATTTCATTAGCCGTTCTTCTGACATTCATACTCTCAAAATGGCAACCATGAGTCTAAAACCCAGACATAATTGCGTCGCCTACCTCACGAAATCGGCCTTCTGGACAAAGTTTGATCACGCCATAGACCTCATGGCTGATTCTCAGTATAGTACTGCTCTGCTCTTAAACTCGACCATCTACCCAGAGTCACTAAGTCAGTTTTGGTCCAATGCCTACGTTCACACTGATGTGCCTTCCGGCCAAATTTCTGTTCGGTCATTGGTCAACCAAAAACAAGTAGAGGTTACACCTGATAGTATTCGTCGAGTGCTAAATTTACAAGATGCTACTGTTGTGACTGAGTACCCGAAGGGCACAACTAATATGTCCTTCATCAACAATGGGTACGACGGAAATCTTCGAGCTGCTACCATACTGAAGAAGAACTTCCCTGATGCTGAAAGACTGATATTTCATATGGTGAATGTTTGCTTAGCCTCGAAGACATCCTCATGGGATCAAATGTCTTCTCGGTGGCAACATGTATTATATTCAATTCTAGAACACCAACCTTTAAATTTTTCACAAATTGTGTTTCTAGAAATCAAAGATCTGGCACAGAAACCTGTGGGAACAGATGGCTATTATATCCCAGGTTTCTGATGGCCATAATTTTAAATGAATTACAAACTGATGGCCTTGTTGGCCTTGGAGTCCCTGCACCAGCTGTTCTAGCTGAGGTATACTCCAGGCATAACTCCGACCAATCTCTCAAAGAAGCTGCCTGTTTGCTCAAACCCAAGCAAAGGGAACCCACAGCTTCAACTGCCAGATCCAAAGTCCCCACCAAGCCAAAATCCAAACCCAAACAAGCTAATCCGGGAGATGAGTCCCCTGATGATGCTCCTGTACCACCCAAACAGGATAAACCTACTGGTTCAAACCCTCCAGTAGTGTTAAAGACTCAACCAGCAACAGCCGCACAGGTATCCTCTCAAAAGGATCCTGTTGCAACCACTTCAGGGGAAACCACATTACTGAGACCTCTCTCACTTGAGGAGGTTATCATTGAAGAGCATCCCTCTCCCCGGATTCAATCAGCTTCTATCCCCTCTCCCCATGCAAATGCCCCCAAAGTCCAACCATTATAATCACTAATGTGCTGACTCAGCTACATGCCTCTCCTCCTCCCCTACAACCACCAACAAAGGGGAGAACAACAACAATTGAGGAAGAGGATACACATGCTTCTGACAACCCACGGCACCGGGGTTTAAATGTTCTATCTCCTGGTGTGGATATGGAGATCAGAACATCTGGTGAGGCTGCCACCTCTTCTGAATCAGCATATGATCAGACTGAGGTTGTTAACATAACTAAAACCTCACCAGAGCCAACAGCTGATGAAGGACAAAGTCCTGAGGCTGGAAGTCCCCAGTTCCAAGACAAAGGGGCACATGCTACATCTGGTCTACACCCAGTGCATGTACATCTTGCTACAAGCAGGAGGTCAGGTGATTCAGCATCTGCTGATGATGACCGGGGCTTCTTTTATGATGTTCTTGCCCAGAACATAATCCTAGAGGAGGAAGTCAGTAGGCTGCAAAAACTACTTGACCAACTCTCTCAGGGAGAAAGACCATCTGCCACCATATCAACCCAACAGATGGCACCTTCCTCTGAAGGTCACTTAAACACACAGCCACTCAAAGAATCTCAGCCACCTTCTCTGTTTCTGGCACCATTTCTCAGGACCAAAACCCCCCTGAGCAAATGGATGCTATCCCTCAAAATCCCCTATCTCTCTCACACCGTAGATAACTGAACTTGTCATTAAAACTATTGATGAGAGACTTTCTTCTGTCTTAAAACCTATGGTGGAGGATGTACTGAGCCAAAAGCTTTCTGCTGATCAACCCTTAAAACCAATGCACCCAAAAAGGGGGAGATTCCAGCAGTGAAAGCTAAAAGAAAGAGGATGGAGAAGGAGAAAGAGAAAGAGAAGGACAAAGAAGTGGAAATAGAGAAGGACTTGTGTATGAGACCGAGAAAGAGAAGGAGAATGAGAATAAGAAGGGAGCTGAAAAGGAGAAAGTACATGAAAGTCAAAAGGACTTTCATGTCACATATAAGAAAAAGAAAAGTGCTGAAAAAGAGAAAACTTGAATGAAATGGTTAAAGAGCTGATGCTGAACATAGCAGATCAATGGACAATATCATTGATCAGCTGTTTAGGCAGGTTTCAATACTGAAAAGCTGGACTCTGAAATAAGAAGATAGAGATCGAAGAGATTCAACAAAGATGGGCCAGCTACAGCACAATGGATAGAGAAAGACTTGAGATCATGATCAGATTTATCAGCAAATACCTTGGGAGATCATTGATCGAAATAAAATCATGGACCAGGGACAGCATGTTTGCCATAACCTCCAAGATCTGTTCGTCTGAGGCATATACTAAGGGATTAGTAATAGAAGCTTTGAATGAAGCAGGAGCAGGGAGCAGGACTGAGCTAGCCAAACACTCAAAAGCCACACTCACCTCCAAAATGCTAACTCAGCCTGTCAACATTCCCTCTCCAAAAAAACCACAACCACAACCCACAAAACCAACTCCCTTACGCTCAAAACCAACAGCCGATGATGCACCTAAGCAGAAGAAGAGAAAGGTGTTGAGGCTGGAAGAAGAAGAAGAAGATGATGAAGACAGGCTGCTGATCTCAGCTGTTCTGCAGTTCCTAAGGCCAAAGATCTCTCTCTTGCAATAACTCCTGAGCAACAAAGAGATGCAATCAAAGTGAAATTGGAAGAAGAAGAACAACACAGATTGCACGATGAAGAGTTATTGAGGAGAGTAGATAAAGCATATACAGCCACTTCCTCCATCATTAATATGAAAAAACAAGCTCAGAGGATTTATACTCTTAGACATACTTTTTAGTATGTGAAAGAAAGAGTAAGAATTTGGCTTGATCCCAGGGTGGCTCATAGAATACAAAAGAAAAATATCCCTCAGAGATACAATGGGCAAGTGAAAAAGATTGTAGATGAAGTGATCTCCTTAGCCCTTGTAGTCTCACCCTGGGAAATCCTGGAAGATTTCAAAAAGGCCTACACCTCAAACATGCCCCCACAAAAGATGCTGGAGAACAGAATGATCAAAAAGGGGTTGGTGTATAAGAGGCTGAATGAGATCAGAAAGGATGAGTTACCACTGCTGTTAGAAGGTCATCATCCTGATGAATTTGCTTACAGACAGATTACAACAGTGGTACTCAAAATTGGAAAACAGGTCAAATTCCTGTCTGAGTACTATGGGCCAGAAGGATTCTTCGATGGTGAGGCAGAGGAGCTCACCATGGAGGAACAAAGTGTATTTTTGGAGGCCTACACCAGGGAATCCTACAAGCTCATAGTTGGGAAGTGAGTCTCATGGATGGGGGAACAGCTCAGTGTCCAATTCCCCAATACAGAGCTCCCATCCATACATTGCCAACCAATCATCAGAGACTCATTCCCAGGCCAGTGCTTATATGGGTCATCTTCTCAACTGATCAAGAAGGAAAAAGACCAACCATTCTGCCAACAATAAGTGGGAAAATAAATCAATTAGAGGTTTTGGCTGCATTGGTTCAGGGGGAGTTTGTTGGACCAAAAGAACCAATGAGCCAAGATCAGAAAACCTCTAAGTCCCACATGATATCACAACAACTGCTGAAGGCTTCATCAGCAGTTCGACAAGTGCTGAAGACTTCAACAGCTGAAGATCAAGTACTGAAGACTAAAGTGCTAAAGCTCAACAGCTGAAGAACACAAGTGCTGAAGCTAAAGACTAAAGTGCTGAAGTCCAACAGCTGAAGAACACAAGTGCTGAAGCTGAAGACCAAAGTACTGAAGGTCAACAGCTGAAGAATACAAGTGCTGAAGCTGAAGACCAAAGTACTGAAGTTCAACAGCTGAAGAGTCTACAAGTGCTGAAGATCAACAACTGATGTACAAAGTCTGAAGACAAAGACTGAAGACATCAGCTGATGACATCTACTGAAGTCATCAGCTGATGAAACGTCTGAAGTTCAAGTCTGAAGACCAAGTGCTGAAGTTTCAGTAGTTTGTCACAACAGCTGAAGAGTACTTCTTCAGTAGTTGTGTTTATCAGTAGTTTTATGTTTTTACTTTCAGTAGTTTTGTAAAACGACTGAAGAGCTTGTTCTTCAGTCATTGTAGTTTCAGTAGTTTCTTATCAGTAGTTTTGTAATAAGTAAACACTTAGCTTCTTGTAAGAAGATGTCAGCTGCTTGACATCTTCAGTAGTTTTAGTGTTTCAGTAGTTTGTTAAATAACGGTTAGATGTCACTATCAAGTGACATTAGCCTACGTCATCTTTCCTTATATAAGGAAGAATGACCTAAATTGTAATTTTGCGAAAGCCATGCCAAAGCGTGTGATTGAATGAAATATTCCTTTTGCAGAAACTTTCTCTCTCTATAACTAATTCTGTTCATTGCTATATCTTTGGTATTCTTGCTCGAATTGTGTTAGTTGGTACTCTATTCCGCTGCTGAAATCATTTGAATCGATCAAACTAGATGCTGAGATCCTATCAGGGATGAATAGAGTATCGAGTCTTATGAGCTTCATCCATAATCTTCACCCGTAGATTCCCAAAACGAGGAACCCACGTTCTCCCGAATCGAGTTCTAACACCAAACGTGTTTTCACCCAATTCTGTGACCAGACCTCTCATTCTCTCAAAGTTAAGATGGTCTTCTTTCAGTGCCTCATCTTGAAACTCTTTGACTTGCTTCATCACATTAGAGGTCATGATCCAGCTGATATGCTGTCACCCGAATCGGTTCGGGTCTCTCCTTTCGGCTAAGGGCATCTGCCACCACGTTGGCTTTGCCGGATGGTAATGGATCTCACAATCATAATCCTTTAGAAGCTCCAACCACCTCCTCTGCCTCATGTTCAGATCTTTTTGCTCGAAGAATTACTTCAAGCTCTTGTGGTCAGTGAAAATGGTGCACTTCGTCCCGTAAAGATAGTGCCTCTAAATCTTTAATGCAAAGACCACGGCTGCCAGCTCCAAGTCATGAGTAGGGTAGTTGACCTCATGAACCTTCAACTCTCAGGATGCATAGGCTATAACCTTCCCTCTCTGCATTAACACGCACCCTAAACCCGAGTAAGAAGCATCAGAATAAACCACCAGATCTTCACTCCCATCGGGTAATGACAGAACAGGAGCTTGAGTCAACCTCGCCTTCAATTCTTCAAATGCCTTTTCTTGAGTTTGACCCCATACGAACTTCACATCTTTTCGGGTCAACTTAGTTAGTGGAGAAGCAATCTTGGAGAAGTCTTGAACGAATCTCCTGTAGTAACCCGCCAAACCCAAGAAACTGCGAATCTCAGATGGCGTCTTTAGAGATTTACATTGCATCACTGCCTCCACCTTAGCCGGGTCCACCATGATCCCCTCGGGGTTCACCACATGACCCAAGAATCGAACTTCACGCAACCAAAATGCACACTTGGAAAATTTGGCATACAGTTTCTCCCTTCTCAACGTCTCCAAAACCTCCCGAATATGACCGGCATGCTCAATCTCGCCCTTTGAATAAATCGAAATATCATCAATAAATACGATCATGGATTTATCCAACATAGGCCGACACTCACGATTCATCAGATCCATAAAGCAGCTGGCGCGTTGGTCAAACCAAAAGACATGACAAGAAACCCGTAGTGACCGTAGCGCGTACGGAAAGCTGTTTTAGGGATATCCTGCTCCTTCACTTTAAGCTGATGATAGCCCGATCGAAGGTCGATCCTTGAAAACCAACTAGCACCTTGAAGCTGATCGAACAAATCATCTATTCTCGGTAAGGGGTAGCGGTTCTTCACTGTCAACTTATTCAGCTCATGATAGTCAATACACATCCACACATTACCGTCTTTCTTCTTCACAAACAGGACCGGAGCACCCCAAGGAGAGATACTCAGTCTGATGAACCCCTTGTCAAGCAGCTCTTGCAACTGCTCCATCAACTCTTTCATTTCCGTCGGAGCCAAACGATACGGTGCCTTGGCAACAGGTTGGGAACCCGGTATCAGATAGATCTGAAACTCAATCTCTCTGTCAGGTGACACTCTTGGTAAGTCTTCTAGGAACATGTCTGGAGAGTCACACACAACCGGTACGTCAGACAATTGTGGCGTGGGCATATCCACATCCTTTACATAAGCCAAGTAGGCACTACATCCATGCCTCATACACTTCCCGCCACCGCTATTGAGATTACCTTCGGGATCGTAGTAACCCGATCCCCATAAACAGTTACCAAACTCCCGTCAGGCGCTAATAGCTGAATCATCTTCTTGTGACACACAATGTGTGCCTCGAAGTCTGCTAACCAATCCATCCCAAGAACTAAATCGAACCCACCTAAGGTCATCACAAACGGTCTAACAGGAAACTTATGACCCTCAAGTTCCACGTCACAGTTCTCTATCATCTTGGAAATCCTAGTAGACTTACCTATGGCAGTTTCTACATCAAAGGGTGCATCAACACTTCTACTACTAACAGGCAGCTTAGCACACAAAGCAACAGAAATAAAACTTTTAACGGCACCCGAATCAAATAACACAAAAGATAAAGTTTGGTTCACTAGAATCATACCGGACACGATGTCAGGGTCCGTCCTAGCCTCCTCCTGTGTTATCATGAATGCCCTGTCGCTCGCCCTTGGTCCTGCACCTCCCGTTTTCTTTACCCCGGAACCCTCGGCCCTTGGCTTCTTACAATCCCTATTCATATGACCCTCTTCATCACAGTTAAAGCACTGGGCCGTATGAAAATCCCTGGTCATGTACCCCGCCTTCCCACATTTAAAGCACAAGTTCGACCCAAACCTACATTCCCCACTATGCTCTCTCCCACACCTACCACACTTCTTCGTACTCACACCCGACGCGAACACACGGCGGCCGTCCACCCGTGCCTTCTTTTTACCCGTCGAGGCATCACCCCGACCAAACCTCTTCCCATTCCAGCTTCTATCACCTCCACCCTTCCGACTACCTTCAGCCACCACCACCACACCCCTTTCGTCATATAACCTTCCTGCCAAATCCACCGCCGACCTAAACGTGCTCGGTCGGGTGGCAATCATGTGCCTGCGAATATCCGCTGGCAATCCCTGAATGTACCTCTTGATCTTCGAGATAGAGGTGTCACCTGATCCGGCACCAGGCGTGCCATTTCGTTAAATTTGGTGGTGTACTGTTGGTGTGTCATCGTTCCCGCCTCTAGTTGTAGAAACTCCCTCTCGACCTTTTCCATTTCCCGGTGAGGACAAAACTCCTCGATCACCAACTTCTTCAACTCCGACCATCTAATTCTCCCGATCGCCCGACTACCCTCGGCTTGGACTATATTGTCCCACCAGCACAGAGCCGAGTCTACAAATGAGTAGGTAGCGAACTTAACTTTCTGGTCCTCTCGGCACTCGCTGATATCAAGTACAACCTCCATTTCCCTCACCCACCGGTGAGCAGAAGCAGTGCCGTTACCATCAAAGTAGGGGGCTTGCATCTCATAAACATCTCGTAGTTACAGCCTCGTACCGCCTCCTGCACAGGTCTGCTTCTTCTTCTTCTTCGTCATCAGACGTAACCGTCTCAATCTTGGGCTGTCTTCTTTCGCCCGTAGGTCTACTCCTTTACCTTCTCTCCCTTTCTCTAACTGCCTTTATCAATTCGGTCACCACAGACGGTAGGATCGTCTACATGAGCTGATGGACTTCCTCCACAACCGTCTCCTTCACTAAGGCTCTCAGGTTAGCACTCTCATCTCCACCTCCAGATGAGGGGTTTCTGGTTCTTCATGAACCACCTTTTCGGCCCTATGCCTTCCTCTCGTAACCCGTGGTTTAGCACCACGTCCACCACCACGCGAAGCTTTAGATGATCTACCACCGGCCATCCTCTAACTCACACTGAAAGATTTATATACTAATACGGTCATTCAAGGAAACGGCTAGGTTAATGACAAGTATAGTAAGTCCCTAATTACAGTGGCCAGTTGTGATTAGCCACTTACTTTACTCTTCATACCCCAAGCATTACCTGTCCTGACTACATCAGTATTTATATCTACATACAACACATAGCCACATACCATGTGCACATAAAACCAGTTATGTTTACGAAAATACCTGATGGCACGCAACTACTCAGATTGGCATCCTTTCCCTTCTGTCCCATTCTCAGTTTAAGTTAAGGTTTATTTTGAAAATTTACCCACTTCACTTAAACTTTGGCTCTGATACCAACTTGTAAGGCCCTGTTTCCGGGACGCTTACAGCTGGTCAACCATTGTACATAAAACATACATTTACAGTTATTTTAAATAAACATTTGCAGCGGAAAGATTCAAACATGGCATTTCATTTTATCATAAAAATCTTTACAAAATAATGCATCGTTTATCGGTTACAAAATTACATTGTTGTATTACATCCCAAAAACTTTATATCAATGGATGCCATCCAAAAGAGCTGAGCAGCTGCCTCGTGCCATCCTCAGCAACATTACCTGCCAACTGGAAACACATAAAAGTCAGCGTTGCTGAGTGAGTTCTAGTTTTATAATAAACATACTTTTCATTCGTAAAACCATTCTTTCTCTCAAAATCATATTATACTTTACATTCGTTCGTGATCATACATCATACGTACATACAGATAATATAATTATTATCTTCATCATTCTTCCGTTCATACTTCCATTCATACATCATTTCATTCATTACTTTCATCATCACCATGAACTTTACCCTTCATGCTCATGATACTGTGCCTAAGCCTATAAAATACCTTCATCGGTGGTGCCCAGTACCAAGTGGTCACAGTACCTAAGGTAAAGTTCAGGTATACCATTGTCATATGCTATGCCCTTCATGCTCATGATACTGGACGTAAGGCTATAAAAGACCTTCATCGGTGGTGCCCAGCACCAAGTGGTCACAGTACCTAAGGCATGCAACAATAGTTCATCCATATGGTCAATCACAAAGAAAGACCCCAATGTGCATCCTTTGGGGTAGCTAACCCGCACACCATTGAGCTAACACCTACAATGGGTGTGCACCTCCATACATTTGCTTGCAAGCCTTTCTTACATTCATTCATTCATTAATTAATGCATGCATTCATCATCATGTTCCTCTTTGATTATCTTTCACTTTAATTACATAATACTTCGTTCATTCATTATCATAACAAGTAAAGTCATATGAAAGATAAACATACATCATCGTAAGGAACATAAACATATCATTCAGTCATCATCATGCAGGGCATCATACATACATAACATACATCATGTATAACCATGCAACATCATTATCCTCATCATGCCTAAGCATCAAGCACATATCATTACATGCCCATCATACCATCTATGACCCCAAAAGTCAACTTATATAATGCCCCCGGGAATCCCTAGGTCAAAGCCTACATTACTCCTTTTCTCCAAAAAGTCAGAATTATTCTAAGTGTTCATCCGCATTGGCATACTTCATCCGCATTTGTCATCCACATTTGACTTACTCATCCGTATTTCATATACTTCATCCGCATTTGTCCTCCGCATTTGACTTACTCATCCGCATTTCATATACTTAGTCAAATGCTCATCCGCATTGACTCCATCTGCATTAACCGTTCATCCGCATTTACTTACTTGTAGTTAATACTCATCCGCATTTCTCTTTACTTAGTCTATATTCATCCGCATTTCTCAGACTTAGACAAATGCTCATCCGCATTTCATGCACTTAGTCAATGTTCATCCGCATTGACTTCATCCACATTTCTCAGACTTAGTCAAATGCTCATTCGCATTTCATGCACTTAGTCAATGTTCATCCACATTGACTTCATCCGCATTTGACTTCATCCGCATTGGCTTACAAACACTTAGACAGATTTTAAAGCTTAGCATGTGAGTCTAAAACATCATGTTCGATTTCCATGCACCATTCATCATGTTCGAAGCTTAAATCTCACCCTCTAAGCCTTAGAAACACAATCATACATCATCAAACATGAACATAGTCACACCTCAGATCATAACATCATCATATACACATTCAAGCATACGGGTCCAAAACCCAGTTTAATAAAAACATACATTCATGCATTTCCAGCCCTAAAATCAGTTAAAAATCAGTAAAGGAGGGGTTCTAGAACTCGCCTTTGTAGCTTTTGAGTATGGATTCTTCCAAGCTCGTTTGCAAATTGAATTCAACCTCCTAGAAACCCACTAAAAACATACCCGAACACATAAGCATAAACCGAGGATATGACCAGTCAAGAACACCATAAAAGCATGAATTCTTACCTTGAATTTGAACTTCTTCTTCTTGTTCTTCTTCAAACCCGAGCTCTGTCCTTTCTCTCTCTAGAATCCGAACTCAAAAGTGAAAAGTGGCATGGCATGGGCGGCCATGCTACTTTTGTACAACATAAAAAGTAAATCATGTACTTTTTACATGTTTACCCCTCAGCTTGGGTTAAATAGCTTTTCTTTCTTTTTTTCCTTCGCTTTACTCTTCTCTTTCTTTGACTTTAAAATATCCGGGTATTACAAAATATTTTGTTTTATAAATGTTTTGGGGGGAAACCCCTTTTGGAGGACCACTTTCGGCCGCCCCTTAATGGGGTTTTCGGTGTTTCAAGTGTCTTGAGAATAGACACAATTGAATGGTCCAACACTTCACCTCTCATTCTTTCTCTCACATGCAAGAACCTATAGGCAAAAATCTCTCCAATCTTGAAGAAAATCTCGGCTGAAAAGGGATTTTCAGCAACCTTATTGGTTTGATTTGGTGTTCAAATCCTAGCAACAAAGGTGCTTGCTTGATGCTTGTGGGTATGGATGCTTGAGGACACCTCTACTTGGTGTTTTGGTCATTCAAGAACCTCATTTTCTTCCTCCTTAATCATGGTTTTCCGCAGCTACACAAAGGTGTTTGTATGTCTTTGTTTTGGTTGTTATTTGTTCTTGATAGCTAGTTTAAACACACACACACACACACACACACACACACACATATATATATATATATATATATATAATATATATATATATATATATATATATATATATATATTATATATATATATATATATATGATCCTATGTTCTTGGGTATGTTGATGTTATGTTATTAACCTTAATTTTCAGATTATAAATCATAAGATTAAGGTATTATTCCACTGCGTTTTTTTTAAGTTTAAATGGTTAAACTATCTTGATAATGGTCCAACAAACCCAACACATCACAAAAGCATTATAAACATACTACCTTTTGGAAATGATATTCCAACCATGGAAGGTGTTAAAACCTGGCTTGGAAGTTGTTTTTGCATAAAAGATCTCGGTGAAGCCACCTATATTTTTGGAATGAAGATCTATAGGGATAGATCAAGGTGGTTGATAGGTTTAAACCAAAGTGCATATATTGATATAGTCTTGAAAAGGTTCAAGATGGAAAAATCTAAGAAAGGTATGGTACATATTCAAAGAGGGAAAATATTGAGTACATTTCAATATCCAAGCTCAAAGGATGAGCAAGATCGAATGAAGGACATCCCATATGCGTCTGCTATAGGATCTATCATGTATGCGATGATATGCACTAGACTGGACGTGTCATGCGGGTTAAGCATGACAAGCAGATATTAGTAGAATCTAGGTAATAGCCATTGGATGGCTGTTGAAAGTATATTAAAATACCTTAGGAGGACTAAGGAAATGTTTCTAATATACGTTTCTGATGAAGTATATTAAAAGTATATTGAACTCGTTGTAAAGGGTTACAAGGATGCGAGTTTCCAAAATGATCGAGATGATTCTAGATCACAATCGGGGTATGTCTTCATTATGAATGGGGTACCATTTTCCACTACAGAATCCAAATACATAGCCGCCTCATTAGCAGCTCAGGAAGATTCAAGGATAAAGGAATTTATCGCCATCCTAGGGTGGTCTCTTCCATTCAAGACTCCCTAGAAATCTTTTGTGATAACGAGGGTGCGATTGCACAAATCAAGGAACCCTGTGCACATCAAAAGGCTAGGCACATTGAGCAGAAATTCAACTACATAAGGGATGAAGTTGAAAAAGGGAAAGATATGTATTCGTAAAGTTCACACCGATCAAAACATTACGGATCCACTCACGAAGCTCCTTGAAAGGGAAAAGCATGAAAGTCATAGTTGTGCCTTAGGACTTCGATATTCTAGTGACTGGAATTGATCTGTTTAGTATTTAAAAGTTTGAAACTATGTAATATTTAACTCTTTATATACTTGTGATATTTTGAGTTATATTCATTTTAGCATGTATACATCCATGAATGTGTTTATTATTATAAATGTCTGTAGTCGGTCATGTTTGTGGGAACAAATATGAACGTAAGACTATTATGAACATGGATTGGTGGATATTCATAAGGATGAATGTAGAGCAATTGGTTACTGCCAAACTTCATAGATATTTATGGGATACAAATATTTGACTGACCCGCATCTCAATTCTACTACATGGAATCTTCTAGATTAATCATAAGTAAATTTGAGTAAAGGAGAATATCATTTGGTATCCTCCGACCTGAGATATATATTGGGTTTTAGTATTCACCAAATGTTATACCTTGAGCTAGTTCTTCACTGCTCTGAAATAATGGACAGTACATATGGCTATGATCAGGTGTGACACGAGGTGATTGTGAGAAACGTATGTAGTCAAGATGGAATTTGTTCCTCTTATTCATTGAGAGCAAGATGTCTAAGGCCTGATTAAGTTAAATCAACAAGGAATGATCATTCTATGTCCTTGGATTTAACATGACATCTGTAACAAAAGGATAAATGATTGATTCACCTAAATCATTTCGAGTTGGATACTTGAAGGAGATGATGTTATTAAATGGCTTTTAATCATGCGTATTAAGGGTAGTAAACCATTGTTGGGCGGTATTTACTGCTTGCATCAATCTTCTATGAATCTTGTGTAAGTGGGAGATTGTTGGATTCTTTATGCCCAAGACACATAGAATATTGATGTGGTTAGTACGCTATGATCCAAGTCGGGTCATACCCAATAACAAGCTTTGAAAATACCAATATAAATATTTAATTGATGATATGATCATGCAATTAAATAATTACACCAATTTAGAAAATGGGTTTTCTAAATAATTTGCATATGAGATGGAACAACTTATTAGGATATTTTGTCCATAAGTATTATTTGTAATTTTATTTGTTTTGGTCAAATGACTTCAGATAATAAGAGAGTGTGAGAGTTATATAATAAATAGGTTAATTACATAACTCACAATTAACTTGTAAATATTTTGTTTTATAAATGTTTTGGGGGAAAACCCCTTTTGGACGACCACTTTCGGCCACCCCTTAATGGGGTTTTTGGTGTTTCAAGTGTCTTGAGAATAGACACAATTGAATGGTCCAACACTTCACCTCTCACTCTCTCTCTCACATGCAAGAACCTCTAGGCAATAATCTCTCCAATCTTGAAGAAAATCTTGGCTGAAAAGGGGTTTCAGCAGCCTTATTGGTTTGATTTGGTGTTCAAATAATAGCAACAAAGATGCTTGCTTGATGCTTGTGGGTATGGATGCTTGAGGACACCTCTCCTTGGTGTTTTGGTCATTCAAGAACCTCATTTTCTTCCTCCTTAATCATGGTTTTCAGTAGCTATACAAAGGTGTTTGTATGTCTTGTTTTGGTTGTTATTTGTTCTTGATAGCTAGTTCAAACACACATATATATATGATCCTATGTTCTTGGGTTTGTTGATGTTATGTTATTAATCTTAACTTTCAGATTATAAATCATAAGATTAAGGTATTATTCCACTGTGTTTTTTTAAGTTTAAATGGTTAAACTATCTTGATAATGGTCCAACAAACCCAACACAACACAGAAGCATTATAAACATACTACCTTTTGGAAATGATATTCCAACCATGGAAGGTGTTAAAACCTGGCTTGGAAGTTGTTTTTGCATAAAAGATCTTGGTGAAGCCACCTATATTTTGGGAATGAAGATCTATAGGGACAAATCGAGGCGGTTGATAGGTTTAAACCAAAGTGCACATATTGATAAAGTCTTGAAAAGGTTCAAGATGGAAAACTCAAAGAAAGGTATGTGTAACACCCGGTTATTTTAAAAAGGCAAGACATGAAGAATAAATGAAAGAAAAGCAATAAAGTCCAAGTGGAAGGACTAAAAGTGTCCAAAAGGACAAATCTTTGAAAAAGTTGGTCTAAAGGTGGGCATGGCCGCCCACCCTCCCTTCACATCACACTTTCTTTCAGTTTTGAGAGAGAGAGAGAGAGCAGAACTTCGAGTTTTGAAGAAAAAGAGAAGAAGAAATCAAATTCAAGGTAAGAATTCATGGTTTTTAAGTGTTTATGACGTGTTTTATCCTGGTTATATGCTTATGTGCTTATGTGTTTATGTATGTGCTCGGGTGTGTGTGTTTGGTGTTGTTTTTAGGTGTTTGAACTCATTTGCAAGCGGGCTAGAAAGGAAGAAACACCCAAGTTGCACCAGGTGAGTTCTAGACCCCGGTTTTACTTGTTTTAAACTCTCTTTTGGTGCTGAAAATGTATTAAAACGATTTTCAAAGTTTATGTATGTTTACCCATATGTATTCTGCATGTTGGATGTTAATTCTTGAATGCTTATAGGTTGTTCATGTTTAGAATAGCCATATTAAGCTTAGAATAGATGGGTTGATAATTGGGTTTGAAAACATACTAGAAACCTGTTACACAGAAGGTCCATGCGCATAGATAAGGCTCATGCGCCTAAAATGCCGTAGAAGGATATAAGTGTAATCCATACGCCTAAACAGTAGCCCATGCGCCTAAGATTGCATTGGAAATGTTTAAGTATAGCCCATGCGCGTGAATAGTGGTCCCTGCGCGTAGAAATATTAGTCGGACGAGTAAGTGTAGGGCCATGCGCCCAAGTGGCTCATGCGCCTAAGTGTCCATGCGTCCGAATAACCCATACGCCTAAGTGTTCAAACGCACGAATAGTGCCCATGCGCCTGAATAGTTCATGCGCCTAAGGGATAAAAGGATTAAGTGTTGGCTGATGCGCCTACATAGTGATGAAACGCCCAAACAGGGCTCATGCGCCCAAATAGTGCCAAAGCGCCTAAGCACTTAGAAATTTTACAGAATCTGGGAGTCTGTGCTTTTAGGGTTTTGACCGAGGGTTGACTAGGGCTTATTTTTCATGCATGGTTATGATCGTTCCTTGTTATTATTATTGCTATTATTACTACCTATAGTATGTGACTTTACGTGGTATGTTTATTATCATAACGTAAAGTATATCGTAATAATAAAGAGAAAGAGCAATAAAGAAAAGAAGAGGTACATTAATAAAATGTTAACAAGTCTTGCAAGCTTACAGGAGGTACACACCATGTTGTCATTAGCTCAACTGTGCTGCGGGTTAGCTACCCTATTATACACACAGGGCCAATCAATTGAGATTGGCAGGACCTTTGCAGCGTGCCCTGGGTGATTGGGTTGGCCTTGTATACAGTTGACCCTTTTGAGGGATATAGTTGAACCTTTCGAGGGATACAATTGACCCTTTCGAGGGATATAGTTGACCCTTTCGAGGGATATAGATGGCCCATCACCCGTTTTCCATCGCACATACAGTTGGGGTATTGCTCATTGGTCCATATAGAAAATGAAAGATAAAGATAAAAGTTTACAGAACATACAAGGCATACAGTAAAGAGAACGAAGATTATCTATTCATATAGTTAATGCGTGCTCGCATATACAGTACAGAAATGTATTTTACACAAAAGAGTATTTTCATATAGAATATATAGGAAGTATTTTATTACTTTTAAAACTAGAACTCACTCAGCAATGCTGACTTTTATACATTTTCAGTTGGCAGGTAATTATTGCTGAGGATGGCATGAGGGTGAAGCTACTCGGCAGGGAAAGACTGACATCCATTCATATTCTATGTTCCTATTGTTTTGTAATGCGTTAAAACAATTCTTTTGTAAACAGTAAATGATGATGTATTGCTTAACAACAGTGTTTTAAATGAAATGAATGGTTTTTGATAAATCATTTCCGCTGCTTAAGTTTGTATAATTATAATGTGTAGTGTTTTAACTGCTGTAATTGACCAACTGTGAGGTGCCCGGGAACGGGGCCTTACAAGTTGGTATCAGAGCCAAAGTTTAATAGAATTGGGTTAAATAAACTTTTGAAAACTTAAACTTAAACTGAAAATAGGACAAATGGAGGGATGTCAGCCCAAGTAGCTACGTGCCATCAGGTATGTCTTTTCTTAATGTTAACCGGTATTATGTGCGTATGCTATTTGATTATGTGCTCTTAGTAGATTTAGATACTGATTAAGTCAGGATAAGAGATGCTTGGGGTATGAAGAGTAAAGTAAGTGGCTAATTACAACTGGCCACTGTAATTAGAGACTTACTATACTTAACATAAACTGAGTGTTACCTTGAATGACCGCGTTAGTGTTTGAATCTTATAGTGTGCGTTTTGAGGATGGCTGGTGGTAGATCTTCAAAAGCCTCTCGTGGTGGAGGTCACGGTGCTGCTCCGCAACCCAAGAAAGGGAGACCTAGAGTCGAGAAAGTGGTTCACGAAGAACCAGAGACCCAACATCCAGAGGGTGGTGACGAGAGCGCCAATCTGAGAGCCTCAGTAAAGGAGGCTGTGGTAGAAGAGGTTCATCAGGTCATGCAGACGATTTTACTGTCTGTGGTGACCGAAGTGATCAAGGCAGTAAGGGAGGGGAAAGAAGGGAAAGAAAGGAAAGAAATAGGTCCTCGGGAGGACGGAAACAACCAGAGCCGGAAACGGTTCTCTCTGATGATGAGGAGGAGGAAGAAGAAGAGCCTGTGCTGGAGGCGACTCGAGGCTGTAACTATGGGGCGTTTATGAGATGCAAGCCCCCTACTTTTGATGGAAATGGAACTGCTGCAGCTGCTCACCGGTGTGTGAGGGAAATGGAGGTTGTCCTCGATATCAGTGAGTGTCGTGAAGATCAAAAGGTGAAATTCGCTACCCACTCTTTTGTGGACTCGTCTTTGTGCTAGTGGGGCAACATTGTCCAAGCCGAGGGTAGCAGGGCCATTGGGAGAATGAGATGGCCTAAACTGAAGAAGTTAGTGATTGAGGAATTTTGTCCACACAGAGAGATGGACAAGGTAGAAAGAGATTTCCTGCAGCTGGAGGCGGGAATGATGACACACCAGCAGTACACCACCAAATTTAATGAAATGGTGCGGCTGGTGTCCGATCAAGTGACATCACTACCACGAAAGATTAAAAGATACATCCAAGGGTTACCGACGGATATCCGTAGGCGTATGATCGCTTCCCGGCCGAGCACTTTAGGTCGGCGGTTGACTTGGCTGGCAGATTATATGATGAGTGCGTGGTGGTGGTGGCTGAGGTGAATAAGAAGGGTGGTGGTGACCGGAACTAGAATGGGAAACGGTTTGGACATGTTGGAGATGCTCCAAACAATAAGGTGGCGAAGGTGGGTGACCAACGTGTGGCCACATCTGGTGCAGGATTGAAGAAGTGTGGCAAATGTGGAAGGGATCATACTGGTGAGTGCAGGATGGGAATGAACATATGCTTTAGGTGTGGCCAGCCTGTATAGGCCACATCGCTAGAGACTGTAAGAAGCCGAGGGCGGAGAGCTCAAGAACAGATAAGGAGAAGCTGGAAGAAGGAGGTCAGAGAGCAGGTGCTAGAGCTTACACCATGACCCGGGAGCAAGCCAGAGCTGATCCCGACATTGTGTCAGGTATGTTTCTAGTAAACCAAACTTGTGCCTCTGTATTGTTTGATTCTGGTGCTAGTAGGAGTTTATTTCCACTACTTTCTGTGCTAAGTTGCCTGTTAGTAGTAGAAAGGTAAGTGCACCATTTGATGTAGAAACTGCTATTGGTAAGTCCACTATAATTACTGATGTGATAGAGGACTGTGCCATAGAACTAGAAGGTCATAGGTTTGCTGCTAGATTACACGTGATACCCCTAGGTGGATTTGATGTAGTACTAGGGATGGACTGGTTAGCAACCTATGAAGCAAACATCATGTGTCGCAAGAAGATGATTCGATTAGTTGTTTGCAAACATACTAAAAACCTGTTACACAGAAGGTCCATGCGCATAGATAAGGCTCAATAGTGCCCATGCGCCCAAATAGTGCCCATGCGCCCCAATAGTGCCCATGCGCCCAAATAGTGCCCATGCGCCCAAGTGGCTCATGCGCCTAAGTGTCCATGTGTCCGAATAACCCATACGCCTAGGTGTTCATATGCACGAATAGTGCCCATGCGCCTGAATAGTTCATGCGCCTAAGGGATAAAAGGATTAAGTGTTGGCTAATGCGCCTACATAGTGATGAAACGCCCAAACAGGGTTCATGCGCCCAAATAGTGCCAAAGTGCCTAAGCACTTAGAAATTTTTACAAAATTTTCTAGGATTCTGTGCTTTTAGGGTTCTGATCGAGGGTTGACTAGGGCTTATTTATGATGATGTTTCATGCATGGTTATGATCGTTCCTTATTATTGTTATTGCTATTATTATTACTTATAGTATGTGACTTTACATGGTATGTTTATTATCGTAACGTAAAGTATATCGTAATAATAAAGAGAAAGAGCAATAAAGAAAAGAAGAGGAACATAAATAAAATGTTAACAAGTCTTGCAAGCTTACAGGAGGTACACGACCATGTTGTCATTAGCTCAACTGTGCTGCGGGTTAGCTACCCTATTATGCACACAGGGCCAATCAATTGAGATTGGCAGGACCTTTGCAGCGTGTCCTGGGTGATTGGGTTGGCCTTGTATACAGTTGACCCTTTCGAGGGATATAGTTGACCCTTTCGGGGGATACAGTTGACCCTTTCGAGGGATATAGTTGACCCTTTCAAGGGATATAGATGGCCCATCACCCGTTTTCCATGGAGCATACAGTTGGGGTATTGCTCATTGGTCCATACAGAAAGTGAAAGATAAAGATAAAAGTTTACGGAACATACAAGGCATAGAGTAAAGAGAATGAACATTATCTGTTCATATAGTTAATACGTGCTCGCATATACAGTACATTGTTGTATTTTACAGAAAAGAGTATTTTCATATACAACATATAGGAAGTATTTGATTACTTATAAAACTAGAACTCACTCAGCAACGCTGACTTTTATACATTTTCAGTTGGCAGGTAATTATTGCTGAGGATGGCACGAGGGTGAAGCTACTCGGCAGGAAAAAACTGACATCCATTCGTATTCTATGTTGCTGTTGTTTTGTAACGCGTTAAAACAATTCTTTTGTAAACAGTAAATGATGATGTATTGCTTAACAACAATGTTTTAAATGAAATGAATGGTTTTTGATAAATCATTTCCACTGCTTAAGTTTGTATAATTATAATGTGTAGTGTTTTAACTGCTGTGATTGATCAACTGTGAGGTGCCCGGGAACGGGGCCTTACAGTATGATACCTATTCAAAGAGGGAAAATATTGAGTACATCTCAATGTCCAAGCTCAAAGGATGAGCAAGATCGAATGAAGGACATCCCATATGCGTCTGCTATAGGATCCATCATGTATGCGATCATATGCACTAGACTGGACGTGTCATGCACGTTAAGCATGACAAGCAGATATTAGCAGAATCCAGGTAATAGCCATTGGATGGCTGTTAAAAGTATATTAAAATACCTTAGGAGGACTAAGGAAATGTTTCTAATATACTTTTCTGATGAAGTATATTAAAAGTATATTGAACTCGTTGTAAAGGGTTACACGGATGCGAGTTTCCAAACTGATTGAGATGATTCTCGATCACAATCGGGGTATGTCTTCATTATGAATGGGGTAGCATTGTCCACTATAGAATCCGAATACATAGCCGCCTCATTAGCAGCTCAGGAAGCTTTAAGGATAAAGGAATTTATCACCAACCTAGGGTGGTCTCTACCATTCAAGATCCCCTAGAAATCTTTTGTGATAACGAGGGTGCGATTGCACAAATCAAGGAACCCAGTGCACATTGAGCGGAAATTCAACTACATAAGGGATGAAGTTGAAAAAGGGAAAGATATGTATTCGTAAAGTTCACACCGATCAAACATTGCGGATCCACTCACAAAGCTCCTTGAAAGGACAAAGCATGAAAGTCATACTTGTGCCTTAGGACTTCGATATTCTAGTGATTGGAATTGATCTGTTTAGTATTTAAAAGTTTGAAACAATGTAATATTTAACTCTTTATATACTTGTGATATTTTGAGTTATATTCATTTTAGCATGTATACATCCATGAATGTGTTTATTATTCTAAATGTCCATAGTCGGTCATGTTTGTGGGAACAAATATGAACGTAAAACTATTATGAACATGGATTGGTGGATATTCATAAGGAATGAATTTAGAGCAATTGGTTGCTGCCAAAGTTCATAGATATTTGTGGGATACAAATATTGGACTGACCCGTATCTCAATTTTACTACATGGAATCTTCTAGATTGATCATAAGTAAATTTGAGTAAAGGCGAATATCATTTGGTATCCTCCGACCTGAGATACATATTGGGTTTTGATATTCACCAAATGTTATACCTTGAGCTAGTTCTTCACTGCTTTGAAATAATGGACAGTATATAAGGCTATGATCAGGTGTGATACGAGGTGATTGTGAGAAATGTATGTAGTCAAGATGGAATTTGTTGCTGTTATTCGTTGAGAGCAAGATGTCTAAGGCCTGATTAAGTTAAATCAACAAGGAATGATCATTCTATGTCCTTTGACTTAACATGACATCTTTAACAAAAGGATAAATGATTGATTCACCTAAATCATTTCAAGTTGGATACTTGAAGGGGATGATGTTATTGAATGGCTTTTAATCATGCGTATTAAGGGTAATAAACCGTTGTTAGGTGGTATTTACTGCTTGCATCAATCTTCTATGAATCTTGTGCAAGTGGAAGATTGTCGGATTCTTTATGCCCAAGACACATAGAACATTGATGTGGTTAGTACGCTATGATCCAAGTCGGGTCATACCCAATAACAAGCTTTGTAAATACCAATATAAATATTTAATTGATGATATGATCATGCAATTAAATAATTACACCAATTTAGTAAACGGGTTTTCTAAATAAATTGCATATAAGATGGAACAACTTATTAGGATATTTTGTCCATAAGTATTATTTGTAATGTTATTTGTTTTGGTCAAATATCAAATAAGAAGAGAGTGTGAGAGTTATATAGTTAATAGGTTAATTACATAACTCACAATTAACTTGTAAATATTTTGTTCTATAAATGTTTTAGGGGGAAATCCCTTTTGGAGGACCACTTTCCGCCGCCCCTTAATGGGGTTTTTGATGTTTCAAGTGTCTTGAGAATAGACACAATTGAATGGTCCAACACTTCACCTCTCACTCTCTCTCTCACATGTAAGAACCTCTAGGCAAAAATCTCTCCAATCTTGAAGAAAATCTCAGCTGAAAAGGGGTTTTCAGCAGCCTTATTGGTTCGATTTGGTGTTCAAATCCTAGAAACAAAGGTGCTTGCTTGATGCTTGTGGGTATGGATGCTTTAGGACACCTCTCCTTGGTGTTTTGGTCATTCAAGAACCTCATTTTCTTCCTCCTTAATCACGGTTTTCAGCAGCTATACAAAGGTGTTTGTATCTCTTTGTTTTGTTTGTTATTTGTTCTTGATAGCTAGTTCAAACACATACATATATGATCCTATGTTCTTGGGTCTGTTGATGTTATGTTATTAACCTTAATTTTCAGATTATAAATCATAAGATTAAGGTATTACTCCGCTGCGTTTTTTTTAGTTTAAATGGTTAAGCTATCTTGATAATGGTCCAACAAACCCAACACATCACAAAAGCATTATAAACATGGATGCCATCCCAAAAGAGCTGAGCAGCCTCCTTGTTCCATCCTTAGCAACAATTACCTGCCAACTGGAAACACATCAAAGTCAGCGTTGCTGAGTGAGTTCTAGTTTTATAAAATAAAACATACTTTTCTCTTGTTAAAACCATACTTTATGTTCATGCGATCATACATCATACATATACAGATAACATCATTATTATCTTCATCATCTATATGTTAATTTTTATTCTTTCATACATTCTTGCTTTCATCGTTCATTCATTACTTCCAGTGACATGCACATTACCCCGAACATTATGCACGAAGCGGGTAACTGGGCCTGAGGTCTTTCATAGATCTTGAACGTTGGGCACGAAGCTGACTCCAATACCTAGGGCAAGTACATTCACCATTTATCTTTTCTCTTCCGTTCCGGACCAATGCCATGTGCTTTACCCCGAACATTATGCACAAAGCGGGTAACTGAGCCTGAGGTCTTTCATAGACCTTGAACATTGTGCACTAAGCTAACTCTAGCACCTAGGGCAAGTGGCAAGGATCCCATTCGTATGGTCAATCACAAAGATTGGACCCCAGTGTGCATCCTTCGGGGTAGCTAACCCGCACACTGTTGAGCTAACACCTTCATCGGGTGTGCACCTCCATACATTTGCTTGCAAGCCTTCTTACATTCATTTGTTCATTAATGCATGCATTCATTCATCATGTTCCTCTTTCATTATCTTTCGCTTTACGTTACATAATACTTTCGGTTTGTTTATTAACAAAACACGTAAAGCCACATAAAGATAACATACATCATAACAAGGAACATAACATACAATCATCACATCATACATGGCAACATCATACATACATAACATGCATAATCATGCAACCTCATCATCATGCCCAACATGCTCTCTAAGGCCTCAATCATCATCTTACATGAACTTATGGGAACCTTTACGTCAAAACTTACATCTGCACTTTCCTCCGAAAGTCAGAAGTTAAACTACACTTCTCCTCGGGTGGAACAACCCTATTAGGGCGTATGGACACCCTTCAGTCGCATGGCCTCCATGCGACTGAGCATCATGCGAATGAACCAATGCGGATGAACACTCATACGAATGAACACCCAATCGTGCGAATGAACTAATGCGGATGGACCTCATGCGAATGGAGCTAATGCGGATGAGCATTTATGCGACTAGACCCTCAATCGCATGACTCCCCATGCGACTGGCCCCAATCGTGCGAATGAACTCCCATTCATGCGAATGGATCCCAATCACTCCTCATTCGGCCGTATGGCCTCCACTCGGTCGCCTAGCCCTAGCTGACGCATAATGCAGTTCATCCCGAACACAATCTGCCATTTTCGACCTCCAAGCTCATCTAAACCCATTCTAAGCCCAAATCAACCATCCTAAACCTTAGGGATACATACCACAACACCATTCAAGCACACACAAGCCCGAAAACAAACTTTAAATGCATCATTCAAATACACACACATACACAAACAGGTCAAACATATACACACTCAAAAACCTGATTTTAGATGTGTTCCAGCCTCAAAATCAGTTGAAAATGTGTAAAAGAGGGGTCCTAGAACTCACACAAACGACACCGAGAAGTAGAGCTTCGTTTTGACTCGCTACACAACGATTTTGCCCACTTGAACCTACCCGAACCAACCTTTTCTCTCTTTTCTCCCTTCTTTCTCTCCTCTCTTTTTCTTGGCTGAAATATGAGTGTGTGGGGAGAGTATGGCTGCCCTCTCCCTACACATATCACCATATTTCCACTTTCCCTCATTGGCGAGTTTAGTCCCTTGACTTTGGACTTTATTTCTTTTCTTCCTTCGTCAACCTCAAAATAGGTAAATAACCGGGTGTTACAAAGTACGTTCTAAACCACAATTTTGTATAACCAAAAGAAGAAATATATTTTACTTTTAAAGCATCAACTGATGAGTCACAACTATGACATAGGCATTTGAGGTGTACAAACTTTAAAACATGAATAAATTGGTCAAAGGGTAACCATATCGTATGTATACCTCCTAAAGAGTTTCATTCAATTGACCACTATTCAGCTTGCCTTAAAGGAAAACAACATAAAACTTCCCACAAGCCTAAAGTTATGAACTCAAAATATACTTCAATTAATCTTCTTCATATGGTTATTTTGGCCCCATTTAGGTCATGTGCCTTTTTAGAGTTTACTTGGGTTTTTTTATTAAAACGAATTACCTCAAGTAATTAAAAACTTTATCACAAATATTGAAAACAAATTGGATTTTAAAGTAAAATCAATGAGAAGTGATAATAAAACTAAGTTTAAAAATGATGACTTAAGTTCATTTTGTATAAGCTCATCAATTTAGTGCAACTATAACTCCTTAAGAAAATAGGGAAGTAAGAACCATGTTAGCTAATGCTAAACTGCAAATCACTTCATAGGCAGAAACAATCACCACATTAAAGACCGTTGAAGAGGATCAATGTAACAGTTTCATAATAAGAAAAGACTTAGAACATTTAACATATTAAATAGGGAACCAGTTGTTAGGGACCTTGTACGTACGGAGTACTAACTGATTCTGTGTTATACCGGATCAAATAGTGCGGAATCCTATTTGATTGGTGATCCAATCAGTGAGAATGATTACCCAATTGAACTAAGAGATTAAGAATGAATATGAATCGATCAGGAACGAACTATGAACTTGGACAGGATGTTTGGGATGCTCTGTACGACTAGGGTTTATGTGTATGCGTAATATGTCTTAAAGTGTTATGTTTTTCCATGAATTAGGTGGTATTTATAGGTTATTGGTTTCCATTCGTACGACTGAACCATTAGCATGGTTCAGTCGTGCGATTGAATCATGCGATTGATCCATACACATGACTGAAGGTTCAGTCGTGCGACTAAGTCAATCTTATGTCTCAATCATACGACTAATCCAGTCTCCTGGTTTAGTCGTGCGACTAGTCCATAAGCATGATGTATTCATGCGTATGATCCATAAGTATGGGCCATTAGCATGAATATTATCTGACTATGTTGAACACATTACTTAATTATTATTGACTTAGAAGTGTGTACAACAACCTCAAACCTATATAAGAAGTCATACGTATGAATTAAAGATAAATAGACATCAAATCATATATCATATTTCATTACATAGTGAAATTACACATACGTAAGAAATAAAAGACTTTTACATTTAAACACATAAACTAGGTACATATGTATCTACAAACTCCCCCTTGGACCTAGTTTTCTCTATCGTCTAACATTCTTCACATGTTCTTGAAATTTCTTGTACTTCTCCTCTTTTTTGACTCCTACATGTATTTCAAAAGCAAAGCATAGTCTTATCACATATTGAAACTGTAGAGCTTGTTCAATATCCTGCGTATCATAGAATAGTGCCCACTTGTATAATGTATAGACATCTTCTACTGACAAGTTAGTAAGCCATATTGGGTCGAATACCCGGATAGTATTTTTCCATCTCTGTTCAAAACTATGACAACTTCTCCTATCCACCAGTCATAATACCACCATTTGAAGTATGGAGTGAAACCCTGAGGCATTTCCCATAAGGTAATCTTTAACATTGTGCGCGGGGGACTCCCCTTCAACACAACTTTAGGCTTCACAAATAAAGGATCCACTTCAGACTTATGTATGAATCTCTTCGGTTGTTGAGGTCTGAAGTTTACCCACCTGGTGTGGTATTCCTTCTTTAACGCAGTCTCAAACCAACCTGACATCTTCCTTGGATTAGCATATAGCAAATCTAAGCATGCCAGTCGGTTGAGCTCAAAACCAGGAAGAGTCTTCAGATCATGAGGATATCTTAAGTACTTGATTCCCTTCTCTCTCTTAACTGCATAGACTTCTAAGTCTTCAAAATACGCCCATGCTATAATTTTTCCAGACACCTTTTGATGTCGTTTGACTCTATAGAGCTTTGTGTAGGCATTTTTCTTTTGTGGCACGCATTGAGCTTTCATCTCTGCAAAAAAAGCTGCCCATTTAGCTTTCTTGATATCAACATTTGCGTCTGAAGCTTGGGCTTGGCTTTCATCTTTTTATTTCTTCTTTTCCATCACTTCCAGTTTCTCAAACGTAGCACTGCCAAAAGTATCACCTAAGTTGGGTATAAAATTACCTTCATGGTCAGTGTACTCTGGATATTGCTCAGCAGTGACATCCTCGATCTCAATTTCATCTACATCGTCACTCACAACATCTACTTCTGGAGCATCTTTTACAAGCTCGTCAGAATTTAGTCTATAACATTTCAGTGAGTTGTTCGTCCATCAGATCATGAATAATCTCTCCCTCTTCCGGAGTGTAGCTCATAGATCTCCTGACTATCCCTTGCAAGTCAAGAATCATTGTAAGTTGAGTCTTAACTTGCTGAAAGGGTTCAACATCATACTCGTATGTCTGTTGAGCTTTATCTGTTTGATTGAACATTAAGCACATCAAACATAAGTCATTATATAAAACATAAACAAACATAGATGATTGTTAATTACATTAATGTAATATACAATTCAAGTACAAAAGTTTTTTTTAATTCACAGGCATCTAATAATTACTTTTGTCTTGATCCGTCAATTCTTCAGTTGGAGGAGTGGAGGATGAGGCTCCTTGATCTTGGTTTCTTTTCGTGCGCCTCTCTTAAGCTTGGGGATTTAAGGCTAACGCAGATGCATCACCTTCCTGATCATCATCATCCTCTTTATCTTTACCACTCGATCCTCCTTCATCAACATCTTCCTTAGAATCATCTTCATCCTCATCATCATCATCCTCATCTTCACCATCCTTAATCTTTAATGGCTCACTCTTTGATCCCTTGAGCTATAGCAGTATCTTCTTATTCTTCTTCTCAAGCTCCTATATCCTCTTCACCGAAGCCAAAACCAACTCATTTTGACTAGTAAGTGCATGGTGGGCTCGGCCTAGAGCTCTCTCATATTGGGAACTCTTCTCGTTGAGCTGCATGATCTGTTTTGCCTGAGCTGCATTCACCTCCATCAACTTGTTTAGCTGAGTAGCCCTTAGCTCATCGATGGCAAACAGCCTTAGCACAATGTTGTTGAGATTAGCAAGCTGTTCCTCTAACCCAATATTAGGTAGAGTGGGTCCAGTTGTGAATGTAGATTGGGTGGACGGACCAGCTTGGTGACTAGTGGTGGTAGTAGTGGATGTGGTGAATATGGGAGGTGGAATCGGAGTGGTATGTGGTGGAGTGGCTGTGGTAGTGGTGATGGAGAAGTGATAGTGGTAGTGGGAGGAGTGGTGGTGGTAGTAGTAGCTATGGTGGTGGTTGTGGCAGTGGTAGTAGAAGAAGATGTGATCAAAGTGAATCTAGGCCTCTTACTCTTCTTCCCAAACAGTCTCCTCATCGGGGCTTCACTTGGTTCCCTCGGTAGACCTTCATCCGACCCAATGTCATATCATCCATAATCTCAAGGAAAACTACATCATCCCTCTCTTTCGGTAGCGAAGGAAGCTTCTGATCAATGATCATCTGTAGAAACCTTGGGTACATGCAAAAGCCTTCCTTGCCCTTGGCCTCTATGTTCTCGACCATGTAGGAGAATATCATCTGGGAGAAACTGAATGGGTAGTTCAGCACCAGAGCAACATATGCGTTCTGGATTTGATCTGACATCTCGTCAAACCCTCCCCTCCTTGACGCTATGCACTTCATGATGACATGGGCCAAGTACTTAAACTGGGGGCACATGTTGCTCTTGTTGAGCACACCTGCGTTGATGTCCCCAGTGTACTTCATCCTCAAAAAGCATCCTCTAACAGTCAGAGGATGTAGCATGGTCGGGTGCTCACCATCCTCACCCAAATCTAGGATTTGCCTAAGTTTACTGATCTCCTATCCAAAGATCGAGCCCTGGATATTGTACGGCTCAATGGACCTATCAACAGTAGCCCCTTCCCAGAAGGTCTGTTGTAGTGATCTGTATGGAGTGCAAGGTATAGATATGGCCTTGAAGATCCACGATCTCCTGAGAAAGGCAATGATCCCTGCAAACTCGGAAGCATTCTGAGTAGAAGCATCTAGATGAGCATAGATGTTGTGCTTGGGGCTCATGGTCCATCTACCAGCCATGTTGCTATGACACAAGAAACATATACACTATAGTTGTGTATAGGAGATGACAATTGAAACTTAAGCTGTTTTTATCATACTGGTTCAGTCGTGCGACTGAACCATACGAGTGAGTGTTAGTCGTACGATTGAGTTCAGTCGTATGATTAAGCCCGCAGCTGAGTTGAGTCGTGTAATTGAGCCTGTGACTGATCTTAGACGTATGCTACCCCATGTGGTTGAGTCTGTCATGCAAGTGAACCCATAAGCATGATTCATACGTGCGATTGAGTCATTCGCCTGGCTCAATTGGGCCACTGGAGTTCATCAGCATGACCATTCATATTCTACACTGTTGAACACCCTAGAATTGAATCTTTGTCAAAATTTGATATTAGCCTTCGTGTTTAGACGTATTAGACTCGCACAGACTTGAAATAACACTTAATGTCCTTTAAATCAACATTTATGTCCAGTTAAGTGGTCTATTATTAAGATTTGGTCCCGGTTCGGCCATTAGAGTCTATTTCAGTCTCACAATACCTCTAGATGAATGAGGAATCAGTTAGCATCACAATCAGTATGTAAGAACAGGCAAATGAAATTTTGGCAGAGTATCATCATATGAGCAATTTCGAAAAGCTTTGAAGGGTGGTAAGGGTTACGACCGACTGACCTCCTTATTTATACTCTTTTATATTTCAGTTGTGCGACTAGACCCATACTCATGCTCCAGTCATGCGATTGAGCCCATACTCATGCTTTAGTCGTGCGATTGGGGTTCAGTCGTGCGACTGGCTCATACTCCTTCATCCATTCGTACGATTGGTTCATTCTTGTTGTCCAATCGTATGGTTGTTCCATACTCATGGTCTCATACTTATGGTTCAATCGTGCGATTGGCTCATACTTATGATTCAATCATACGATTGGCTCATACTCAAGAGTTTGACCTCATACACTTTCAACCCTTTAAAATGTTAACCTTTGATAAAAAGTATGACCTTTTAACACCATTTGGTCACCTCAGACATGATCCTTTTAGTTTAAAACCCATTGATCACCTCAGACGTGATCCTTTTAATTTAAAACTGATTGGTGACCTCAGACGTGACCCCTTTTAGTTAGTGATTCACAGAGTACATCCAGTTGTATAGTCGACGACTAACCCACAAACGACTAGAAAATAGAAAATAACTTTGAAATAAACAAGACATATTGTTTTAGTTTAAGGTTTGAACAAAACAACTTTAAGTTAATTTGATCATTTCTGGAACGATTCATTTTGAAATCATACAGGTATATCAGAATCGTTAGGGAACCCCTTTTTTTAATACACACCTTGATGCTAGATTCTTGTTTTGTCTGAGAGTCATTAGCACTTTCAAGAAATCATACTAGAGCTATAAGATGCACACAATGATTTTGACTTTCAAGAATTACAGCCACGATGATTGTCAGTATGTTTGTCCACTTAAATCCATATACAAACTCTTGACTTACTTTGGTGATGAATTAGGTTTAATTATTTCAACAAGCATTTGTGGATCTCACACTTATATGGTAATCAACATTCCTCACGAGATTTTTTGAGCGGTTTACGAGCATTGGACAAGAAAAGACTATTCTAAGAGCTTTCAAAGAGATGCCAAGCCTCAGGTCAGTGCCATCGCACAGCAGAGAGGCGCAAACAACAATGAATTCTAGAATATTTAGGTTATGCTTATCTTCAGGTTAGTGCCACCGCACAACAGAGAGGCACACAACCTATCTTTTTGTTAGAGCATTTATTTTTCTTTTGCACATAACACACCAACAACATTAGTCATTAGCTTGATTGCTTTTGGTAGTTTGTACATGTGCTTTGCTCATATTTATGGTCATCCGCACACATTTGTGGCGTTTATTTTGCTCATCACCCCTTATTGGAAATGCGTTGATTGTGTTAACCAGGAATAAGATGAGAACCCATAGCAAGTTGAACAAGTTAGTTTGAATTTTTAATTCACCAATGAAGTCTACTCATCTATTGTGTTGAATATACTGACATATCATATAACGAACTAGCAACCTCTAGGTCTACATTCTCTATGTTACCTTAGTAGCAAACTAGTTTAACTATCATTTTTCTTTAGTTGTGCTTAGACTTCTCAGACTTGTACTTTGAATTTCGCATTTTGAGTAACTAGTTTTGAAGTCCCAACCAATTCGTTCTCTGTGTACTATCACTTTCCATAAGCTTTGAATCAAAATCACAGATTTGATTTCATTTCTTTCAGCTAAACTGCCCTCCCCCCTTGTTTTTAAGTAAATAAATACTGCAAATTAATACTAATCAAAGGTTATTCTCCCCCTAAAATACTAAAACAGAAAATCATTTTGTGTTTTTGGATTTTAATAGATAGGAAAATAAAATAAAATAAAATAAATACACTAGTCGGACGACAAACTTTCTTCTTCTTGAATCACACCACTTTGCTTTTTCACGCAAACTCTAAAAGATATAAAACCCTAGGTTTGTCAAATGCTTTTGCGTAGAGGTCGGCACGTTAAAAATCAGTATTAATTTTTAACAACATTGATTAATTGCTTTTCAAAACAGTTTTGTATGAAGTGATACTTAATACCGATATGTTTAGTTTTAGGATATTGGACTAGATTTTTGGTTACAGCGATAGCAACAGAATTATCAACAAAAATATGGGTGTTAGAAAATTGCAAACCGTAGTCGCACATTTGCCGTTGAATCCAAATTATTTGTGAACAACAACTAGCAGCAGCAACGTATTCAGCTTCACATGTTGATAGAGCAACCAAGGTCTGCTTCTTACACTGCCAGGTGACTAACCGTCTACCAAAGAACTGACATCCCGCTGATGTTGACTTGTAATTCATCTTGCAACCACCATAATCCGAGTCACTATACGCTGTAAGATCAAAGTCATCGTCATGAGGATACCACAACCCGAGTGTTGGAGTACCCTTCACATAACGAAAGATTCTTTTAACCCTGATGAGTTGATTTACTTGGTTTCTCCTGATATCTGGAGCAAAGACACATGGCGTACATGATATCAGGACGCGAGGTTGTGAGATACATGAGAGATCTGATCATTCCTCTATACATGGTGGCATCAACCAGATCACCATTTTCGTCGGGTGCCACGTCATGGTTCGTGGCAAGTGGAGTTCCAGCTGCTGAAGCATTCTCCATGTCAAATTGACTGAGGATATCGCCTATATACTTGGTCTGATGTAGGAAGATTCCCTTTGGTGTCTGATCCACCTGTAAGTCGAGAAAGAACTTCATCTCCCCCATGGCACTCATCTCAAAGTTTGCTTTCATTACAGATTCGAATTCTTTACATAATTCTTTGTTTTTGGAACCGAAGATTATGTCATGAACATAAATCTGTACCAGAAGTAAATTGCCATCTTTTTCTTTGATGAACAATGTACAGTCAATCACTCCTCTGTGAAAACCGTGTTTTACAGACGAGTTGAGAGTTTCTCATACCAGGCTCTAGGGGCTTGATGGAGCTCGTAAAGAGCCTTGCCCAGTTTGTAAACTCTATCCCAATGATAAGGATCCTCAAATTCTTCGGGTTAACTGACATAGACCGTCTCATGGATTTCACCATAAAGGAATGCACTCTTCACTTCTAGTTAATATACTTTAATCTTCATGTTGGATGCATAGACTAGAAATATACATATGCTTCCATCCTTGCCACTGGTGCAAACATTTCATTGTAATCTATGCCTTTGACTTGTCGAAATCCTTGAACTACAAGTCCAGCCTTATTCTTGATTATGACCCCTTGGTCATCTATTGATACATGTGTCCCTAGTTTCTGGTCTTAATGTAATATCTTTGTATTGTCTTACTGTTGGACCAAAAGAACCAATGAGCCGGATCAGAAAAACCTTTAAGTCCCACAGACGTCACAACAACTACTGAAGACCATAACAGCTGAAGACAACAGCTGATTACAAAGTCTGAAGACAAGTGCTGAAGACAAAGTCTGAAGACACAAGTGCTGAAGACAAAGTCTGAAGACACAAGTGCTGAAGACAAAGTCTGAAGACACAAGTGCTAAAGACAAAGTCTGAAGACACAAGTGCTGAAGACAAAGTCTGAAGACACAAGTGCTGAAGACAAAGTCTGAAGACACAAGTGCTGAAGACCAAAGTATCAGACGTTGTCACAACAGCTGAAGAGGTCTTCTTCAGTAGTTATGACGGTTTACCTTTCAGTAGTTTTATGTTTTATCTTTTTAGTAGTTTGACACAACAGGTGAAGAATACTTCTTCAGTTGTTGTGCTCATCAGTAGTTTTATATTTATCAGTAGTTTTGTAAAACGACTGAAGAGCTTGTTCTTCAGTCGTTGTAGTTTTAGTAGTTTCTTATCAGTAGTTTCTTATTTGTACTTAACACTCTGAATGTTCTCAGTATTATGAACATTTCAGTAGTTTGTTAAGAGTTAGTTATTTTTGTAATAGATCTGCCAGTTGTCACTTACCCGTGATAATAGCAGCGATTGCACTCTATATAAGGAGTGTCAACCTAATGTAATAGATGAATGATTTGATCAGAAATATTCGATATTATTGAAACATCCTTGTTACAGAATATATTCTCTCGTTATAACCGTATTTGTTCTTAATGCATACAAGTATCAAACTCTTGCTACAATTTGTCTAATTCTGTTCATATTCCGCTGTGCTACGCTCCATTACATCAAACTTGTGATCACTGATCCTGACAAATGGTATCAGAGCAGGTTAATCATTGATCGATCTAATAATTGATCATTGAAACTGCTATTCAAGATCTAAGTTTGATTGAATTAGCATTTTTGTGTTTTGCAAGAACGGTTATAGAGATTGAATTTTCTGTGTTTTCTGGTCATTCATCCTGAGATTTTCTCTTGGTTTTCATTGAGTCTGTTGTGGTCTTTATAAAAACGTTTAAAAGCTTGAATTAAATTGTATTTGGACTCAAAATGACTACTCCTTCCAATGATCCTCACATACTGGTTCCTCAACAAGCCTCCAATGCTGGTTAGGAATGAGTATAACATATGGCAACGACGAATGCTCCATCACCTGTCTGTTAACAGCGCAGGTTGTTGGACATCAGTGGTATATGGTCCACACAAGCCTATGGTGAATAACTCGGAACCAATCAAATGGTTCCGAAGAGGAGGGAGCAATACTCAGATGAGGATAAGAAGTTGTTTGAGATTGATGCAAAAGCCCATGGATTCTGGCCATGGCACTGCCTAATGAAATCTATTCTGGGCTAATGCATCATGAAACTGCCCATGACCTCTGGAATGCCTTGAAAGAACAATTTGGAGGAACAGATGAGGTCTTGGCAAATAATAGAGAAATCCTTTCCCAACAATATGAGACATTCTCTCATAGGAAGGGTGAGACACTGACTCAACAGTTCGAGCGGTTCTCTTGTTTGATCTCTGAAATAAAATGGTCAAACATGAGTACACTAATAGCCAGATGAATAACAGATTTCTCAGATCACTGCCTGAGAGATGGGACACATACACTATTGTCCTACGCTCCAGTGCAAATTTGGACAAACTATCTCTCACCCAACTCCATGGGAAATTGCTCACATTTGAGAGAGAGATAGAACAAAACGAAAACTGTCTTCATCTGGAAAGCTCACTGAAGACTTTGTACTAGGCAACACTGCCTTGGTTGGTCATGAGTTAGAATATGCTCATTGAATGCCAGTATGATAAGCATATTGATTCTCTTCAAACACTTCTGATTCTGCATTTGTGAGTGTTAATAGTCAGTTTACTGGATGTAATAATGACAATCTATGCTTCATCATGGATGATCTCAAGGGGATTTTTGAGCCAATGGCCTTGATAAATCAGATCTCAGAAGTTCTACAAAAGAACTGGAAGAAAGTTCCCAGGACTCTCTGGCAAAACCAAAGTTGGTTTTGACAAGAGTAAGTTGAAGTGTCACAAATGCCACAGGCTTGGACACTTTGCTAGAGAATGCAGATCATCTGGATCTAATTCCTCTGCACCTTTTGTGACTTTCCCTGGAAATAGTCAAAAACACAGAGGGCAACATCCTGTCAATTCTAGTCATCATTCTCAACCCCAATCTCCTGCATATTTAGTTCCTCAGGGTCAAATGCCATATCCTTACCCTTGTTATTACATGCCACAGTCAAATCAAGTTCAAGTTCCTATAGTACCACAACCTCATGTACTACCAGAACCTCAACCATCTCAATCTCATCAACCTCCTCAACCTCAACAACACAGCTTCTTCACCCCTGGAGGTGTTGACTGGAGCAGTTTACCGGATGACATGTCTGGTCATGAACAACTGTTCACAGGTGCAGGTCAACATGGTGGTGATAGTCCGTTTGGGAATCTGGCTCTCATGGCCCTGGAGTCTACTGAGGGTTCCTGCTCAAATGCATCATCTTCACAGGTAACTCAGGTATCTTCAGAGGCTAAAGCCAAGTTATGTTTTGAATCATGCATTACTGCCTTTGTCTCAATTAGAGAGGCAAATGTAGCATTAATAAATCAAAAACTTGAGCTTGAGAAAACCATTTCCAAAAGAAAAGCTGAGTTTGAGTCTGCTCTTAATTGTAAAAATGATGAGATTTATAAGCTTAAATGCTAACTAAATGATGAAAAGGCTAAGCTAGAGGTTATTCTGGATGACCAGAGAAATCTAAAAGAAACCCTTGCAGTCACCCAGGTAGAGTGTGATCGATGGGTATAATCATGCAAAGTTTTGAAATGCTTCTTAGTAAGCAATCTGCTTCCAATGTGAAGTTTGGTATTGGTTACAATCACACTGCTCCTCCTACAGATTTTGCTTCAAGAGCAGAAGTGAAATCTGATGGAGAAAGCAATAACCAATCCACCTCATCATGTGATTCACCTTTTGATGGAGCATCATCAAAAGTTGAAGTCAGCACTAAGCCCTCTCAGAACCCATCAGCTGATATTGATGGTTCTACTGCTGACACTCACATGATAAAAGAGATGATCAACTCAGGAGTTATTTCTGAAAGTCCTAAAAGGACTGGAGAGCAAGATTTAACACTTGAAGTTCAAACTCCAACTAATGACAGCACTGAAGAGAAGAAAACTGTCAGTAGAAAGAGTTTGAGGACTACTAAAGAGGAAGTCAAGAAAGCAAATAATGCTTCTAAAGTACTGAAGAGCAATCTTCAGTAGTTTTATCCTCTTTAGTTGATGATCATCATAAGATGAAGAAGAAACCATGTGAAGTATGTGGTTTGTTCAATCATCTTACAGATGATTGTTGGTACAAAAGGGGATCCAAACTCAAACATAAAGAAGAAATCAAGAGAAAATGGCTAAAATGAAAACTGAGTTTGGAGCCACATTTGTACCAGCAACATCAAATCCTATAACCCTCAAGTCCAAACAGAAATCCAAAAAGGAAGGGGTTAAACAGGTAACAACTGAGATTGCTCAAAAGAAGAAGGTGCAACATAGGAACTTATCAAACTCCAATGCCAATGTGTCTGAAGAGCTGAAAGCCTTATCCCAAAATCAGACACATTTGGTTATGATGGTTCAACATCTATTGGGAAGAGTTAACCAATTAGATGTTCCTATGTTGAAACCACAGAAAAGGAGGTCCAAGCCTAAGGATCCTTTTCTTCACCAGCTTCTTTCTCTCAGGCTGTTGTTTCCAACAAACATGTTAGTTTACCATCTTTTGATGAGAACAGGCCCAAGACCAAAAAGGTTTGGGTCTCAAAATCTAACTAATTTGTTGTATCTTGCAGGGTTCTTCAACATACCTCAGAGGCACTGGTATGTAGACAGTGGAGGATCCATGCATATGACAGGAAACGGATCACTTCTTAATGACTACTCTCAAGGAAGGAAGGGGTTTGTGTCATTTGGCAATGATGCAAAAGGTTACATCATTGGCAAAGGCTTTGTTTCCAATGGGGAAATAAAGTTTGATGATGTTAACCATGTGGAAAATCTCAAGTACAACCTCTTAAGTGTCAGTCAAATGTGTGACAAAGGCCATGTTGCTCTTTTCACCAGTCAGAACTGTCGGATTCTATCATCCAAAGTTCTAAATTTGATTGATAAGGCGTTGGATGAACACACTCTCCTAAAGGCCAACAGGACAGGAAGAGTGTATGCCTTAGATCTCTCCAAGAAAATAGATCTCAAAGGCCATCCTTGCCTATTTTCCAAGGCTTCCCCCCAAGAATCTATTCTATGGCATAGAAGGCTGGGTCATGTTAATATCAAAAACATGAATCAGCTGATAAACCATGGTTTAGTAAGGGGACTGCCAATGAAGGAGTTCAAGTGTGAAGATAACTGCACTGCCTGTTTAAAAGGAAAACAGCACAAAGCTTCATTTCCCTCCATAGAAGAACCTAAGTCCACTGCCTGCTTACAGCTTCTTCACATGGATCTCTTTGGTCCTGTGAAAGTGATGAGTATGGCTAAGAAGAAATACTGTCTGGTTATTATGGATGATTACTCCAGATTTGTATGGACTTTCTTCTTGCATTCAAAGGACGAGGCTGCACAGTCCATTATGAACTTTGTGTTACACGTTGAGAAGCAGTATTCCCTACCAGTTAAGTGTGTGAGGAGTGATAATGGTACTGAATTTAGAAACCACACACTTGATGAGTTTTACTTATCAAAGGGAATCAAGAGGCAGTATAGCATCCCAAGAACTCCTGAGCAAAATGGAGTAGTGGAGAGAAAGAACAGGACCCTTATTGAAGCTGCAAGGTCCATGTTGGCTGATTCTGGACTGCCAATGACTTTTTGGGCTGAAGCTGTCAATACAGCTTGCTATGTACAGAATAGAGTTCTAGTAAATCAAAGGTTGATGAAGACTCCATATGAAGTTCTTCATCATTTGGCCCCTCTAATTTCATTCTTCAGAGCTTTTGGGTGTCCTTGTTTCATTCTCAACACACGGGATCAACTCCGAAAATTTGATCCTAAGGTGGATGTAGGGTACTTTGTTGGTTATTCATCAACTTGCAAAGCATACAGAGTCTTCAACTGTAGAACAAAGATGGTTGAAGAGACTCTACATGTTAATTTTAATGAATCTCCTAAGGACAAGATTCCACAAAGCCCTGTGGAGCTATTTGATTTGGACATACTGCAATATGTTCCTTATCAAACTCCTGCTGTTGCTCCTGTCAACAGTTCACCACCTGGTGGTACTGCTGGTGATGATGATGATGATAGCAGTACTCACCTATTCAGGTTTAGTGATCAACTGCCTGATTCAGCTAGACCTGATGTTCCTGTAGCTCCAGTAGCACCATCCACAATAAATGCTAATGAGATTTCTTCAAATTCAACTTCCTTTGAATTGCCATCCACTGATTGGTTTCAAGGAAATGATTTACCATCACCATCTGTTGCTGCTGAACCTGCTACAAACACTTGCACAGATCTCATTGTGTATCAAGATCTGAAGAATCACCCTATGTCTCAAATCATTGGTGATATCACTGCTGGCGTATCAACAAGAAGTCAATTGTCAAATTTCTGCTTCTATGCTCTCTTCATCAGTCAGCAAGAGCCAAAGAATTATCACATTGCTTTAAAGGACAATGGATGGGTTGATGCCATGCAGCTTGAGCTTCTTCAGTTCAAGAAACAGCAAGTGTGGGAACTGGTTCCTCTACCTCCAGGTAAGTGTGCAATAGGCACTAAATGGGTGTTTAGGAACAAAACTGATGAAAATGGGCTTATTGTTAAGAACAAGGCCAGACTGGTTGTTCAGGGGTTTGCACAAGAAGAAGGTATTGATTATGATGAAACCTTTGCCCCTGTAGCCAGACTGGAAGCAATTCAATTGTTTTTAGTTTATGCTGCTTATCAAAAACTTAAAGTTTTTCAAATGGATGTCAAAAGTGCATTTTTGTATGGGAAAATTAAAGAAGAGGTTTATGTATGTCAACCACCAGGCTTTGAGGACAATAAACATCCTAATTGGGTGTATAAGCTTGATAAGGCTCTTTATGGGTTGAAACAAGCTCCTAGAGCCTGGTTTGAGACATTATCAAACTTTCTTTTGGAAAATGATTTCACTAGAGGCTCCATTGATAAGACTTTATTCATTAAGAAAGCTGGGCAGCATAATCTACTTGTTCAAATTTATGTTGATGATATTATTTTTGCATCCTCTGATCCTCAGTTGTGTGATGCCTTTACAAAGTTGATGCAATAGAAGTTTGAAATGAGTGCCATGGGAGAATTACAGTTCTTTCTAGGCTTGCAAATCAAACAAAAGGCTGATGGAATTTTCATTCATCAGTCCAAATACACAAAAGATCTTTTGGAAAAGTTTGCTTTACAAAACTATAAGCCCTGTTTTACCCCCATGTGTAGCACCACACAACTGGATACAGATCAGAAAGGTAAAGTGGTTGATGAAACACTTTACAGATGTATGATTGGGTCCTTGATGTATTTAACAGCTTCTAGACCAGATATTATGTTTGCTACATGTGTTTGTGCTAGATTTCAGGCTGCACCTAAAGAGTCTCATCTGATTGTAGTCAAGAGGATCTTTAGATACTTGCAAGGTACACAATCTCTAGGTTATGGTATTCCACTGGGCACTCTTGTAAATTAGTTGCTTTCTCTGATAGTGACTATGCAGGGTGTAAGTTGACCAGGAAATCAACTTCTGGTGGATGTCAATTCCTAGGCAACTGTTTGATTTCTTGGAGAGAGTAAGAAACAAACATCTGTGCTACATCCACTGCTGAAGCCGAGTACATTGCTGCTGCAAGTTGTACATCCCAAGTACTCTGGCTTCAGAATCAACTTTTGGACTATGGCATTACAGAGACTAAGACTCCGTTATTAATGGATAGTGCTTAGCTCTTTGCATTGTCAAAAATCCAGTCCAGCACTCTAGGACCAAACATATAGAAATTAGACATCATTTTATAAGAGATTGTTTTGAAAAGGGTCTAATTAATCCCATGTTTGTGCCTAGTGCTGATGAGCTTGCAGACATTTTTACTAGGCCTTTGGATAGTTCAACTTTCCACACCTAGTGTTAAGGCTTGGTATGCTGCAGCTAGAATAAGTGACAACTACTGATGATCTCAGTAATAAGTACTGGTGATCATTGGTAACCATGTCACATATAAGTACTAATGAGTTCTTTCACCCTCAGCAGTTTATACTAACTAAAGGCTAAATGCCTCACAAGTACTGAAGTACTTTATCTGTTCTAAACTACTGATGTAGTTACAACTACTGATGTAGTTACAACTACTGAAATCAGTACAAACAGATAAGTACTGACGTCCTATGAAACACCTAAAAAGCAGATGCAAAGTCTGATGAGTAAGTGTTGAGGACAGTATGAAACAGCTGAAAAGCTAAGAATTGACAAAAACAGCTGATGAGTAATTTCTCCTCAGTTGTTTCTAAAACTGCTGTTTCAAAACAACTGAAGCCAAAACCATGTCCTCAGTAGTTTACAACTACTAAAGACTAACACCAAGTCTTCAGCTGTTTACAACTGCTGACAAAACCATGTCTTCAGTAGTTTCACAACTACTGATGACTGATACCAAGTCTTCAGTTGTTTCATCACCTGAAGTCAAAACTGTCTTCAGTAGTTATAAAACTACTGATGACTAAATCGAGACTTTAGCTGTTTCAACGTCTGACGGTTATACCACGTCATCAGTAGTTTCAACAACTGATGACTCACACCAAAACCCTCAGTCGATTTCTATCCCGACCCTTTAAATACCTTATCCCACCTTCAGAGTTTTTATCTTCTTCTCTCAAACCTAACGTTCAAAAACTCTCTACCTTCTCTTCATCAATGGCGACCATGCAATTAAAACCACGACACAACTGTGTTGCACATCTCACCAAATCGCCATACTGGACCAAGTTTCACAACGCCATTGATTTAATGGTTCAATCACCCTACAAAACGGTGTTCTAGTAAATCCCACCATATATGCCGCATCCTTAACCACTTCTGGACAAACGTCACTTTGGTCTCTGAGAGAATGACACAGAGTCTCTTCAATCGTTTGTCCATGGCTAAAAAGTGGTCATCACTCCAGACACTTCATCAAACCTGAATCTGGATGATGCCACTTTCCCAACTGGTTATCCAAAGGGCACAACAGATCAATCATTTGCCCACCATGGTACCAGGGTGACTTGAGTGCATCTACCTTACTGAAGAAACATTTCCCAGATGCCGAACGTCTCATATTTCATATGGTAAATGTATGCCTTGCCTCCAAGACCTCATCATGGGATCAAATGTCCACAAGGTGGCAACAGGTAATGTACTCCATCCTTGAGCAACAACCTTTAAATTTTACGGAAATACTATTTTCAGAGCTCAAGGATATGGCTCAAAAACAAACTGCTAACCGTTGGATATTATATCCTCGGTTCATAATGGCCATAATTGCAAACCAGCTTCAAGCTGAGGGACTTGTTGGCCTGGAGTCCCTGCTATGGCTGTACTCCCTGAAGTATACTCCCAGCACAACTCTGACCAATCACTCAAAATGGCTGCCAAGCTGCGCAAACCCACGCAGCTGGAACCCACAGCCACCACCTCCAAATTAAAAGTCCCCACCAAACCCACTAAAAAGAAAACCAAAAAGGCTACTTAGGGAAATGAGTCCCCCGAGGATGCCCCTGCAACACAAACGTAGGCTATATCCACTGGTTATAACCCCCTAGTGGATATAAGGACTCTCCCAACCACAGCCACTCAGGATTCCTCTCAAAAGGAGCCTGCAGCAACCACAGAAGGGGTACCCACAAATCTGGGATCTTCCTCATTGAGGAGATTGCCATTGAAGAGCACCATTCTCCCCAGGTGCACAGTGCTTTTACCCTATCTCCCCATGCAACCGCCCCCCAAAGTCCCACCTTATCATTGCAAACATGGACTCAGCTGCATGCCTCTCCTCCTCCACAACAACCACCAACAAAGGGAGAAACACAGCTATTGAGGACGAGGATCACCATGCTTCTGACAACCCACAGCACCGGGGTTAAATGTTCTATCTCCTGGTGTGGATATGGAGACCAGAACATCTGGTGAGGCTGCCACTCTCTCTGAATCAGCATATGATCAGACTGAGGCTGGTAACATTCCTAAGACCTCACCAGAGGCAACAGCTGATGAAGGACAAAGTCCTGAGGCTGGAAGTCCCTAGTTCCAAGACAAAGGGGCACATGCTACAACTGGTCTACACCCAGTGCATGTACATCCTGCTACAAGCAGGAGGTCAGGTGATTCAGCATCTGTTGATGATGACCTGGGCTTCTTTTATGACGTTCTTGCCAGAACACAATCCTAGAGGAGGAAGTCAGTAGGCTGCAAAAACTACTTGACCAACTCTCTCAAGGAGAAAGACCATCTGCCACCACATTAACCCAACAGATGGCACCTTCCTCTGAAGGTCCCTTAAACACACAGCCACTACAAAATTCTCAGCCACCTGCCTCTGTTTCTGGCACCATTCTCAGGACCAAAACCCCCCTGAGCAAATGGATGCTTTCCCTCAAAATCCCCTATCTCTCATCACACCACAGCTAACCGAATTTGTTATTAAAACTGTTGATGAGAGACTTTCTACTGTCTTACAACCTCTGGTGGAGGATGTACTGCGCAACAACTTTCTGCTACTCAATCCCTAGCAACCAATGCCCAAAAAGGGGAGAGTTCAACAGTGAAAGCTAAAAGAAAGAGGATGGAAAGGAGAGAGAGATAAAGAGGTGGAAAAAGAGAAGGATTGTGTGTATGAGGCCGAAAAAGAGAAGGAGAATGTGATTGAGAAGGGAGCTGAAATTGAAAAAGTACATGAAAGTCAAAAAGATTTTCATGTCACATACAAGAAAAAGAAGAGTGTTGAGAAAGAGAAGAACTTGAACGAAATGGTTAAAGAGGCTGATGCTGAACACAGCAGATCAATGGACAATATCATTGATCAGCTGTTTAGGCAAGGTTTCGACACAGAAAAGCTGGATTCTGAAATAAGAAGATTAGAGATCGAAGAGATCCAACAAAGATGGGCCAGCTACAACACTATGGATAGAGAGAGACTTGAGATCATGATCAGATTCATCAGCAAATACCTTGGGAGATCATTGATCGAAGTAAAATCATGGACCAGGGACAACATCTTGGCCATAACCTCCAAGATCTGTTCGTCTGAGGCATACACTAAGGGGTTAGTAGTCGAAGCTTTGAATGAAGCAGGAGCAGGGAGTAGGACTGAGCTAGCCAAAGACTCAAAAGCAACACTCACCTCCAAAATGCTAACTCAGCCTGTCAACATTCCCTCTCCAAAACAACCACAACCACAACCCACAAAACCAACTCCTTTACCATCTAAACCAACAGCCGATGATGCACTAAGAAGAAGAAGAGAAGGGTGTTGAGGCTAGAAGAAGAAGAAGAGGATGAGAAGAAGATAGGCTGCCTCTGTCTGCAGTCCTAACATTGGCTAAAGCCAAACCCATGCCCATCACTCCCACCTCACAGATGGAAGCTGTGAGAGTAAAGATTGAAGAAGAACAGCAGCAAAAGCTTCATGATGATGAAATGCTGAAAGCATCGACAAAACTTATGCTGCTTCGTCTCAATAATAAGTATGAAGAAAGAAGCTCTAAGGTTGTACACCCTTGCCAACACATTTCAATATCAGAAGGAAAAGGTGAGAGTATGGCCTGATCCTAGGGTGGCTCACAGGATTGTAAAGAAAGACATTCCTTCGAGATACAAGGGCCAAGTCAAAAGGATCGTAGATGAAGAGATCACAGTGGTCCTTGTAGTATCACCCTGGGAGATTGTAAAAGATTTCAAGAAGGCCTATGAGACTAAACAACACCCCAAAAGATGTTAGAGAACAGAATTATTAAAAAGGGGTTAGTCTACAAGAGGCTTGAGAACTTCAAACAAAATGAGCTCAGTCTGTTACTTGAAGGGACTCATCCTGATGAGTTTGCATACAGACAGATTAACAGTTGAGCTCAAAAATGGTAAACAGGCCAAGTACATCTCAGAGCTGTATGGGCAGAAGGATTGTTTGATGGTGAAGCCGAGAACCTAACCATGGAAGAACAAATTATGTTTCTCAGAGCATACACCAGAGAATCCTACAGGCTTATACATGGGAAGTGAGTCTCATGGATGGGGAAACAGCTCAGTGTCCAATTCCCCAATACAGAGCTCCCATCCATAAATTGCCAACCAAATCATCAGAGACTCATTTCCAGGCCAGTGCTTATATGGGTCATCTTCTCAACTGATCAAGAAGGAAAAAGACCAACCATTCTGCAACAATAAGTGGGACCTCAATAAAGTTAAAGGTTTGGCTGCATTGGTTCAGGGGGAGTTTGTGACCAAAAGAACCAATGAGCCAGATCAGAAAAACCTTTAAGTCCCACAGACATCACAACAACTACTGAAGACCACAACAGCTGAAGACAACAGCTGATTACAAAGTCTGAAGACAAGTGCTGAAGACAAAGTCTGAAGACACAAGTGCTGAAGACAAAGTCTGAAGACACAAGTGCTGAAGACCAAAGTATCAGACGTTGTCACAACAGCTGAGAGGTCTTCTTCAGTAGTTGTGACGGTTACCTTTCAGTAGTTTTATGTTTTATCTTTCAGTAGTTTGACACAACAGCTAAAGAATACTTCTTTAGTTGTTGTGCTCATCAGTAGTTTTATATTTATCAGTAGTTTTGTAAAACGACTGAAGAGCTTGTTCTTTAGTCGTTGTAGTTTCAGTAGTTTCTTATTTTGTACTTAACACTCTGAATGTTCTCAGTAGTTGTGAACATTTCAGTAGTTGTTAAGAGTTAGTTATTTTTGTAATAGATCTGCCAGTTGTCACTTACCCGTGATAACAGCAGCGATTGCACTCTATATAAGGAGTGTCAACCTAATGTAATAGATGAATGATTTGATCAGAAATATTCGATATTATTGAAACATTCCTTGTTACAGAAATATATTCTCTCGTTATAACCATATTTGTTCTTAATGCATACAAGTATCAAACTCTTGCTACAATTTGTCTATACTTGTTCATATTCGCTGTGCTACGCTCCATACACATCAACTTGTGATCACTGATCCTGACACTTACACTTATGTAAATGTAATAGCTGGGTACTTATGAATACAAATGTTTGTGTGTTTATAATGTTTAATATTTCATTAATGAGTTGTTTAACACACATTGACTTGATATATAGGTTTGTGATTGTTTGAATTGATATGCATAATGATATAATAATAAATACATTCAAACTTGGTGAAGTGAAGTTCTCATGTGTCTGAAAAGCCATGCGACTGAGTGTCTATGCGCCTAAATAGTCCATACGCCTGAACAACTTCATGCGACTGACTCAGTCGCACGACTGAGAATGGATCACCGCATGGCTCAATCGCACGAATGAACCATGCCAATGGTTCATCACCCGAATGAGCAACCCTAACCTATAAATACCACCTAATTCATGGAAAAATAGAAGCATTCAATCCACTTCGACTCCAGACGTACCCTAGCCGTCCAGAAGCCTCTAAGTTTGTACTCCAAGTTCATAGAACGCTGTAGATCGATTCCTAATCGATTCTTGACGTTAGTTTCAATACGTTATTGTTTCTACGTGTGTTCTCACTGATTGGATCACCAATCAAATAGGATTCCGCACTATTTGGTTTGGTTTAACACGTAATCACTTGGTGTTTCATTCAAATACCAGATCCTAACAAGTGGTATCAGAGCTTTGGCTCTTGATTACATGTTGATTCAATAGTTTTGACACAAAAATTGTGTTTTTGCATAAAAAATGCAATCTTTTTGTGTCTAACGGAGTCTTAGACGTTTCCTGATCGAAAAGTTAAGTTTTTCTGGCATACGACTATTAGGGTTTGATAAAATTTGAGTTTTGACGGACAAATCAAGTTAAACCTACGAATTATCAAACTTCAGCAAGTTCAGTCGCACGATTAGACCAATCGCACGACTACGTTCATTCGCACTCTCCAACCGCACGATTGGACTCATTCGTACCTTCAATCGTACGACTGAGAACTTCATTCGGACTGTTCAATCGCATTTGTTCATTCGGGCGACTGAATCATCCGCATTTGTTCAGTCGCACAATTGAACCATCCGCATTGTTCAATCACACGAATAAGTTCAATCGCATACCTCCATTCGTATACAGTAGCAGTTTGTTAAACAGTAAAGTTAAACCTAATGGAGGACCAGTTTTCAGCATACATAGCAAGTAGAGACACATGTATTCAGAATTTACTGCAGTTGGAGAATGAAGTGGGGATTCACAATAAACCCCCAAAACTTATTATGTTAGACGACTACCCATAATGGAAGCAACGTTTCGAAATCTACTTAAATGGAGTAGATACAAATTTGTGGGAGGCCATCGAGTCGGGTTATAGCATGCCAGTAGGAGCTGACAAAGTCAAACTTACTCTAAGTGGCATGTCGGATGCTCAGAAGGTAAAACACAATGCCGAGAAGAAAGTCTATGCTTTTCTTACTCAGTCTATTCCGAAGGATATTTTCCATTAGTATTCGAGTATACTCAGCAAAGAAACTTAGGATGCATTGGAAAAGAGGTATGACGGAAATGCCTCTCTAAAGGCCATCAAGGCAAAAGCCTTGAAGAAGGAGTGTGACAACTTCTCCTCTATGGAAAAGAAAGCCTTGATGATGTGATTGATAGATTCTACCACCTGATGAGTGAGATGCACACTCATGGAGTGGTTACATCAATCGCGGATAAGGTATCCAACTTTGCTGATGGATTACCAGAAAAATGGGCTTCGTTTGTCTCTAATCTCAGACAGAATGAAATGCTCTCGAAGTTAGATATAAATGACTTCATTCTGAAACTGAGATAAGAGGAGCTTAGGATGAAGTATCGAGCCCAAAAGGCAAACTACGATCAGAATCCTGCACTCTACAATGCTACTCCTTCAGTCAAGACATCTGGAGCACCCCTGCAAACCGCCTTCATCTCAAGCGCAGCAGTTCCAGCACAACCCTCAACTTCAGGATCCGAAATGTCAAGTCGTCTAGCACCCAATATATGATATCTAAAGCTAATGTAGCAAAGTTTAAAACCGACAACCTTGGGAATGTAACTGTGGAGGTGGCCAGAGAACATATGGACCTTTTAGCTGTGGTGGTTCAATCCTATGATGGATTAATTGCTGGAAAGATAGGTAACTGCCACCTGGCAGATAAAGATTATGAGCAGGTGGATGAAATGGAGTTGAACGTATGGACATAATGTGGGCCCTGGCAAGTGTTGTCCGAAGAGCTAAAAAGTTTGTCAAAAAGAGCGGACAGAACTTGGTTGCAACAAAAGACACAACCTTTGGGTTTGATAAGTCAAAGGTTACATGTTTCAACTGCGGTGAGAAGGGACACTTCAAGAGGGAGTGTGTAAAACCAAAGAAGACTGGTAATGGCAATCCCTTCTCGTCATTTAATCGTCAGGACAAGGCCACATCTAGTAGCTCTAACTCATCCAGTAAGGATCCAAAAGCCTTAACTGCTAATGAGGATGAAGGACAGGACCGGAGCTTTCGGTTCGTGTCACCAGGAGAGTCCAATGTAGCTAGTGTGAAGGATATTGATGACGATTCTGCGAGTGAGGGAGATATAGCAGTAGAGCTCGCGATGTCAAATTCTGAAGACACTGCAAATATGGTCAACCACCTGCCTGAAGAAGAAAAATCTGCATCATCATCTGAATCACCAGAACCAGAGACAACCGAGTCTGCACTCATGGCTGATTCCTCTTCAACATCTCAGATAAGTACTACTGACCAACTGTTTAGTAATCATGCTTGCTTAGAATGTAATAAATTTAGAGAAGTTATAGATTCAAAATTTGCTAGGCTATTAGATCATAATGATATCTTAGTAAAGGATCTAGAACTGTGCACAGAGGCAAATAGAGTGTTAAAACAAAACGAGCACAATTACAAGGAAAAGATAGACCTATTGAATAAACAGCTTAGGGAAACTGAGGTAGTTGCTTTTAACCAAGCAAATGACATTAGGTACTATCTGAACTCTCTAGAGGACACTAAGAAGCAAAAAGCAGTTTTAGAAGTAGAAGTCAACTCATTAAAACAAAAACTGCATAGTTGGACAAGCTCATCAACATTGTCCACACTTAGTGAGAGAGAGTGAAATAATAGGGAGGGTCTGGGATACAAAGTGGTTCCACCACCACCTGAGACCTTGATGAACACCAGAAGTAAACCAATTAACAATAACCCCATCAAGGATCATGTGGTGTCTACTCCTCTTGTTAATGATCCAGATTCCATAAGTAAATCAAGTGAATCCGACTCTAAACAAAAGGAGGCCACTTCAAAGGCAATAGGAAAGATGCCTTGTGTTAACCTGGAAAAAGAATTTGAAAAGGTTAGTTTAAATTCAGGGTCAAACAAAGTCAAACAAGAAACTAATAGGACTAGAAAACCTAATCAATCATGTGCATCATGTCACAATCTAGGTAAACAAGAGATCAAAGTTGTACAATCAGGTAAAACAATTAAGTTTATAAAACCCTACCATACAGCTAACAAAGAAGTGTCTCAATCTAAACAGAATACGATTGACCGTGTGACATCTACATCTCCACCAAAACATTTAAATTGTAAAGTTGAAAGCAGATCCTGCTATAATTGTGGAGAGTATGGTCACATAGCGTCTCATTGTCCTTATTACCAGACACCGAGGAGAAAAGTTGAACTTTTTGCATCTACATATAGATCCTTTAAGAGGAACTCAGTGACGCCTCAAAAAAGGATAGTGAATCCAAAGTTCAACCCATTATCCAGTCACCTGTTTATCACAAACATGCCATAACAAATCTGGATTATGGAAAGAAAAAACCTCCTCAGTGCCTGAAAATGAGAACAAACAGAATTCTGATCAATCCTTAACCTCAAAGGGTCAGTGGGTTGAGTTTATGATATGTGATGCCTCAGGGAAACCCAAGCTAGTTAAGGCTTGGGTTCCTAACAGAACTAATGTTTTCATTGAATGTGCAGGGTGTTCGCTATAATTCTAATACTAACACGTGGATTGTAGATAGCTGAGCATCCAGGCACATGACAGGGAACAGAGCTCTCTTATCAAATGTCAAACAAATTAAAGGAGGGCATGTTTCATTTGCTAGAAACAAAGGTGGGTATATCACAGCCCAAGGAGAAGTGGGAAATGAGAAGGTTAAGTTTGATAAGATAAACTATGTCCAACAATTACAAAATAACTTGCTTTCAGTCTCTCAAATATATGATAAAGGATTCAAGGTAGTTTTTGACAACCAGAAGTGTTACGTACTGAAGAAGGACTACATGATCCCGAAGGACCAGATCCTAATGTCAGCTTCAAGATATAATGATCTTTATGTCTTGGATCTCTCAAAGGCCTCCACAACGGATCGTGAAGTCCAATGCTTCTTGTCCAAAGCTACTGAGAAGGACTCCATCTCCTGGCATAGGAGAATGGGACACATAAATCCTAGAAAAATGAATCACTTGATCCAGAATGATCTTGTGAGAGGAGTAAATGTCAAAAACTTTCAACTCCAGGATTTCTGTGTTGCATGCAAAAAGGGCAAACAAACGAAGAAATCTCGTAAGGAAAAGAAAGTTCATTCTATAGAACTTCCTCTTGAGCTTCTTCACATGGATCTGTTTGGTCCAGTCAGTATAAGAAGCATCGCTGGCGACTTGTATTGCTATGTAGTTACCAATGACTACTCAAGGTTCTCTTGGGTAATGTTTCTGAAATCCAAATCAGAAACATTTGAATCCTTCAAGGAATTGGTAACTACACTAGAATCCCTATACAAGCTGAAGGTATGACAGGTGCACTCAGACAACTGAACCGAGTTTAAGAATCAGAGGATGGAGGCCTATTGCAAGCAAAAGGGAATTGTACATCAATTTACCTTGGCTTATTCCCCTCAGATGAACGGCGTTGCTGAACGGAAGAACCGCAGCTTGATAGAGATGGCACAGACTATGCTGGCAGAATCAAAATTGCCTATCCAATTTTGGAATGAAGCAGTGGCAAATGCCTGTTATACCGTTAATCGAGTTTTGGTAGTAAAAGGGCATGGAAAAACATGCTACGAGTTATTACAGCGACGTAAACCTAACTTGGAATATCTTGAGCCGTTTGGCGCTCCGTGCACCCTGCTGCAGAAGACTGAGGAGGGAAAATTCAGTGAGAAGATTGATGAAGGTATCTTTCTAGGATACAACATACCGAACAAGAGGGTTTATAACAACTCAACAGGACAAGTAGAGGTGTGGTGTAATGTTGATGTTCAGAGATATATCACACCGCCTGCTGGAAAAGGGCCTGCCTACTTCTTTGACTATGATGGATTCTTCAAAACCTTCAACATATGTCTTTCCTCTTCAGAAGACGAGTTGGCAAACAAGATGATGTACGATGTCCTGAATACACCATCTCAAGATTCAACAAGTCATGATGCTACCAACTCAAGGGGAGCAGTTGATGTGAGTGATTGTTCCTCTGATGAATAAAATGAAGAAAATGATCAGATCAGCCAGGATGTACGGGTTCCGACTACTACAAGCTCACAACCATCGGCCAGTGATACTTCAGAACCATTAGAACCTCAGACTCCAACTGCCTTAGACCCAGACCAAATGTTCATAATCTTGACTCTGAGGTGGTTGTTCCAACAACTCCTGGATCACGTCTGAACGTCTATCATTCATTGGATAATATTATAGGAGATGTGAGATCAGGGGTTCATACTAGGAATTAGCTATACTCAGCTTATTATGTCTCCATGATGGAAAAAGGATACCTTCACGACGGTGCATACCGTTGCTTTGTGTCTCAGTTTGAACCAAAGTATGTTAGTGAAGCACTAAATGATAAGGCTTGGGTTACTCCCATGCAAGAAAAACTTCTTCAGTTTAAGAAGTTAGGTGTATGGACACTAGTTGATAGACCTAAAGGTGCTAAAGTCATTGGCACCAAATAGGTCTTGAAATGCATGAAAGATGACCAGGATGTGATCATCAGAAACAAGGCTCGGCTTGTTGTTTAGGTTTTTCGACAAGTTGAAGGTATCGACTACAATGAAGTATTTGCACCAGTGACAAGGATGGAAGCCATCCGCATCTTCCTTGCCTATGCATCTTATATGAAAATCAAAGTTTATCAGCTAGATGTTAAGAGTGCATTCCTTCATGGTGAGATCAGAGAAATAGTGTATGTCAGTCAACCTGAGGGATTTGAGGATCCATATCATTGGGATAGAGTTTACAAACTCGACAAGGCTCTATACGGGCTTCATCAAGCTCCACAGGCTTGGTATGAGAAACTCTCGACTCATCTTGTGAAACATGGATTTCCCAGGGGAGTCATTGACTGCATACTGTTTATCAAAGAAAAAGATGAAGACTTACTCCTAGTACAGATCTATGTAGATGACATAATCTTCAGTTCAAAGAACGAAGAATTATGCAAAGAATTCGAAGCAGTAATGAACGCGGAGTTTGAGATGAGTGCCATGGGGGAGATGAAGTTCCTTCTCAGGTTACAGGTGGATCAGACACCAAATGGAATCTTTCAACATCAGACCAAGTATGTAGGAGATATTCTCAGTCGGATTGACATGGAGAATGCTTCCACAGCTGGCACTCCACTGGCTACAAACCATGATGTAGCACCCGATGAGAATGGTGATCTGGTAGATGCCACTATGTACCGAGGGATGATTTGATCTCTCATGTATCTCACTGCCTCAAGACCTGATATCATGTATGCTACATGTTTATGCTCACGATATCAGGCAAAGCCTAAGGTGAATCATCTAATTGGAGTCAAAAGGATATTTCGTTATCTGAAGGGCACACCCCACTTGGGTTGTGGTATCCTCATGATGTTGACTTTGAACATACAGCGTATAGTGACTCGGATTACGGCGGATGCAAGATGAACTACAAGTCTACATCAGCAGGGTGTCAGTTCTTTGGGAGAAGATTAGTAACCTGGCAGTGTAAGAAGCAGACCTCGGTTGCTCTATCAACTTGTGAAGCCGAATACATTGCTGCTGCAAGCTGCTATTCCCCAATCATATGGATTCAATAGCAAATGCGGGATTACGGTTTGCATTTCACTTCCACTCCTATCTTTGTTCATAACTCTTCTGTGACTGCAGTCACTAAAAACCCGGTCCAACATCCTAAGACCAAAAATATCGGAATCAAATATCACTTCATACGTGATTGTTTTGAAAAGAATTTAATCGATGTGATAAAAAAAACACTGATTTTCAACGCGCTGACCTCTATACAAGGCTTTTGACAAACCACGTTTTCTATATCTGTTAGAGGTCAATGGCGTTAAAAAGAAAAGTGAGGTCATTCCTAAAGATGACCATGTATAGTCTGATGCGTCGTGTCTAGTTTCTTTAAATTTCTAAATTTTTAATTCTCTTTTAGTTTATTCTCTTATTTTGTTTAATGTTAATTCGTTTAATTACAATTAAGTTATTTCTTGCCCATTAAAAATCCTAAAACGCAAATACATAGTGGTTTTATAATTTTAGGGGGAGAATAGGTCTAAAAAAAAAGGGAAAAGGAGAGGCAAGCTGAAAATAAATAAGATAATATGTGTGATACCAATTCAATGTTTGGAATATGATTGTACACAGGTACAAACCATTTGGGACTTAAAATTCAAAATTGAAAAAGATGCAAAGTTCAAGTATAAGTCTGTGTAGTCTGAGCAATATAAAAGGAAATATGATAGATAAGCTAGCTACTACTAAGGTAACACAAAGAAAGTAGACCTAGAGGTTGCTAGACCACAGTTGATATGTCGATAGACTCAACACAATAGATGTAGACCTTTTGGTGATCTCAAGATTAAACTAAAATGTTTGACTAGCTGTGGGTAACGCCTTATCCCTGGTGAACACAATCAACAAGATTCCAATAAGGGGTGACAAGCAAAATAAACGCCACAAAAGTGTGCGTTAGACCAAAGCATGAGCAAAAGCACATGAAAAATGCAAATACAATCAAACTAAACAAACACCAATAAATGTTTATTCGTTGATGAGATCATACATATAAACATTGACACCAATTTAGAAAATGGGTTTTCTAAAACATTGCTTTGTAACACAACAATACTATGTGGATAGTTTGTTCATGAGATATTATTGTTTTATTATTTAAGTTGGTTAAATAATAACAAATAAAGTGTGTATTGTTATAAATTATAAGTGGTTTTAATTTATAAGTTAAGGGTTAGGAGAGTAATTTTATCAAAAACCAAAATAGGGGGAAAAACCATTTTGGAAGCTCTAAATCGACCCGCCAAATGGTCTATTGTGACCAGCTTTTGTCTTGGTTTTTGGGGGTTCTTTCTCCGTTCTTTCTCCTCTCTAACACTCCATATCATGACCACTTTTCTCTCTAACATCAAGCAAAAGAACCTTCAAAAGAAGGCTGCATTTTCGGGTTTTAGAAGCTGAAAAGGGGACTGGATTTCGGTTTTTAGAAGCTTGAAAGGGGCTGCCTATTTCGGTTTTGGAGGAGCTAAAGAAGGGCTATCTTTGGTGTTGCATCCTAACAAGCAAGGTGTTTGAAGAGCTTGTGGGTATCACTTCTTGAGGCCTCCTCTTTTGAAGGCTAGACACATAAAGAATATCATCATCTATCTCTTTTCATCCACAACATTTGCACAAGAAAGGTTGTCTCTATTAACACCCTATGGTTGTTTTTGTGTGGTTGATAGCATATTATTTCACATACATTTGATCCTTATTCTTGGGTTTTGTTCATAGTTTAATATGGCAAATATTCAGATTATAAATCATGTATTAAACTCATTTTTCCGCTGCGTTTTCATAGTTTAAATGGTTAAACTAAGATGTTTTACGTGTGACAAAACCCAACAATATGAGCCATTCACCCGAATGGCTTATCAGAATGAGTCATTCGTTCGAATGGGAGTGTGCGACTGAGTCAGTCGACCGACTGAGCTTCAGTCGGCCGACTGAAGGTGATCGACGGAGTCAATTGCCTGACTGAGTTTCATTCGCCCCGAATGAACTGAGTGAATGAGTCTAGTTGGCCGATTGAACTCAGATTTTGTATATAAAGGGCCACAGTCGATCGTATTCTGTTCACCACTCCCAATCGCCCTTAAATCGCACATCATACCGTTACTCTGCCCAAATTTATTTAGACCTCGATTATACTTCCTTCTTGATATTCTGAAGTGTGTTTGCATTTATACAGGTATAATGTGATGAAATCTCATCGAAATCAAAAGAAATGGTGCCCTAATTAGTGATTCGTGATTGAAACAAGAACCAAACCACTCAATGGACTAATAACCTACTGAAACCATGTAAAATGTTAAAATAATGTTATTAGGTTATTAGTTAAGTGATTGCGAGTCTAAAGAACCTTTACACAACGTTTAATTTCATGAATTGGTCAAGATTCGAACCTAAGTCAACCAAACAGTAGGTCATGCGACTAGTCGGATGGATGAACTCCAATCGCACGATTGAGCCGGACGAATAGCTCAATCAGCCGAATGTGACATGCGAATGAGCTTAGTCGGCCGACTGAATCAATCGCAGGCTCAGCCAACCGATTGAACTAAGTTGCAAGTTCATTCACCCAAATGAGTCTAGTCGCATGATAAAATAGCCGACTGAACACAGTCGCATGATTCATTCGCATGAATGAATCAGAATGAATCCTATCAAGTTACTTAGAACTGGTATGTGTTATGTGAGTATCTAATGATTATGTATCTTGTGTTATAGATTGATGGCGGAGAGATGGTCTATCAATCCCAAGCACAACATATGTGCTCATTTAGACCACACAACTCGAAATGGTGCCATGTTTGCCGAGATCATCGCCTTCCTCAAGCGATCGAGGATACACAAAGCCATCTCTACCCCATGCACCCTATAGGTCCATACACCAGACCTTCTGGGAGAATGCATCTGTGGATAGATCACGCGAGCCATACAACATTAGGAGCTCCATCTTTGGTTTGGACATAGAGATTACAGCTGAAGAGATTCAGCGTGTACTTGGGTTGGGAGATGATGCTGGACACCCCACCAAGCTACACCCGTTGACAGTGAGAGGCTACTTTCTAAGGATTAAGTACGCTGGGGACATCAGCTCAGCTGTGCTCAACAAGAGCAACCTGTGTCCCCAGTACAAGTACTTGGCACATGTCATACTGAAGTGCATTGCTTTCAGAAGGGGTGGGTTTGATGATCTTTCAGACCAGATCCAGAATGCCTATGTGGCACTAGTGCTGAACTACCCCTTCAGCTTCTCGAGCATGATCTTCTCTTACCTTGTGGAGAATCTGGAGGCAAAGGGTAAGGAGGGTTTTTGCATGTACCCCAGATTCTTGCAGCTGATTTTCAATGAGAAGTTGCCATCACTTCCAAAGGAATGCCATGATGTTGTGGCTTTAGAGATCATGGACGATACAACCCTAGGTCGTATGAAAGTCTACCGGGGTAAGCAGGTAAAGCCCCAGGTGAAGAGACTGATAGGCCATCTGGCCAATGAGAGTTATGTGGCGCTAGGCAGACGTCACTGGCGTCACACAGACATCGACTCCGATGATGAGTAGCTACAGCTCCCAGAGCATGACTTTGATGATGATGATGATAGCGGGGATGCAGGAGATACATTACCCACTCGACCAAGTGGCCCCACTACTGATAGTGCATCTCATGTATCTGCCACCACTGGAGATATTGCAAAGTCCACTGGCTTCCACTAGGAATTTATACCTGGTGAGGAGGAAGAGGAGTCGGATAAGGAGCCACTAACCCGGACTGTGGAAGTAAAGTTGTTCCCACAGACTAGGGGCTCCGGGTGGTTGGTGGAGGCCCCGACGGATTGGGAGATCCTACTGTTGACCCTACATATACTCCTGATCTGCCAGGCCGTGTTCTAGGGGGAGCATCCTTCTCGACAGGATCGAGGAAGATGAGGATGGCTCAGCCCCACGGCTTGAAAAAGAAGAAGCGCAGAATCACCTTCATCACCACCACAGCCACCACCATCCCTACCACCATTCCCCCTCATACCAATACCCCCTTCCATCCACCACCACATCATTCACACCTACACCACCACCACCATCAGCTATACCACCTCCAATCTTCACCACAGTCACCACCACACTAGCCATCCTGCAGCACCATCTTCTATCTCTCCGTATCCATCAGGATCGCCTCTGCCGCCCAGTAGGGTAGAGGAACAACTCTCAGCACTTGAAGAGAAGACCAATCAGATGGTGCTGAGACTGTTAGAATTGAATGGTGCTGAGACTGTTAGCTGCAGATGAAGAGAAGACCAATCAGATCAGACAGCTAGTAGACCTGACCGCTGCCCAATCTCAGCAACTCTCTCATCAGGCTCGATTGATCGCTGAGCAGGTGCATCGGATGTCTCAGCTCCAGGAGCAACACGCCAAAAGGATTGAGGAGCTGGAGGCTGCAAATAAATCTCTGTAGTTAAAACTCAAAGGGTCCAAAGAAGAGCCCTTAAAGATAGGAGAAGGTGATGGAGATGATGCTGATGATAATAGTGATGATGATGATGATGGTGATGATCATTATGGTCATACTAATGTTAGTGATGATGATGATGAAGACTCTTAAGCTACAGGTGCCACTCCATCGAGCGAAAGGATGACCAAAATACTCAAGATCCGAGTGCCTCGTCATCCAACCGGCAGTAGAAGAGCAATGATCCAGGACAAGAGTAATGATTTGTTTTATTGTTATTTAAAATATTTTGTATTCGAATTATGTATGAAATTAACGAAATACCTGTTTATATGTAATGTAAATAGTTATGTTTTCGATTATTATGGTTATGCCTTGATTGTTAACTAATGATTGATATATTGAATGTTTAAATCAAGCAGATCCAAATTATTAAAGGGATGAACACGATATTGCTCCCATTCAACAGATCAAGACTCAACTAACCATGATCTTTGATCTGCAAGGGATTGTCAGAAGATCAATGAGTTACACCCCTGAAGAAGGGGAAATAATTCATGATCTTACTGATGAGCAACTGGCAAAAATGTTCAAGCTCAATCCCGATAAGATTGTAAAAGATGCTCCAACTGTTGAAGGAGACAGTGATGACGAGCTGAAAGACATCGATAAGATAGAGATCGAGGATGTCACGGTAGCTCACTATCCAGAGTATGCTGACAAAGAGGGAAATATGGTCCCCAATCTGGGGATTCCCTAGACAGTGATACATTTGATATACTGGATTAGATGGAGCAAGAGACTGAGAAGGTGAAGAACAAGCCCAAGCTTCAAACACCGATCTTGATATCAGAAAAGCTGAATGGGCTGTATGTTTTGAGGAGATCCGAGCACAACGCTCTGCTCCTAAACCAAATTTCTACACCAAGCTCTACAAAGTAAAGAAACATCAAAAGGTGTCACGCAAGATTATCACGTGGGCTCATTTTGATAAAGAGAGATGGGTATCGAGTACTTTATATTCCAGCATGATCTAAAGTCTCTACCTGGTTTTGAGCTCAACCAGCTGGCTAAACTGAAGTTACTATATGCTGACCCGAGAAAGATGTCAGGCTGGTTTGAGGCTACCCTGAAGAAAGAGTACCACACCAGGTGGGTCAACTTCAAACCTCAACAACCTACGAGGTATATCAGACGTTCTGAAGTTGATCCCATAACTGGAAAGCCTAAGATAGTGCTGAAGGGGAGTCCCCCAAGAACAATGTCAAGAATCCCTCTCAGGGAAATGCCACAGGACTTCACTCCACATTTTAAATAGTGGTACTATGATTGGAGAACAAGGGAGGCGGTCATAATTCTGAACAACAAAGAGGGCAAAATGGATACTATCAGGGTATTTGACCTAATATGGCTTACAAACTTGTCTGCTGATGATGTATACACATTATACAAGTGGCCACTGTTCTATGACACGCAAGATATTATACAAGCCCTCCAATTCCAAAATGTGATACGACTCTGCTTTACGTTTGAGATACACGCTGGAGTCATAAGAGAGGAGAAGTACAAGAAGTACGAAGAGGTTATGAAGAAGGTAAGACAATAGATGAATCTAGGTCCGAGGGGGAGTTTTTTGATACATGTGTCCCTAGTTTCTGATCTTAATGTAGTATCTCTGTATTGTCTTACACTTATGTAAATGTAATAGTTAGGTACTTAATTAAATACAAATGTTTGGTTGTGTTTATAATGTTTAATATTTCATTAATGAGTTGTTTAACGCACATTGACTTGATTATATAGGTTTGTGATTGTTTGAATTGATATGCATAATGATATAATAATTTATACATTCAAACTTGGTGAAGTGAAGTTCTCATGCGTCCGAATGGCCATGCGACTGAGTGTCCATGCGCCTAAATAGTCCATACGCCTGAACAACTTCATGCGACTGACTCAATCGCACATCGCACGACTGAACACTCAGTCGTGCGAATGGATCAACCGCATGCCTCAATTGCATGAATGAACCATACCAATGGTTCAGTTGCCCGAATGAGCAACCCTAACCTATAAATACCACCTAATTCGTGGAAAAAACAGAAGCATTCAATCCACTTCAACTCCAGACGTACCCTAGCCGTCCAGAAGCCTCTAAGTTCGTACTCCAAGTTCATAGAATGCTATAGATCGATTCCTAATCGATTCTTGACGTTAGTTTCAATACATTATTGTTTCTACGTGCGTTCTCACTGATTGGATCGCCAATCAAATAGGATTCCGCACTATTTGGTTTGGTTTAACACGTTAATCAATTGGTGTTTCATTCAAATACCAGATCCTAGCATCATCTTTCTTGCACTTCAGCACCCATTTAGTGCCAATCATGTTAGCACCTTTTGGTTTGTCCACAAGGGTCCATACTCCTAACTTCTTGAACTATAGGAGTTCTTGGTGCATTGCACTCACCCATGCCTCATCGTTTAAGGCTTCACTCACATAGTTTGGCTCAAATTGAGACACCAAACATCGATATGCACCATCGTGAAGATATCCCTTTTCCATTACCGAGGCATAATCAGCTGAGTATAGCTGATTTTTGGTCTGTACTCCCGATCAACATCCCCAATGACATTGTCCAAGGGGTGATAAACATTCAGTCAAGATCCAAGAGTTGTTGGAACAACCACCTCATTATCCAGATTGTTAAACTCAGGTTCAATCTCTTTAGCTGATGGAGTGTGAGGTTTCGAAGTGTCAGAGGCATCAGGATTTGATGCTTGTGTACTTTCATTGGTGGCAACTGATCGACATTAGCAGTCTTAACTGCCTCATCATCAGATGAAGACTCACTTACTTCAAGGTCTCCCGCTGAAGGGCTAGAAGAATCATCTAATGGACCAGTTGATGTCGAGAATGTTGGAGGAGTGTTAAGAACGTCATACATCATCCTAGCAGAAAGCTTGTCATTAGTATGAGAAGACAACAGATTGAAGGATTTAAAGAATCCATCATAGTCAAAGAAGAATGAGGGTCCTTTCCCAGCTTGGGGGTGGTGTATCTTTGAACGTCGACATTGCACCACACTTCTACCTGACCCGTTGAGTTGTTGTAAACTCTCTTGTTTGGTATGCTATATCCGAGAAAGATACCTTCTTCTGACTTCTCTCTGAACTTCCTAGTCTGAGTCTTTTCAACAATGTACATGGTGCGCCAAAGGGTTCTAGATACTCCAAGTTAGGTTTACGTCGCTGGAGTAGTTCATAACATGTTTTCCCATGTCGTTTGACCACTAAAACTCGATTGAGCGTGTAACAAGCATTCACCACTACCTCATTCCAGAATTAATTGGTAGTTTCGAGTCAGCTAGCATTGTTCTGGTAGTCTCTATCAAACTTTGATTCTTCCTTTCAGCTACGTCGTTCATCTGTGGAGTGTAGGCGGAGGTGAATTGTTGAACAATTCCTCTTTCTCTACAGTATGCCTCCATCCACTGATTCTTGAATTTTGTGTCGTTGTCTACTCAAATCTGCCTAACTTTCAGCTTGTAGAGTGATTCTAATACAGTTACCAGATGTTTGAATGATTCAAAAGTTTCTGATTGGCTTTCAGAAACATCACCCAAGAAAATCTTGAGTAATCATCTATTACTACAAAGCAATGCAGATCTCTAGCAATGCTCGTTGTGCTCACAGGGCCAAACAGATCCATGTGTAGAAGCTCGAGAGGCATATCAATAGAATTAACTTTCTTTGCCTTGTGAGCCTTCTTGGTCTGTTTCTCTTTGTTACATGCTATGCAGAAGTCTGGAAGCTAGAAGTTCTTGACATTTATACTATTCACTAGATCATTCTGAATCAAACGATTCATCTTTCTAGGATTGATGTGTCTTATTCTCTTATGCCACGAGACTGAGTCCCTCTCAGTTTCCTTTGATAAGAAGCATTGAACCATGTGAGTAGTTGTGGATGCTTTTGATAGATCCAAGACATACAAGTTGTTATAACTTGAAGCTGACATAAGAACCTTATTCTCCTCTATCACATAGTCCTTCAACATGTAGCACTTCTTGTTGTCAATACAACCTTAAAACCTTTATCACAGATCTGGGAGACTGAAAGTAAGTTGTTCTGTAGTTGTTGAACATAGTTGACCTTGTCAAACTTTACTTTCTTGTTTCCCACTTCACCTTGTGCTGTGATGTAGCATCCTTTGTTCCCAGGAAATGAAACATATCCCCCTTTGATTTGTTTGACGTTGAAAAGGAGGGACTAAATCCCTGTCATGTGCCTTGACGCCCCACTATCAATAGTCCAGGTATTAGTGATAGCGTTGTAGGAGACACCCTGCACATTCAAAGAAACTTGTTAGTTTAGATTTGGGACCCAAGCCTTAATTGGCTTGGTGACCCAGAGGATCACACATCATAAACTCACCCATTTTCCTTTAGAGGATGAGGGCATATCTTTCTTCTTATTATCAAACACTATACTTGATTTTTTTTCCATAAGCTAGTTTTGTGTAAGGCCTGTTTGTGGTAAACAAATGACTGACTTGTGGTTTGAACTTGAGGTTCACTAACACTCCTAGGTGGAGTGTTAGATCTTATTTTAGAAAAACTTGGTTTTGTATCATAAAGTTCAATTTTCTTTTTGGGCATCAATAGTAAGGACAATTAGTAGAAATATGTCCTCGTTTTTCACAATTGTAACAAGATCTTGCTTCTACAGATTAAAGAAAACTTTTATGTGATGTTGAGTTTAGTGAAGGTGTGAGGTGTGTCTGGTTTAGTTTTGTCACTCCTCTTTTAGATGTTTCATCCTTATTAACAAAATTAATTGTTTTAACATTTTGAATATCTTTAACTTGCACTTTGGTTGGACTTTGATGATTAACACGTTTGTGGTTAACTGGTTTAGTAAGTTTGGGTTCTAAAATGGACGTTGGTGAACCTGACCTTACATTAAACCTTTTAAATGCATCATCCAAATTCTCAACTGGCATCTTGCCTTTTGATTTCAAAGTAGACTATTTCTGTTTAGTGTCAAATTTCATAGGCTTACCTGTGGAATCAGGATCACTAACTAGAGGAGTAGACACCACATGATCCTTATTTGGGTTGTTATTAATAGGTCTACATTTTGTATTCAAAAGGATCTCATGTGGTGGTGGAACTACTTTGTACCCCAAACCTTCGCCATTGTTTCGTTCTTTCACTAAGTTCGGTACTATGTGAGAAGAACTAGCCCAACTATGCAGTTTTTATTTTAAAGAATTAACCTTGACTTCTAAAACTACTTTCTCCTTTTAGGTTTCTTCTACAGAATTTAAATAAAACTTTATATCATTAGATTGATTTAAGGCAACAACCTCGGTTTCCCTTATTTGTTTACCCAAAAGTTCTGTATTTTCTTTAAAACTGCACTCATTTTGTTTTAATATGCGATTAGCTTCAGTTCAAAGTTGTAAGTCATTTACTAAGTTATCATTTTGTTCTAATAACCTAGAAAATTTCAGATCAACGCTTTCCCAATTTTTTACATTCAGAACAACCTTGTTTTTCAAATAATTGATCTAAAGAACTTACCTGTGAGGAGTCAGTTGAATCAACCATCAATGTAGTGGTAGGCTCTTCTATTGTTGGAGATTCTAAACTTGTTTCTCTGAGCTCTACCTTAATCAAGTGATTTACCATATTCACAGCTTCTTCGGTATCCGATATCTCTTGCTCTGCTGCAATCTCACCTTCACTGGCAAACCCATCATCCAATGCTTCGACAAAGGCAATGTTTGATTCTCCAGGAGAGACAAATTGGAAGAAACAGTCTTGTCCTTTATCACCTTGAGCAGTTAGTGCCTTAGTCTCTTTACTTGAAGAACTAGTTCTAACCATGTCTTTGTCTTGACGGTTGAAAGTAGGAAATGGGTTACCATTTCCAGTTTTCGTGGGCTTCACACATTCATGTTTAAAATGCCCCTTTTCACAGTAGTTGAAGCAGTGTCATTGGTTATGGCGAAACCAAAAGTCGTATCTTTTGTGGCTACTAGATTCTACCCCATCTTCTTGACAAACTTTTTAGCTCGTCTAACTGCACTTGCTAGAGCCCACTGATGTCCATTCTTTCCAGCTCGTTCTTGTCAACTTGCTCGTAGTCTTCATCTGCAAGATGACAATTTCCAATCTTCCCAGCAACTAACCATCATACGATTGAACCACTACTGCTAGAAGATCCATATGCTCTTTTGTAACTTCTACTGTGATATTACCGAGATTCTCGGTCTTCAACTTTATAATATTGGTTTTAGGCACTATGTATTGAGTCCTTGACGACCCAGACATTTCTGGTCCTCATATAGTGGTTTGGGAAGAAGCCGCGGAACTGGACACGAATGTTGTTTGTAGTGGTGCTCCTGAACCAATTGGAGTGGGAACCAAGTTGCAGAGCGAAGGATTCTAAACGTCGGATCATTTCTTTGACTTGTACTTCATCCTCAGTTCTTCCTCCCTTAACTTCAACATGAAGTCATTTATGTCTAACGTTGCAAGAATGTCATTTTGTTTCAGGTTAGACACAAATGAGTCCCATTTCTCAGGCAAACCATCAGCAAAGCTTGAAACTTTGTCTTCTATTAAGGTGGTTAGGCCATGAGTGTGCAACTCACTCATTAGATGATAGAATCTGTCAATAATATCATCTATGTTCTCATTTCTTATAGAAGAGAAGTTATCGAACTCCTTCTTGAGAGCCTTAGCCTTTAGTGCCTTTAACGTTGTGTTTCCATCATATCTCTTCTCTAATGGCTCCCATAGCTTTTTGTCCTGCTTGTTCTCAGAAAACTGATGAAAGATGTCTTTCGGTATTGACTGAGTCAACTGGGCATAAACTTTCTTCTCAGCATTGAAGAGTATCTTCTGAGCTTCGCTCATTCCTCCCAACATCAACTTGACTCTGTTTGCACTGACTGGTATCGTGTAACCAACCTCTATAGAAGTCCAAAGATTTGGATCCACTCCATTTAGGTAAATCTCAAACTGCTGTTTCCACTAAGGATATTCATCTAATGTTAACAGCTTTGGCGGTTTATTGTGATTTCCAATCTAATTCTCCAGAAGTAGTATGTTCTGGATGCGTGAGTCCTTTCCAGTAGTAAACGCAGCAAACTGATCTTCCATTTTAATAAACTTTGTACTTGGAGAACTGGACAACTTCAATCATGCGAATGGACAATAAGTATGGATCACTTGTGCGACTGTACTATGAGTACGGATCACTCATGTGAATGAAGAGTGTGAATGAATTCAATCATGCGATTGGATTCAGTCGTCGGTATGAACAAGCCGAATGGAGTCAACGACTAAAATGTTCAGTCGTGCGCATGAGCAATGTGCCTAATTTTAGTCGTGCGAATGGAGTGAACCAATGAGTTCAATCGTACGAATGAACTAGTCGTGTGACTGAAGGCTGTTGTTTTTGCAAAATTGAATATTTTGACACTTAGACACAAAATACGATTTTTCTAAGAACCCTAATCTGCCGTATAGTGAAAAATCACAACTTTAATGCCTGAAAACATTGAAAACACCTGTTGAAGCAAACATGGTGACTCTTTTGATTAAAACATAGGTTTTGACACTAAACCTAATTGAATAAAATGCAAAATCAAGAGCCAAGCTCTGATACCACTTGTTAGGGACTGTGTACGTACGAAGTACTAACTGATTATGTGTTATACCAGATCAAATAGTGCGGAATCCTATTTGATTGGTGATTCAATCAGTGAGAACGATTACCCGATCAATATAAGATTGAACTAAAACGTTAAGAACGAATAGGAATCGATCAGGAACGAACTATGAACTTGGACATGACGTTTGGGACGCTCTGGACGGCTAGGGTTTATATGTATGCATAATATCTTTTCAAGTGTTATGTTTTTCCATGAATTAGGTGGTATTTATAGGTTATTGGTTTCCATTCATATGACTAAACCATTAGCATGGTTCAGTCGTGCAACTGAATCATGCGATTGATCCATACGCATGACTGAAGGTTCAGTAGTGCGACTAACTCAATCTTATGTCTTAATCATACGACTGATCTAGGCTCCTGGTTCAGTCGTGCGACTGGTCCATAATCATGATGTATTCATGTGTATGGTCCATAAGTATGGGCCATTAGCATGAGTACTCATCTGACTATGTTGAACACATTACTCAATCATTATTGACTTAGAAGTGTGTACAACAACCTCAAACCTTTATAAGAAGTCAGACATATGAATTAAAGATAAATAGACATCAAATCATATATCATATTTCATTACATAGTCAAATTACACATAGGTAAGAAATGAAAGACTTTTACATTTAAGCACATAAACTAGGTACATATGTATATATATCAGTTAGGATGGAACAATGAACACAAGTAGTAAGAACAATAAACAAGTGTTACATAACTTATCTGAAAATACAAGTACTTGAGATACTTTGTAATTTTGAAAACTTAATCTTAAAGTTTTTTTTACAAAAAATAGTAAACAACTTAAATATCAGGGACTAAAACTGTAAATTGGTCAGAAAACCCAACCACCCCGTCGACCTTTTCTTTCTCGACCAAACGCTTCATTTAAATGCAATTAACCGAACCTTAACTATCCCTTATCAGTTTCAAACTTAACCCCTTGTTTATTTGTTGGATTCTGTATGCCCAAGACACATAGAACATTGATGTGGTTAGTACATTGTGATCCAAGTCGGGTCATACCCAATAACAAGCTTAGCAAACACCAATTAATATTTAATTGATGATATGATCATGCAATTAATAATTACACCAATTTAGAAAATGGGTTTTCTAAATAAATTATATGTGAGAATGAACAAATTATGAGGATATTTTGTTCATGGTTATTATTTGTTATGTTGTTTAAATTAATCAAGCAACATCAAATAATAAAAGTGTGTGTGTGCATATTTTATATAATTAAAGGTTAATTATGTAATTTATAAGATTAGTCAAGTTAATTGGGTCTTAAAAAAGGGGAAAACCCTAATAAAGGGGTTTAGATTTTCGGCCGCAAGGGGCCTCTCCCCTCTCCTTTTTTTTTTGGTTTTTGAAACAAGAAACTCTCTATGAACACACACATCTTCATCTCTCATCTCACACACTATGAATGACCAAAGGAGAGAATGGTTCTCTCCCTTTTGAAGAAACTCTCGGCTGAAACATGTTCCAGCGCATCATCATGCTCGATTTGGGCTGGAAGGATGTTCCAGCAGCATCTTCATGGTCGATTTTTGGTGTCAAATCCTAGAAAATATGGTGTTTCTTGAAGGCTTGTGGGTATGAGCACTTGAGGACACCTATCCTTGGTGTTTTGGCCATCCAAGGACAGCCACTTATTCAACAAAACGTGATTTCCAGCAGCTCTAATGTCGATTCTTCAAATCGCCCATAAAGGTAGTTTGTTGATGTTGTTTTGGTTGTTTTAGCTTGTTGATAACTAGTTTATTCACATACATATGATCCTATGTCTTTGGGTTTGTTGAAATTAAGTTATGAACATCAATTTTCAGATTACAAATGGTATTTGTTAAATGTTTATCCGCTGCGTTTTTCTTGTTTAAATGGTTAAACAACATTGTTTTGGCACAACAAACCCAACATTGGCATCAAGAGCGGTTATGTGGATGATTAGTTTCACGTGTTCTTCTATAATTGGTTATATAAGGTTTAACAACCAATTTTAGGGCTGTTTTGTATTGATTTGATGATACCCCAATCTTTCAAGGTTATATCAAACATGCTAGTGATTAAACCTTGAAAGGAAAGATATCAATTTGGTTGATTGTGTTTTGTTTGGACAAAAGACCCTAGATTTTGGTTTATGTTGGCTGAAAACTTAGGGTCAATGGGGTTCATTTTGGTTCTTAGTATGATGTATATGGATATATTATTTTAGTGCATAACATAGCCTTGACCTTGGTTATTTTGGGTTTGATTGATTATGGTATTGTCATGTTGATAGTGTTCTTTCTTTATGGGTTGTAATAATAATCTTTTGTGTTTCCTTTTGGTTTGTAATTTGTTTATTCATTTGGCAATGTAATAAATAGATTAGGAGTATTTTTCTTTTACTAGAAAATATGTATTAGGATATATATATTTTGTAAAAGAAGATGCTCGGGAAGGAAGCAAAAGGAAGACACAAAGGATGGACTTGAAGCATTTGGATGCAAGTTCAAGTGGGGGTCTTTGGAGATCTCATCATTTGTGTTGTGTTGTACCCTTAGGAAGGACCTTATGACACACTTGTGATGGCAAACAAGTGTTGTCAACTTAGTGGCTATGGTTATGCACATATGTTTGTATGATTATGCTTGTTTGCTTTATTGATTGTTTGATATATGGTTATGCTTAACAATCTAAATAAATTATCATAACAAGCTGAATTTTATGGTTCCAAATCATTAAGTAATTAATAAAAGGTTATTAAAAGGATTAATGATTTCAAAATAAAAGAGGTTTTATTAAAAGAGAACCATAGGGTACCATGTATTTGAAAGCATGCAATTACAAGGTACATAGTGTTTTCAAAGTCTAAAATTAATGGGAACTTAAAACCCTTTGGTAACAAGTCTAACACCATCCTTTTACACGACACTCGAATCACTTGGGAACTACTTGTGGGATAAAGGTCACCTAACCACTTGTAGGGAACTTGTGTCCTTGAGGTGAGTCTAACATACTTGTGGGATAAAGTCACCTAACCGCTTATATGTAAAAACTCACACGTGTGTGTAAGTAGGACGACTTGAATTGGAAACCATGTGCTTAGGGTCACCGAAGCATGGCGTACAATGGTGTTGATGGGATTAAACATGCCGACTAAACATGATGTTTAACCAATCCCATAAGACTAGAAGTTGCAATAGGTTGCAATTGTCAACTGTTGACTACCTTGTTAATTTAAATAATGGGATAAAGGTCACCTAACCATCATTTAAATGTAACGTTGGATTCTAGATTTTAATTGTTAATTGTCTATGAGACATTTAAGGGTATTAACGATTAAAATAAATTTATGAGAAATACTAATATGAACTTTGTCAATTTTGTAATGATGACCTCTAACTATAATGCTACCACCCCGATCGTCCCTTCCCTATCACTGAGACCTATTCTCGAGAGGGATAGTCCTAACCATAATTATCTTATGGACTCATTTTGAAACTTGAGAATCGTTCTCAAGAATGAGTAAAGGTCTATGTCCTTGACGATCCCATACCTCACCAACCCAGCTGTTGATGTTATGGCCTTTTGACGATTGAGTTAAGCACACTTAGGATTCTGTGCAAGCATCCGATCTCATGTTGGGAATATGATTCCCAGACTCCAAAAGGGTTTGGAGCCTCATGGGGCACATGACATGTTAATCTAAAAGGGAAATGTTCCTTCCACAAACTTTAATAAGATTGCTTTGAAACGGTTCAAGCACTTTATACATGTCACATGAAAAGACCCAATCAATATCATCTTATATATCCTTAAGATAAAAGCCATATTGATAGCCTCAAGATGCTTTGCTGTCCTGTCTCAAAGTAGTTGGCCAAGGATTTGATCCTTGATTGCCTAACTAAAGGTTTGAGACATTCATAATAAACTGTAATATGAACGGATGGGACAAGAGCATCGGTGAACCTCATGCAATGCTCAAAGCAACCGAGGCGGGGATAAGTAGAGAGGTTCTACCTATTCTCTCAATCAATAACGGAGGCTATAAGAAGTGGCCAATCCCGATCCTAAAGCAATTATTGCTAAAGGAAAGGAATACGTCAAAGCAAAGGTTATAGCGAAACCTCAAAACCTAAGCTTATGAAGCCTAAGGTAACGGAGAACGATCCATGCTTTGAGTATGGAGAGATAGGACTATGAAAAGGTATTGTCCCTTCTATCTCAAGGAGTTGAAACACAAGAAGGGTTTTGGGCAAACCTCAAATACAATTCCATGATTCATACGCTGTTTTAAAAGCCATTTCTTCAATCACATGGGTATTGGATACCGGATGTGAGACTCATACTTGCAATTGTTGCAAAAGGGTTCAAAAGAAATGTCCGCTTCAAGAAGGGAAACTCTATTTTGAGACCTTCAAATGGTTTGGAAGTTGTTCTCAAAACATTTTGTATGCACCTAGTTTGACTAGGAACATGATTAATGTTTCCTTTTAAAACAATATGATCATGATTCAAAATTTGTAAATAATGGTATTGAGTTTTGAATGATGTATATCATTTTAAGGATATGCCTTTTAATGACATCCATGAATTGGTTCATGATAGATCATCCTATTATAACTCGTTGATACACATTTAGCATAAAGAAACTTAAAATGGGTTTAAGTTATTACTATCTTTGACATTGTCGCCTTGGTCACATTAACCAGAATTAGATTCAAACACTTCAAAAGAATGGTCTTTTGGAAACAAATGAAAATGTTTCATTTGATAAGTATGACCAAAGACTAATTAGGATGATGCATTTGGATGCATATGATCCTTTTAAGACAATGTCTATGACTGGTGAAAGATACTTCATTAATGTTACGACGATTGCAGTCGCTATTATTGTGTGCACTTGATGACACATAAGTATGAAGCTTTTGAAATGTTCAAAATCTTCAATAATGAAGTAGAAAATCAACTCCGCATAGTTATCTATGCTCTTCATTCAGATAAAGGAGAAACTGAACCCTATTTGGATATGGTTCAATTTATTATGGCTATGAACTTACCACCTTTATCATTTTGGGTTTTCGCATCGCTCTCTAAGGCTCATATTATGAATATGACCCGGACAAAGAAAGTGTGTATTCATTAAGAATCCAAAGAGACTGTATAAGATACCGTTTCTTTGACTCTACGAATCAAAAGTATTTATTGCTCCAAAGTCTATGGTTCTTGAAACCAAGTCCTTTATGGAGGAATGACGTATAGAACTGTGGAACTTGATAAGGATCAAAATCCACAAGGCGATACACATTTGATTGACACTAGCAATCAGCAGGAGGTTGTTGATAAAGATCAAGAGGTTGATCAACACACACAAAACGTTCACAAATCTGGTAGAGTTAGTATTCCATCTGAAAGATAAGGATATTTCATGAATGGATGCTATGTGGTTATACCCTGTAGGCTAACCATACACCAAGATGTTATGTCCAATTTGGATTGGGACAAATGGCTAGAGGCCATGAACGTAAGGATGCAATTCATGTATAACAACCAAGTTTGGCAATTGGTTGAAACTCCACTTAACTCCAAATCGGTTGGATACAAGTGGGTTTTCTGGATGAAAACAAATATACATGGAGACTTGAATACTTATAAGTCAAGACTTATAGCATAAGGTTTTCATCAAACTCAATTGGTTGATTATGATGAAAGTCTTACGCCCGTGGCAATGCTAAGGTCGATTAGGATGTTAAGTGCCATAACTGCATATTTTGAATATGAGTTTTGGCTAATGGATGTCAAAACCGCTTTCCTTAATGGACATCTCGTAGAGACTGTCCACATAGTTCAGCATGAAGGTTTTGTCGATCCGCGACATCCCAATAAAGTATACAAGTTAAAGTGATAGATCTATGGATTGAAACAAGCATCAAAAGGGTGTGTATATATGAAGCTAGTGGGAGCAGAAGTATACTCTCAGTGTTGTATGCTGATGACACACTGCTATTTGAAAAATATATTCCAACCTTGGAAGGTGTTAAAACCTTGCTTGGAAGATGTTTTTCATAAAAAGGATCTCTTTGAAATCACCCATATTTTGGAATAAGGATCTATAAGGATAGATCGAGGTGGTTGATAGGGTCAAACCAAAGTGCATATATAAAATCTTGAAAAGGTTCAAGATGAAATCTCTTAGAAAGGTATGATACCCTTTCAAAGAGACCATGTTGACTACGTCTCAATGTCCAAGCTCATAGGATGAGCAAAATCAAATGAAGGATATCCCATACGCATCTGCTATAGGATCCGTCATTTGTCTCATGATATGCACTAAACCGGACGAGTCATGCTTATCAGGTATGACAAGTAGATACCAATAGAAATAACCATTGAATGGTTGTTAAAAGTATGTTGATGCACCTTAGTAAGACTAAGGATATGTTTCTAATATACGGATCTGTTGAAGTGAAAATCTGTGTAAAGGGTTGCACAGATAAGGACTTCCAAAACAGATCGATACAACTCTCGATCATAATCAGGTGTACTTCCATTATGAATGGAGGTGTGGTATCCTTGAAGTGTTCAAAGCAGGACACGGTAGCATTATTCAGTCTAAAATCCGAATACATAGCCGCTTCATTGGCAGCTTTGGAAGCTGCATGGATAAGCTTGTCCATTGCTTATCTAGGGGTGGTCTCTACCATTCAAGACTCCCTAGAGATCTTTGGTAATTACGTGGGTGGGATTGCTCAAATCAAGGAACCCCGTACTCATCAAAGACTAAGCACCTTGAGCGGAGATTCAACATCATAAGGGATGAAGTTGAAAAGGGTAAAGATATGTATTCGTAAAGTTCATTAAGATCAAAACGTTACGAATCCACTCATGAAGCTCCTTGCGAAGGCAAAGTATGAGGGTCATACTTGTGCCTTAGGACTTTGATATTCTAGTGATTGGAATTGATCTATTTAGCATTTAATGTATGGAACAATTGTAATTTTGACCTTTTGAGTCGTGTTCCCTTTTAGCATGTTTACATCCATGAATATGTTTATTATTCTAAATGTCCGTAGTCGGTCATATTTGTGGGAACAAATATGAATATGAACTATTATGAACATGGATTGGTAGATATTCATAAGGTATGAATATAGAGCAATTGGTTGCTACCAAGGTTCATAGATATTTGTGGGATGCAAATATTGGACTGACCCGCATCTCAATTTTACTACATGGGATCTTCTAGATTGATCATAAGTAAATTGAGTAAGGCGAATGTCATTTGGTATCCTCTGACCTGAGATACATATTGGTTTTGATATTCACCAAGTGTTATACCTTGAGCTAGTTCTTCGCTGCTCTGAAATAATGGTCAGTACATAAGGCTATGTTTAGGTACAACATAAGGTGATTGTGAGAAACGTATGTAGTCAAGATGGAATTTGTTCCTCTTATTCGTTGAGAGCATGATGTCTAAGGCCTGATTAAGTTAAATCAACAAGGAATGATCATTCTATGTCCTTGGATTTAACATGACATCTGTAACAAAAGGATAGATGATTGATTCACCTAAATCATTTCAAGTTGGATACTTGAAGGGGATGATGTTATTGAATGGCTTTAAGTCACGCGTATTAAGGGTAGTAAACCGTTGTTAGGCGGTATTTACTGCTTGCATCAATCTTCTATGTATCATGTGCAAGTGGGAGATTGTTGGATTTTGTATGCCCAAGACACATAGAACATTGATGTGGTTAGTACATTGTGATCCAAGTCGGGTCATACCAATAACAAGCTTAGCAAACACCAATTAATATTTAATTGATGATAGATCATGCAATTAAATAATTACACCAATTTAGAAAATGGGTTTTCTAAATAAATTATATGTGAGAATGAACAAATTATGAGGATATTTTGTTCATGGTTATTATTTGTTATGTTGTTTAAATAATCAAGCAACATCAAATAATAAAAGTGTGTGTGTGCATATTTTATATAATTAAAGGTTAATTATGTAATTTATAAGATAGTCAATTAATTGGGTCTTAAAAAGGGGAAACCCTAATAAAGGGGTTTATGATTTTCGGCCGCAAGGGGCCTCTCCCCTCTCCTTTTTTTTCTGGTTTTTGAAACAAGAAACTCTCTATGAACACACACATCTTCATCCTCTCATCTCACACACATATGTAATGACCAAAGGAGAGAATGTTCTCTCCCTTTGAAGAAACTCTCGGCTGAAACATGTTCCAGCAGCATCTTCATGCTCGTTTGGTGCTGGAAGGATGTTCCAGTAGCATCTTCATGGTCGATTTTTGGTGTCAAATCCTAGCAAATATGGTGTTTCTTGAAGGCTTGGGTATGAGCACTTGAGGACACCTATCCTTGGTGTTTTGGCCATCCAAGGACAGCCACTTATTCAACACAACGTGATTTCCAGCAGCTCTAATGTCGGTTCTTCATCGCCCATAAAGGTAGTTGTTGATGTTGTTTTGGTTGTTTTAGCTTGTTGATAACTAGTTTATTCACATACATATGATCCTATGTCTTTGGGTTTGTTGAAATTAAGTTATGAACATCAATTTTCAGATTACAATGGTATTTGTTAAATGTTATCCGCTGCGTTTTTCTTGTTTAAATGGTTAAACAACATTGTTTTGGCACAACAAACCCCCATAATTGTGTTTAATCGACCATATCACTTAAATTCGAAACCGAAACATCGACTTAAAGTCCCTACCCGTTCGTTATGAAACATCTTAAATGGGTCTGTAGAATGACGATAAAACCTGCGAATTAACTTGACTGGGTTTTAGAAAGAGTGATATTCTTACTGAGAATCAAATATGATAATCAAGTCAACGATTGAGTGGCGGAAACAAACAATCGAAGAAAAATCAAGCAAGAAAATTACTCATAAATTCCGTTTGTATTGATTTATGAATGTTGACAAATTATAGAGAATAATTACAACAAAATCCTCTATCTGTCAACTGTCACCTCAGTACGAGGTAAACTATTCTATTTATAGACAAGACAAGATGCCTTTACAAAATAACTAAACTACCCCTGACCTATTACATCAGAAACTAGTCTAAGTCTTGATCCGCATCTCTGCTTGTTCATCCGCATTGACGAATGCGGATGAGATAATCTTGATCCGTATTTCCACTTGATCATCAGCATTAGTAAGTTGGTCATCCGCATTGGTTAATGCGGATGAACAAATACTTGTGCGCATTTGGTTGGTCATCCGCATTTGTCAATGCGGATGATCAAAGTCTTGTCCGCATCTTCTTTTGTTCTTCCGCATTAGTCAATGCGGAAGAGTAACTTGTTCATCATAAGTATTGTGTCTTTTGTATTAGTTAATGCGGAAGAGTAAACACTTGTCCGCATCAGATTTTTGTCTTCTGCATTGACTAATGCGGAAGATAACACTTGTTATTTTTCTTGAATATCTTCATCCGCATTGCATCTTGGACTTGTGGGATTCCAGCTGAACAATCATCAATTCACCCATTGAGTTGACATGTATGATCCTTTCAGGGTGCAACAATAATCCCCCTAAGGATTATACAGCCAATTTTTCCTCAATGTTTAGGAGGTGATTGATGTTGTGAAGATTCAACGGGTCTTCAGGAGGTAGTATGAATGCTGCTTTGGTCGGATCCAGAATGGCCTTGATCATGTTTACGAAATCAGTTGCTTCGGACATCCTGTCTCTACTCAGCACATGTATTTTCATTCTACTCATGTTGTAGATGGCTTCCATTGGTAACTTTTCCAGAGAAATCGGTTCCCATATGGAGATTGTTGAAAGACCATCTCTATGAATTAATAAACTCCCTCCCACATCCACTTCAAGCTTAACAATGTTTCCAAGTTGCAATGGTGTTTTCTTCTTCTTTCTTTTGTCTCGTTTAATCTTATTCTATCATAGGCCAGTTTCAACAACTTGATGCATTTCAAAAAGAAGTGCATGTCTTGTCCACCCAGTTTGTTGTTTAATTCCCTGAAGTGCCTGGTATAAATGTAGTGGATGTATGATTCATCAAGTAGTCTTACTTCATATCCACTGAAAAGTCTAATGTCAGCTCCTTCTTTTCCTCCCCACTTCCTTTCTATCACTAGCTCATAGGTTTTCTCATCATAGTACACATTTGAGATAGGAATGGGAGAATGAGTACCAGACACTACTTTCCTCTTTAAAGACTCAGTTGGCTTTAACTTCAACTCAGGGATTACTATTTCTTCTGCTTCCACCTTTTTCTTCTTTTCCAGGGGATTGACAAATGTTTTATCTTTTCTTAAGCAAATTTTCTTTAATGAATTGAAGTTGTTTGTCCTTCTGAACATCTTAAGTATATTCTCAAATTCATATCCCCTGAACATAGCTGCATGATTGATCAGTTCAAGTTGAGCTAGTTCCTTCAAATCAGGAATCTCAAGGGCATTTACTAGAGCTGAGTACTCTGTGAAGAATTGTACTAGCCCTGAGATTCTCTTCACCATGAACATGTTCCAAGTGCTATCATACTTCCATGCTATTATCTTCTAATCTATCTTCCCCTTGGGAGTAGATACCCCTCTGAGTAGTTCAGCAATGTCAATCCTTCTGCAGCTTCAACTGAGATGGTTCTGCAAACCATTCAGGATATTTGTGGAGTACCGGGGCAAGTAGTTCTTGATCTTTTATGTTCAGCAGCATGTCTTCAGCTGACATTCTGTTCTGAGTTTGGTCTTTGTCAGTTCTTCTTCCAGTTTCTTTAGTTTATCTTTCTTTTCATTGATCAATTGAAGTGTGGCAGCCCATAATGAATTTGTCTTCATGTTGGCAATCTTTCTTTTTGTGAATCCCTGACTTGAAAGATATTCCTTCATTTCCTTATCAGACATGTTATAAGGATCAGGAAATAATGATCAAGGGATGAGGTTGATTTTTCTTCATTTGTGAAAGATTTTGTAAAGGACCCCTTCTTGGTAGTGGAACTTCATACCTTGTGGGTTCTTCAAGGATGAGTCTTTGAGTATTGGAGTGCCCTTTGACATTGCCTTCTCATAGTCAGTGTCTATTGTTGGATCAAGCAACACTTCACTTTCTCTTCCTCCTCTTTCATTTTTCATAAGTCATTGCAAACACTTCATCAGGATCATAGCCTTGATTGATCAAGAACATGGCTTTAATAATCAAGTCATCAGTTTGAGCTTTGGTTACCATGTCTTCTACTGACTGTTCTTCTTTAAGAGGACTGTCCATGAGAACATCCTTTAACACTTCATCTTCATCAGCAATTTCTCCTTCTTCTAAATCAATTGCTTTGGCCAACTGTTTCAACTGAGTTTCTGCCTGCTCATGTTGTTCCAAAAATTCAGCAATTGCTGCTAAACTCCTTGGGTCATCTTTTTGTTTCTTTGACGGTTCTTCTTCAGTTATTGGTCTCTTGCCTTTAGCCTTTTCTGCCAAATACTTCCTCTTTCGGAGTAAGTTTGAAGTTGAGCTAGAGGTTTCAGTTTGATCTTCTAGTTCAGGGACCTTTTCAGGTGTGCTTGGCTCTTGATCCTTCATTGCACTTTGTTCAGGTACAGTTTCTTCTTTCCTTTCTTGTTCATATCTTTCTTTTAGTTCCTCTTTTTGTTCTTCTGTTAATGATATAGCAGAGACAATTTGCAGAGACAATTCCTTTTCCAATGGCACTGGTGATTAGGAATGAATACAATAGGCTCTGCCTCAGTTCTTTGATGTTTTGATGAACTCCCAAAAATCATCATCAATGCTGAATTGTTCAGAAGCAAAACTATCCAAAGCACTGAAGAGTTCTTCAAATTCACCCTTTTTCTGAGTCTGAATGGCCAGTGTTTCCAGAATACACTACCATGTCTAAGCTCTGGTCTTTAATCTCAGTTTCACTTTCATCATCCACTTGTTCCTTCATTCTCATCATCATTATTTTGCTTTTCTTTTCATCATCATCCTTCACATCAGTTCTTTTAATCACCATTTCAAGCTCGGATATTCTTTTGTTTTTGCTCTCGATTTCCTTTTCCAGTTTTGAGATGATATCAGCTTGTTCCTCTATGATGTTTTCTTGTTCCTCCATAGCAATAGTTTGTATTTCAAGAGTGTCTATATGACCACTCACTTCTTCTCTTGAGTGTTTCAGTGCAGCTTTTAGATTTTCAATCTCTTTGGCTTGTTCCATTCTTTCAACTGCATGTTTTTCTTTAAGATCTTTCAATTCTCCTTCTTTCTCATCAAGTTCCAGAATTTTGTCATTATAATTCCTGCTCTCCTATTTAGTGTTCTTTCCATCCTTTCTACTTTGAGTAACAACTCAGTTATTAATTCATCTTTTTCATCAGGCCTATTGAGTTTGATTCAGCATAGCTCTCAGAAGGAGTCCTCAGAAGGTTCATTCATAGCTTTGGTTTGATCATGATGATCCTCCTCATCAGAAGATGATTTGGATGATTTGAATGCACTTGTTCATCCTTCTGGTTCAGCAGGGTGATCAATGATGATGGTAATGGTTGGTAAGGAGGAATAGGAGATTGGTGTGGTGATATAGGAGATTGATGATGTGGTGATGTAGGTGTAGGTTGAGTGATCATAGGTGGTGTTTGTTGTGGTGAAGGAAGTGATGATGGTTGAGGTAATGTTTGAAGAGATGGTTGAGTAGAAGGTTTGTGGTATTTGTTGTGGTGATGGCATTGGTGATGGCATTGGGGATGGTATTGGTTGTGGTATTGGTGATGGTATAGGTGATGTATTGGTTTTGGTATTGGTTCGGTATTGATTGTGGAGGTCATGGTATAGTGATGTTTGGTTGTGGTATTGGTTTTGCTTGACCTGCTTGAGTATTTGTTCAAACATCCAAGGAAGAAGGGGCGAAGGGGCACCACTGTAGAAGTTCCTTGGTCCTTCTTCTTGATGTACTTATAGGATCTTGCATCATAATGAGGAATGTTAAGTACTGGTCCTTCATTAGCAATGTCATGAAATGTTTCATTGATTAGACATGAATAAATCTGGGGTACATTATAAATTGTATCTCAACCCTTCTTGAATGTTGGAGATTAGACCATTGAATACATATGCTGACATGTTAAATCTTCTGTTGGTGCAGAGGGCACAGATTGTAGAAGATGTGAGGACTGGAATGTCATTCCATCGTGTTTTCCTTTTAGATAGACAATGTTGGAACATATGAATTAGGAATCTCCAGGGCAGATCCCTAATCCTTTGACTATCTGTTTGCTTCATAGCTCCTCTTCATAACCAATTTCAGAGAAAAATGTGGTTATTCCTCATCATCCAATCAAGAGGATCATCTGCATTGTCATAGAATTGAAGACATCTTCTAACTGATTCTTCTGTGATCCTCAGTGTGTGTTCAGTGTTGATCTTGCCAATAAGAGTTTTCACTCCATTTTCTTCAACTACTTCAGCTGACTCCCAGAAAGACCTGATGGATTCTCATAGATTGTTGGTCTTACTGTTATAGCATATGCTACCCTTGTGGTAGATAGGAATCTTATCATATCTCTAAGACCTTCTGCTTCAGGCACATCAGGGTTTAGATAACCGCTGACGTTATGGAGCTTGCTCCATGTAAGGTTTGCCATGTAATCTGCACAAAGAGACATGTGTGTTAGTTCACAATTTTGACTTTAATTTTGCATTGATTTGTTAATGTGACTTTGATTGTTTCACACTTTTCTTTTTCACATTGCTTGTTTTTCTCAGTAAACATGGTTGTCATGGTTTTCAATATTAGTTGAATTCCTATGAATTTACATGTTTATTGACATCGAAAATGTGTATTACATCACTTAATGATTTAGATTTTGGTGTTCTTCAATTTTCTCTGGTTCTCTTTCGATTTAGGGTAACCGTTCTAGACTTAGGTTTTGGTTTCAAAATCTGTTGAAGTTATACCTTATCTTCGAAACGACTGCTGTTCTGAATCGATGACAAGAATGTTAAAAGATGAAACACAACAAAATCTTTGAATGTTTGTGATGATGATGATAATGATGGTGGTGTACTGTATTTTACGCTCGTCTCATTATAAGTTCTCTCAATTTGAAAAGTATTAAATGACCTGTTTCCTTTAAATAGTCAAATAATACAATTTGAAAAATTTTACAAGTTTACAAGCAGATACAGTCAACACTGTAGCAAATGCTGAAGGTTAATTTGTTCGATTTTGGTGATATGCATTTGTTAACTGTAGCATATGCGGAAGACGAACTTTTGACATTGACAGTCCGCATTTGACTACTTTTGGTCATCCGCATTTGTGGCTGTAGCTAATGCGGAAGGCTTAATTTTTGACTGACTGTCCGCATTACTCTACTGTTACTAATGCGGAAGTTTTGTTTCTTAATGTTTTATTCAATCCGCATTTGTGTACTGCAGTAAATGCGGAAGTTAAACTTGAAATTTTAGCCATCCGCATTTGTGTGACTGTTGCAAATGCGGAAGTTAAACTTGACATTTTGGCGGTCCGCATTGTGTACTGTTTCAAATGCGGAAGTTAAACTTGACATTTTGGTTGTCCGCATTTGTGAACTGTTTCAAATGCGGAAGTTAAACTTGACATTTTGGTTGTTCGCATTTGTGTATTGTTGCAAATGCGGAAGTTAAACTTTTTGCTGTCCGCATTTGAGTTGTAGTAAATGCGGTAGAGAAAACTTCACATTTATTTCACACACTAATGCGGTAGAGTAAAATCATTGTCCGCATTAGTTGCACTTCAAAAATTATTGTTACCCGCATTAGTTATATGCATGGGTTACCTTCACCCGCATTAACTAATGCACTTACCTGCATTATCTTTTGAACTAAATCAAAAGTTAATGTGATTGAATTGATTATTCATCTTATGAAGAGGTGTCCTTGATTGATTTTTCTTATGAAGTTGGCTGTTGAAGTTGTCAATTTTTGCTTGGATTGACTTGTATGTTACAACTGATACAAGTTTCCTAATTTTGACAGATCTTAGGCTTATCATGCTTCTAAGAATCTGCATAGGCTGAGATATAAAGGTATGACTTATTGCAACAACACCAACTAAAATTCTTTTGTTTTGTTTTTCAAAATTGAGTTAACAAACAAAAATTTGAACTTACTCAAGAATTTTAAATTACTCCCCCTAAAGTTTATGTCCACATTTGGAGAGAAACTTTAAAGATTTTAAAAGTTTTGAATATTTTTTTGATTAATATTAATAATGAAGAGAAAAATCTCTTTGTTAGGATCATATTAATCTTACATTACACATGTGCATCCTTTATAATTAAATGGACATGATTATGAACTTGAAGATTGAAGGTATGTTTGTCCTCTTAAACTCATACCTGGTTGATATTTTGATGCAAATGACTTTTATCATGTTTTGGTTGATTTATTATTCAATGTGTACCTCACACACATAAGCATGGAATGATCAACCCTCCTTATACAATGCATGGTAGAACTTTGTCACAACTTTTCTTAGCAGGTTACTTAAGTCATGAGATCTCATATTCACTGATCCTCATTGGCATTCTTTTAATTTGATCCTTTTTCATGTTGATCCTCATTGGGATTCTTTTCACTTCACTTTGGAAGGTGATCCATGATCGGATTCTTTTGTTCATTCACTTGGAATGTATTACTTTTTTGATTCATCCAATTTTGGATGTGTTCCACATTAGAAATCTTTTGGATCATGACATTTGCACTGTGTGCAAGTTTCATAAGGTCTTTGCTTAGCAAAAACAAAGATGAAACATGATGTGGTGAAAGAGATTCATAAAGTATCATTACCTGGTGTGTTTAGGTTACTACACACACATGCATTCAGATAAGCCAATACATACCTATACTTTGTGATGAGTGTTTCGCAATTGAATATGTCTTTAATTCATCACTGCATGTATCTTTTCTTCCAAGTTGAACCTACCAACATATCTGGTAAGTCATTTCAGTCTTTTACATTTTGAAATTAAGCACAGTGAATGATATAATGACTGTAATTATATCATTTCCCAAGATTCTTTTCTTCATATGACTTGATTTCTTTTTATGGTTTTTCTGATGTTTTTCAAAGTCTTACTCAAGGTTAATCATGCTAATTGACTGAACCAAAAATTCAAACCTACTAGTTTTAAATGCCTTGGTAAACAAATCAGCTAATTGATTTTTTGTTGGTACTTGAATCAATTTGATTAAACCATTTTTAGCATAGTCTCTTAAAAAATGATATCTAATTTCAATATGTTTTGTTTTTGAGTGTTGAACTAGATTATTAGTTATAAAGACAACAGCTATGTTGTCAATAGAAATTGGTGTATGCAAAAAGTTAAAACCATAATCAAGCATCTGGTTTTGTATCCAGAGAACTTGAGAGCAACATGCTGAAGCAACAATATACTCAGCTTCGGCTGTGGACACAGGCACATTTGTCTGCTTCCTGCATTGCCAGGATACTAGTCTGGGACCAAGAAATTGACAACCGCCAGAAGTGGATTTTCTGTTGATGTTGCATCCTCCATAATCACTGTCTGTGTATGCATATAGATTAAATTCTCCTTCTTTTGGATACCATAATCAGAGAGCTGGTTTGCCCTTCAGATATCTGAATATCCTCTTGACTGCGTTCACATGTGATTCTTTTGGATCAGCTTGATATCTAGCACACACACAAACACCAAACATAATGTTAGGCCTACGGCTGTTAGACACATAAGTGAACCTATCATTGATCGATAGTGAGTTTGATCCACTGATTTGCCTTCAGGGTCAGGTCCAATCTTCACTTTAGTATCTACAGGAGTTTTGACAGACTGACAGTCAGCAAAGTGAAATTTCCTCAGCATGGTTTCTACATATTTTGATTTATTGATGAAGATTCCATCTGCTGTTTGCTGGACTTGCACTCCCAGAAAGAATGTGAGTTCCCCCATAGCACTCATTTGAAACTTTGAATGCATAAAATCTTCAAATTCTTTGCAGAGTTGTTTGTTTGTCGAGCAAATATAATGTCATCCACGTAGATCTGGACTAACAATATGTATTTTCCTCTTATTCTTCTGAAGAGAGTCTGATCAATCTTTCCTCTTTCATACCCATGTTCAAGAAGAAAGGATGATAGAGTGTCTTACCATTTTCTTGGAGCTTGATGAAGACCATACAGAGCTTTGTCGAGCTTGTACACTCTATGAGGGAAATCTGGATATTCAAAGCCAGGTGGTTGACTTACATAGACTTCTTTAGCAATCTTTCCATACAAGAAGGCACACTTTACATCCATTTGATAAACAGTAAATTTCATGGATGCAGAATATGCGAGAAAGATTTTGATTGCTTCTAGTCTGGCAATAGGAGCAAACACCTCGTCATAGTCAATTCCTTCTTCCTGAGTGTATCCCTGTGCCACTAGTTGTTAAGATCAGTGATCTACGTTTGATTGATTAGAGAGTATAGCAGCGGAATTCTAACAATGAATTAGCCAATTAACAAGAACAAAGAGATATTCAATGTAAGAACAAAAACGGTTATAGATAGAGAGAATTCTGCAAATATATTTCATTCAATATTCGCTTTCGTGGTAACGGAATGTCACAATTACAATTAGGTCAACACCTCTTATATAAGAGATGTGACGTCTGCTGATGTCACTTGATAGTGACATCTAACAGAATTTATTACAAACTACTGATAGTTAACACAACTACTGAAGATGTCAAACAGCTGACATCTTCTTACAAAAATGCTAAGTGTTAACTATTATTACAACTACTGAAAAGAAACTACTGAAACTATAACAACTGAAGAACATACTCTTCAGTTGTTTTACAAATACTGAAACAAAGAAAACTACTGAAAGGTAAACCATCACAACAACTGAAGAATGCTTCTTCAGCTGTTGTAACAAACTCTGATGGCTTCAGTACTTGTACTTGAGCTTCAGCTGTTGTCATCAGCTGATGTCTTCAGTCTTTATACTTCAGCTGTTGTACTTCAGTACTTTAGTCTTCAGTTGTTGAAGTCTTCAGCACTTTAGAACTTTAGCTGTTGTACTTCAGTACTTTAGTCTTCGGCTGTTGAAGTCTTCAGCACTTTAGAACTTCAGCTGTTGTACTTCAGTACTTTAGTCTTCAGCTGTTGCAGTCTTCAGATTTTGTCAAACAGCTGATCAAGTCTTCAACAGTTGTTGTGATGTCTGTGGGACTTAGAGGTTTTTCTGATCAGGCTCATTGGTTCTTTTGGTCCAACAAACTCCCCTGAACCAATGCAGCCAAAATCTCTAAACTTATTAGAGTTGTCCCACTTATTATGGCAGAAATGTTGGTTTTTTTGTCTTCCAGATCAGCTCAGAAGCGACCCCTTTTTAAGCACCGGCGAGGGAAGAAGTCTCAAAGATTTGTTTGGCAAAGTATGAATGGGAACACTGTTTTGGGGAATTGGACACAGAGTTGTTACCCTATTCATGAGATCTATTTCCCCATGATGAGTCTGTACGACTCTCTTGTGTAGGCCTCAAGGAAGGTGATTTGTTCCTCCATGGTTAGCTCCTCAGCACCTCCTTCAAACAATGATTCAGGCCCATAATACTCAGACAGGTATTTGGCATGTTTCCCATTCTTTAGCTCCACAGTTGTTATTATTCTGTAAGCAAACTCATCCGGGTGATTACCCTCTAGGAACAACTGGAGCTCATTTTTCCTGACTTCCTCAAGCCTCTTGTAAACTAACCCCTTTTTCACTATTTTGTTTTCCAGCATCTTCTGAGGGGTTAGATTAGCTTTATAGGCTTTCTTGAAGTCCTCTAGGATTTCCCAGGGTGAAACTACAAAGACTAGAGAGATCACATCATCTACGATCTTTTTCACCTGGCCAATGTATCTCTGAGGTATGTTTTTCTTATGAATTCTGTGAGACACCCTGGGATCAGGCCAAATCCTCACTTTTTTCTTTTGATATTGAAAGGTGTGCTTGAGAGTGTAAAGTTTGAGGGCTTTTTTCTTCATATTGATGATAGAAGATGTGGCTGCATAAGCTTTATCAACTCTCTTCAGCAATTCCTCATCATGCTGTTTATGAAGCTCTTCTTCTTCTAGCTTCACTTTAACCATTTGTCTTTGGAATTCAGGAGTAATTGCTGAGGAGTGACTTGTGGCCTTAGGCAACTGAATCACAGCTGAGAGTGGCAGCCTATCTTCATCATCTTCTTCATCATCTTCTAGCCTCAATACCCTTCTCTTCTTCTTCAAGGGTATATCATCGGCTATGGGTTTTGAGGGTAAGGGAGTTGGTTTGGTGGGTTGTGTTTTGGGTGGTTTTGGTGTGGGAATGTTGACAGGCTGTTCTAGCATTTTTGAGTGAGTGTGGCTTTTGATTGCTTGGCTAGCTCAGTCCTGCTCCCAGCACCCGCTTCATTCAAAGCTTCAATAACAAGTCCCTTAGTATATGCTTCAGATGAACAGATCTTGGTGGTGATTGCCAAGATACTGTTCCTGGACCAAGCTTTGATTTCGATCATTGATCTTCCAAGATATTTTGCAATAAATCTAATCATGATCTCAAGACTTTCTCTTTCTAACACTTCATAACTTGCCCATCTATTCTGGATTTCTTCAATCTCTAATCGTCGAATCTCAGAGTCAAGTTTATCGGTGTCATGGCCTTGCCTAAACAGCTGATCAATGATGTTGTCCATTGATCTGCTGTGTTTGGCATCAGCCTCTTTTATTAGTAGCTCCAAGGCTTTCTCTTTTTCCTTCTCTTTATCGGTCTTCACATTCAACTCCAACTCCTTTTCCACTACTATCCCTTCTGTTTCTTTCTCCTTTTCTTTCTCCTCTGTACTCCTCTTTCTTTTTGCTTTCACTGACTTAATCTCCCCCTTTTTGGTTGCATTGGTTGCAAGGGGTTGATTGCCAGAAAGCTGTTTGCCCACAATCTCCTCTATCAATGGTTGTATTACTGAGGAAAGCCTCTCATCAATGGCTTTGATCACTATGTCAGTGATTGTGGGTGTGATGAGAGGGAGGGAATTTTAAAGGATAGAAACTATTTGCTCAGGAGGGTTCTGTTCCTGAGAAATAGTGCCAGAAGCAGAGGCAGGTGGCTGAGTTGTTGGGAGTGGCTCAGTGTTTTGGAGACCTTCAGATGAAGGTGCCATCTGTGAGGTGGTAGAGGCAGATGGTCTTTGTTCCTTAGAAGTTTTGGCAAGCAGCTCTTTGAGTCTGCTCACCTCCTCTTCCAGGATGGTGTTTTGGGCGATTACATCGTAAAAGAAGCCCAGGTCATCATCAGTAGTTACTGAATCACCTGACCTCCTGATAGGATCAGGATGAACATGCACTGAGTGTAGCTCAGTTGTAGCATGTGCCCCTTTGTCTTGGAACTGGGGACTTCCTGCCTCAGGACTTTGTCCTTCATCAGCAGTTGCCTCCGGTAAGGTCTTAGTAATTGTACCAACTACAACCTGATCATATGCTGAAGCAGGAGAAGTGGCAGCCTCACCAGAAGTTCCAATCTCCATTGCTACACTAGGAGAAGGAACATTGTAACCCCTATGCTATGGGTTCTCAGTGCACTTTGGTCCTCCCCCGCAATGGTAGAAGTATTCCCAGTTGTAATTGGTATCTGTGGAGGGGGTGAGGAGTGCAACTGAGTCAGCACTTGTGCAACAAGTAATGTAGGACTTTGGGGGGCGGTTTCATGTGGTGATTGGGTGGAAGCAGATTGCACCCAGGGTGAATGGTGCGCTTCAATGGTAACCCTCTCAAGGGAGATAGGTTCCAGCAGTGTAGGTTCCCCAATGTTGGTTGCAACAGGATCCTGTTGAGAGGATACCTGTGCGGCTGTGTGGCTGGTTGAGTCAGTGTCACAACTGGGGGTTAAGACCAGTGTGTGGTTCCTGTGTTTGGGGTACAGGGGCATCCTCAGGGGACTCATCTCCTGAGTAGCCTTTTTTGGCTTTTTGGATTTGGGTGTAGTGGGGACTTTGGTTCTGGAGGTGGTGGCTGTGGGTTCCAACTGCGTGGGTTTTCGCAGCCTGGCAGCCTGTTTCAACATTTGGTTAGAGTTGTGCCTGGAGTATACTTCAGGCAATACAGCCGTTGCAGGGACTCCGAGACCAACAAGTCCCTCAGCTTTTAGCTGATTCTCGATTATGGCCATAATGAACCGAGATATAATCCAGCGGTTAGAAATAGATTTTGAGGCCATGTCCTTAAGTTCCAGAAAAATGATTTCAGAGAAGTTTAGGTTCTGTTGCTCAAGGATAGAGAATAGTACCTGCTGCCACCTTGTAGACATTTGATCCCAAGAGGAAGTCTTAGGAGCCAAACAGACATTTACCATGTGAAATATGAGACGTTCAGCATCATGGAAATGTTTCTTCAGTATGGTGGAGGCACTAAGGTTTCCCTGATATCCATGGTGGGCAAAGGATAAATCAGTTATGCCCTTTGGATATCCAGCAGGAAAAGTGGCATCATCCAGGTGTAGGGTTTGACGAAGTATATCGGGAGTGATGACCACTTGGTGGTTGTTGACGACCGACCGGAGAGACTCTGTGTTGTTCTCCCCAGTGGTGAGGGTGACGTTCATCCAAAACTGGTTAAGGGATTCGGCATGAAGGATTGGATTGAGAAGAAAGGCCGTTTTGTAGGGTGACTGGACCATAAGATCAATAGCGTTATCGAACTTAGCTCAGAATGGCGATTTGGTGAGGTAAGCTACACAGTTGTGTCTCGGTTTGAGCTGCATGGTCGCCATTAATGAGAGAGAAGTTTTGGAGATATGAACGTTAGGTTTGAAGAAGGTGAGGCTCTGAAGGATTAGGTCGGGGATATTTATAGGGTACGGGTTAGAAAATGACTGAGGGGTTTGGTGTTAGTCATTAGTAGTTTTAAAATGACTGTTGACATGGTATTACCCTTTCAGACGTTGAAACAGCTGAAGTCGTGTGGGTTTAGTCATCAGCAGTTAAAAACTATGAAGACCATGGTGTTGACTTCAGATGTTTGAAAACAACTGATAACTTGGTATTAGTCATCAGTAGTTGTGAAACTACTGAAGACATGGTTTTGTCATCAGTTGTTGTAAACAGCTGATGACTTGGTATTAGTCATCAGTAGTTGTGAAACTACTGAAGACATGGTTTTGTCATCAGTTGTTTAGGATGAAACAGCAGTTGTAGAGAAACAACTTAAGAGGAAGTTCTCATCAGTAGTTTTGTCAATTCATAGCCTTTCAGCTGTTTCATACTGTCCTCAACACTTACTCATAGCCTTTTTGCTGTTTTCAGTTGTTTCATAGGACATCAGTACTTATTGTTTTGACAACATCAGTAGTTACAACTACATCAATAGTTGTTACTTTATCAGTTGTTGTAACAGAAGTAGTACAATATGTGATATGGTCACTAATGATCATTAGTACTTATTTACTGAGATCATCAGTAGTTATCACTTATTCTAGCTGCAGCATACCAAGCCTTAACACAAGGTTTTGAAAGTAGAACTATCCAAAGGCTTAGTAAAAATATCTGCAAGCTCATCAGCACTAGGCACAAATTAGGATCAATCAGACCTTTTTCAAAACAACCCCGAATAAAGTGATGTCTGATCTCTATATGTTTGGTCCTAGAGTGTTGGACTGGATTTTTGACAATACACAGAGCTGAAGCACTATCCATTAATAATGGAGTCCTAGTCTCTGTAATGCCATAATCCAGAAGTTGTTCTGAAGCCAGAGTACCTGAGAAGTGCAACTTGCAGCAGCAATGTACTCGGCTTCAGCAGTTGATGTACCACCAGAAGTGACTTTCTAGTTAACTTGCACCCTGCATAGTCACTGTCTAAAAAAGCAACTAATTTGCAAGAGTGTCCAGTGGAATACCATAAACCTAGAGATTGTGTACCTTGCAAATATCTAAAGATCTCTTTGACTGCAATCAAATGAGACTCTTTAGGAGCAGCCTGAAATCTGGCACAGACAAAGTAGCAAACATGATATCTGGTCTAGAAGCTGTTAAATACATCAAGGACCCAATCATACATGTGTAAAGTGTTTCATCAACAGCTTTACCTTTCTGATCTGCATCCAGTTGTATGGTGTTGCACATGGGAGTAGAACAGGGCTTACAGTTTTGTAAATCAAACTTATTCAAAAGATCTTTTGTATATTTTGACTGATGAATAAAGTTCCATCAGCCTTTTGTTTAATTTGCAAGCCTAGAAAGAACTGTAATTCTCCCATTGCACTCATTTCAAACCTCTTTTTCATTAATGTTGTAAAATCATCACACAACTGGGGATCAGAGGATGCAAAAATGATATCATCAACATAAATCTGAACAAGTAGCTTATGCTGATCCACCTTCTTAATAAACAAAGTTTTATCAATGGAGCCTCTAGTGAAATTATCTTAGAAGAAGAAAAGTGGAAAGTGTCTCATACCAGGCTCTAGGAGCTTGTTTCAACCCATAAAGAGCCTTATCAAGTTTATACACCATTCAGGATGTTTATTATCCTCAAAACCTGGTGGTTGACACACATAAACATCTTCCTTTATTTTACCATATAAAAATGCACTTTTGACATCCATTTGAAAAACTTTAAGATTGTGGAATGCAGCATAGGCTAAAAACAATCTAATTGCCTCTAGTCTTGCTACAGGGGCAAAGGTTTCATCATAATCAATACATTCTTCTTGTGAAAACCCCTGTACAACCAGTCTAGCCTTGTTCTTAACAATAAGCCCATTTTCATCAGTTTTATTCCTAAACACCCATTTAGTGCCTATTGCACATTACCTGGGGGAAGAGGAACCAGTTCCCACACTTGCTGTTTCTTGAACTGAAGTAGCTCAAGCTGCATGGCTTCAACCCATCCATTGTCTCTCAAAGCAACATGATAGTTCTTTGGCTCTAGCTGACTGATGAAGAGAGCATAGAAGCAGAAGTTAGACAATTGACTTCTAGTTGAAACTCCAGCATTGATATCACCAATAATTTGAGACATTGGGTGATTCTTCAGTTCTTGATAAACAATGAGATCTGTGCAAGTGTTTGTAGGACCTTCAGCAGCAGCAGATGTTGATGCAGACTCTTGAAACCAAGAATTGGATGGTAACTCAAAAGATGTAGAGGAATCAGAGATTTCATCAGCATTTGTTGTGGATGGAACTGCTGAAGCTACAGGAACATCAAATTTAGCAGACACAGGCAGTTGGTCACTAAACTTGAATAGGTGAGTATTGATATTATCATCATCATCATCAATACCATGAGGTGGAAGACATGCTGCAGAAGATGATTTATCCACATGATCTGCAATAGCTGGAGGTTGATAAGGAACATATTGCAGTATGTCCAAATCAAACAACTCCAAAGGGTTTTGTGGAATCTGTCCATAGGAGATTCATTAAACTTCACATGCAAAGTCTCTTCAACTATCTTTGTTCTGCAGTTGAAGACTCTGTATGCCTTGCAAGTAGATGAATAACCAACAAAATACCCTGCATCCACCTTAGGATCAAATTTTGGAGTTGATCCTTTGTGTTGAGAATAAAACAGGGACACCCAAATGCTTTGAAAAATGAAATTAGAGGAGCCAAGTGATGGAGAACTTCATATGGAGTCTTCATCAACCTTGATTTACTAAGGCTCTATTCTGCACATAGCAAGCTGTGTTAACAGCTTCAGCCCAAAAGGTCAGTGGCAAACCAGAGTCAGCCAACATGGACCTTGCAGCTTCAATTAGGGTCCTGTTCTTCCTCTCCACTACTCATTTTGTTCTGGAGTCCGTGGGATGCTAACTGCCTTTTGATTCCCTTTGAAAGATAGAAGTCATAAGTGTGGTTTCTGAATTCAGTTCCATTGTCACTCCTTATACACTTGACTGAAAGGGAATACTGCTTCTCAAATACAACACAAAGTGAATAATCTTCTGAGCAACCTCATCCTTTGAATGTAGAAAGAAAGTCCATACAATTGGAGTAATCATCCACAATTACCAGACAGTATTTCTTCTTTGCCATGCTCATCACTCTCACAGGACCAAATAGATCCATATGCAGTAATTGCAAGCAGGCAGTGGACTTAGGCTCTTCAATAGGAGGGAATGAGACTTTGTGTTGTTTTCCTTTTAAACAAGCAGTGCAGGTTTCATCACAGTGGAACTCCTTATTGGTAAGCCTCTGACTAAACTATTGTGGATCAGCTGATTCATGTTTTTGAAATTAACATGACCCAGCCTTCTGTGCCACAGTTTAGATTCTTGAGGAGAGGCTTTGGAAAATAGGCAAGGATGACCTCTGAGATCTATTGTCTTGGAAAGATCTAAGGCATACACTCGTCCTGTTTGCTCTCAGGAGAGTGTGATCATCCAACACCTTATCAATCAAATGCAGAACTTTGGATGATAGAATCCTACAGTTCTGACTGGTGAAAAGAGCAACATGGCCTTTATCACACATTTGACTGACACTCAAGAGATTGTACTTGAGATTTTCCACATGATTAACATCATCAAACTTTATTTCTCCATTGGAGACAAAGCCTTTTCCAATGATATAACCACTAGCATCATTGCCAAAAGAAACAAACCCCTTCTTTCCTTGAGAGTAGTCATGAAGAAGAGAGCTGTTCCCAGTCATGTGCATAGATCCCCCACTGTCTACATACCAGATGCTACTTTGGCATGTTGAAGAACCCTGCAATTATAAACAATCAGTTAGTTTTGGAGACCCAAACCTTTTTGGTTTTGGGAGTGTTCTCATCAACAGATGGTAAACTAACAAGTTTGATGGAAACAACAGCCTGAGAGGAAGAAGATGGTGAAGAAGAGGAATCCTTTGGCTTGGACCTCCTTTACTGTGGTTTCAACATAGGACATCTATTTAGTTAACTCTTCCCAATAGATGTTGAACCATCATAACCAGCTGTGTCTGATTTTGTGATAAAGCTTTCAGCTCTTTAGACACATTGACATTAGAGTTTGATAAGTTCCTATGTTGCACCTTCTTCTTTTGAGCAATCTCAGTTGTTACCTGTTTAACCCCTTCCTTTTGGATTTCTTTATGGACTTAAGGGTTACAGGATTTGATGTTGCTGATACAAATGTGGCTTCAAACTCAGTTTTCATTTTAACCATTTTCTCTTTATTTCCTCTTTATGTTTGAGTTTGGATCCTCTTTTGTACCAACAATCATCTGTAAGATGATTGAACAAGCCACATACTTCACATGGTTTCTTCTTCATCTTATGTTGATCATCAACTAAGAGGATGAAACTACTGAAGACTTGCTCTTCAGTACTTCGGAAGCATTGTTGCTTTCTTGACTTCCTCTTTAGTAGTCTTCAAACTCTTTCTATTGACATTTTTCTTCTCTTCAGTACTGACAGTAGTTAGAGTTTGAACTTCAGGTGTTAAATCTTGCTCTCCAGTCCTTCCAGGACTTTCAGAATTAACTCCTAAGTTGATCAACTCATTGATCATGTGAGTGTCAGCAGTGAAACCATCAACATCAGCTGATAGGTTCTGAGAGGGCTTAGTACTGACTTCTACTTCTGATGGTGCTGTATCAGAAAGTAGATCACATGATGAGATGGATTGGTTATTGCTCTCACCATCAGATTCTACCTCTGCTCTGGGAGTAAAATTGTAGGTGGAGCAGTGTGATTATAACCAATGCCAAACTTCACATTGGAAACAGATTGCTTACTAAGAAGCATTTTAAAACCCTTGCAAGAATTTACCCATCGATAACACTCTACCTGGGTAGTTGCAAGTGTTTCCTTGAGATCTCTATACTTCTCTAGAAGTATCTCTTCCCTAGCCTTATCATCAGTGATTTGGCATTCAAGTTTGTAAATCTCATCATTCTTATCATTAAGCACAGACTCAAATTCAGCTTTGCTTTTGGAAATTGTTTGTTCTAGTTCAATGTTCTTGTTAATTAAAGCTACATTTGCTTCTCTAATAGATGCAAATGTGGCTATGCATGATTCAGAACATAGTTTGGCTTTTGCCTCAGAGGATACCTGTGATACCTTTAGTATAAGGCATTAGAGGATGAAGTATCAGCAGAATCCAAAGCCATAAGAGCTAGATTTCCAAAGGGACTGTCACCACCATGTTGACCAGCACCAGTGAACAGTTGTTCATGACCAGACATTCATCTGGTAAACTGCTCCACTCAACAACTCCTGGAGTGAAAGCTGTGTTGTTGAGGTTGAGTTTGTTGATGAGATTGGGAAGGTTGAGGTTCAGGCAATGCATGTGATTGTTGTGAAATCGGAGCTTGAACCGGATTAGACTGAGGCAAGTAACAGCAGGGAAAAGGATATGACATTGGACCCTGGGGGACAAAGTATGCAGGAGATCTAGGGTGTGGATGATGACCAGAACCAACAGGATGTTGCCCTCTGTTTTGTGGACTAGTACTAGGAAAAGTCACAAAGGGTGCAGAAGAGTTAGATCCAGTTGATCTACACTCTCTTGCAAAGTGTCCCAGCCTTTGGCATTTGTGACACCTCAACTTACTCTTGTCAAAACCAACTTTGGTTTTGCCATAGAGTCCAGGAAATTTCCTGCCAGTTCTCTTGTAGAACTTCTGAGATCTGATATTAATCAATGCCATTTGGCTCAGAATATCCATCTCTTCTAGATCATCATCAGCTATTCCTTTCAAATCATCCATGATGAAGCATAGATTGTCACTATTACTGCCAGAATGACTATCAATACCAACAAATGCATGATCAGAACTATTTGAAGAGAAATCAATATGCTCATCATAAATGCTTTCAAATGCAGCATATTCTGACTCATGACCAAGCAAGGCAGTATTCCCTGGTACAAAGTCATGAAGTTTCCTTTTCTGCTCTATCTCTCTTTCGAATGTAAGCAGTTTCCCATGAAGTTGGGTGAGAGATAGGCTATCCAGATTTGCACTGGAGGGTAGGACAATAGTGTATGTGTCCCATCTCTCAGGCAGTGATATGAGGAACCTGTTATTCATCTGGCTGTTGGTGAATTCCTGTTTCACCATTTTCAGCTCAGAGATCAAGCAGGAAAAACACTCAAACTGTTGAGTCAGTGTCTCACCCTTTCTATGAGAGAATGTCTCATATTGTTGGGCAAGGATTTCTCTGTTGTTTGCTAAGACCTCATCTGTGCCACCGAATTGTTCCTTCAGGGCATTCCAGAGATCATGAGCAGTTTCATGATGCATAAGCCCTGAATAGATTTCATTAGGCAGTGCCATGGCCAGAATTCCATGGGCTTTAGCATCAATCTCAAACAGTTTCCAATTTTCATCAGAGTATTGTTCCTTCTCTTCGGAACCATTTGATTGGTTTCCGGATTGTTCACCATAGGCTTATGTGGTCCATGTACCACAGATGTCCAACAACCTGAACTGTTAACAGACAGGTGATGAAGCATTCTTCGCTGCCATATGTTATACTCGGTCCTAACCAGCATCGGGGGCTTGGTTGAGGAACCGGTATTGTGAGGATCATTAGAAGGAGTAGTCATCTCAGATTCAATCAAATTCAATTAAACTATAACAGATTTAGAACAAAAACACAACAACCAATTGAACCAAGAGAGATCTCAAAATAAATGAATGAAAGCGTCAGAAATTCAATAATCTATAACCAGTTCTTGCAAATATGCTAATTCAATCAAACATAGTTATCAATTAGCAGTTTCAATGATAAATTGTTAGATCGATCAATGATTAACCTGCTCTGATACCACTTGTTAAGATCAGTGATCTACGTTTGATTGATTAGAGAGTATAGCAGCGGAATTCTAACAATGAATTAGCCAATTCACAAGAACAAGAGATATTCAATGTAAGAACAAAAACGGTTATAGATAGAGAGAATTCTGCAAATATATTTCATTCAATATTCGCTTTCGTGGTAACGGAATGTCACAATTACAATTAGGTCAACACCTCTTATATAAGAGATGTGACGTCTGCTGATGTCACTTGATAGTGACATCTAATAGAATTTATTACAAAGTACTGATAGTTAACACAACTACTGAAGATGTCAAACATCTGACATCTTCTTACAAAAATGCTAAGTGTTAACTATTATTACAACTACTGAAAAGAAACTACTGAAACTATAGCAACTGAAGAACATACTCTTCAGTTGTTTTACAAATACTGAAACAAAGAAAACTACTGAAAGGTAAACCATCACAACAACTGAAGAATGCTTCTTCAGCTGTTGTAACAAACTCTAATGGCTTCAGTACTTGTACTTGAGCTTCAGCTGTTGTCATCAGCTGATGTCTTCAGTCTTTATACTTCAGCTGTTGTACTTTAGTACTTTAGTCTTCAGCTGTTGAAGTCTTCAGCACTTTAGAACTTCAGCTGTTGTACTTCAGTACTTTAGTCTTCAGCTGTTGAAGTCTTCAGCACTTTAGAACTTTAGCTGTTGTACTTCAGTACTTTAGTCTTCAGCTGTTGCAGTCTTCAGATTTTGTCAAACAGCTGATCAAGTCTTCAACAGTTGTTGTGATGTCTGTGGGACTTAGAGGTTTTTCTGATCAGGCTCATTGGTTCTTTTGGTCCAACACTAGTCTTGCTTTATTTCTGATGACTATCCCTCTATCATTAGTCTTGTTCCTGTATAGCCATTTGGTACCGATAGGGTATTGTCCTTCGGGAAGATCTACCAGCTGCTTCAATCCAACTATTGACTTGAAGCGCCTCTTTGATGTTTTTGGGTATTGTTTGACATAGAAAGCATGAGAACAAACAGATGTTTGCAATACTTGACTTGCTTCTTGTCACCCTCTCATTAAGATCACCAATAATGGTTTCAACTGGATGATTCTTGTGTATTCTTGAGATGGGAATGATGTCACCCGCAATAGTTACATCAAGATTAGAGACATTCAGTTCATTATGGTTAGTGGCACAATCATTGTGTATTGTGTTAAATTATGAAGATTGTCAATCAGTAGCTGCTACATTTTTAGCAGCACTGAAGTTGCTTGCATCATTTGAAGTACCTTGAGTTTCTTCTGGATGAGAAGCCTGTTTTTGATTTCTGATCTCACGTGACAAGTCATCTGAGTGAGATGGTACCAGGCTAGGACCTTCTTCAGAGGAAACACTAAGGTTTTGTGACAAGTGTCTGATGGGATCAACTTGAAGAGGAACATCTTCATTCATATGTTCATCAGATGTAGGTGGGATCAATGGATAATTTTCTCTTCTTTCTACAGTTGATGAAGTATCACCTGAATGTATATTTCCTGCATTAGACTAGTGAAATTGGTCAAATGATTTAATAAAAGTGTCAATATCAAACAACCAATCAGGACCATTTGTAGATTTAGGAAAAGAATGTTCCTTGAATTGAACATTTGTGGATTCATCAATAATATTCAGTCTAGGATTGAACACTCTATAAGCCTTTGAGATGGAAGAATAACCTACAAAAAATCCTTCATCAGACTTAATGAAAATTTTCCCAAATGATCACGGGTGTTTAATATTGAGACTGGACAACCAAATGATTTAAAGAATCCAATGAATGGTTTCCTTTGAAATATCAGTTCATAAGGTGTCATGTTACTTTCTTTAACAATTAGAGTTCGATTTTGCACAAATCACGATGTGTTAACTACTTCTGCCCAGAAGGTGATTGGCAGTTTAGCATCGGATAGCATGGTTCTTGCTGCTTCAATCAGTGTTCTATTTTGCCTTTCAGCTACCCCATTTTTTTGAGGAGTTCTAGCTGCACTGAATTGATGAGCAATGCCTTTGGTTGCACAAAAGGAACTCATATTTTCATTTTTGAACTCTGTACCATTATCACTTCTTATTATTTTGACTTTGAGATCAAGTTGATTTTCAATTTAGTGATAAATTCTTGAATGATTTGGGACGCTTCATTTTTATGAAGTAGGAAGAACACCCATGTGAATCGAGAAAAGTTATCAATGATCACTAAACAATATTGTTTCTTTCCCATACTCATTACATGAGTTGGTCCAAAGAGATCCATGTGAAGTAACTTCAATGGAGTATTGTTAGTGTTCACCAGCTTGGTTTTGTGAGACGATTTGTGTTGTTTTCCTTTGAGGCACGCTGAGCATTGATCAATAAAATTGAATTCTTTTTGAGGAAGACCAATTACATGGTTTCCTTTGACTAACTTGTTCATATTTTTAAAGTTAGTGTGCCCCAAACGTCTATGCCAAAGCTGTGACTCATCAAATGATGCTTTAGACAAAAGACATGTTTCTTCCTTAGGTGACGCAAAACACAGGTTTAAGACATATGTATTATTCTTTCTCGGAGTCTTTAAGACAACCCATTCTTCAGGAATCTGAAAACTAGGTTTCAGTATGTAGCAGTGAGTGTCTGTAAAGTGAGTGGAATATTTTTTGTCGCAGATCTGAGACACGCTTAACAGATTGAAATCCAGTTGTTCACAGTAATTCACTGTGTCAAAGCTCAGCATCCCATTTGTCACAGATCATTCTCCTGTAATCCTGCCACCTTCTGAATCTCCACCGAATGCCACAGTAGTCCCTCGTATGTACTTGAAATCATGAAAAAGGGAGATTTTTGGTAATGAATTGGTTGAGTCATCTCATCAACATCTACTGAGGATTCAGATGAATAATGAAATCGTTGGTTTCTATTTCTTTGTAAAAATTTAGCCCGAGTTTCATTATCAAAAGTTGGTTTTTGCTTCGGAAGGTCAAGTTTGTGTTTCATTGTGAGATGATTTATTTGACCTTTCCTTAAATCCTTTGAGTTATTTCTGTCATTTGTTGGTCTAGAAGTCCTAGATTGATTATTATGAAGATGATGTCTGACAGAATGCATCACAGTAGATGTTTTAAGATGGGCTTGTGTTGTGGAATTCTCAACCCCTTCTGATTGAAGTAACAATCAGATGTATTGTGGTTGTTCATGTCGCAGATTGAACAATACTTGTTGAAATAGCAATTTTTGGTGGAGTGATTGTTCATATCACACATAGAACAATATTGGTTGAAGAAGCATTTATCTGTCTTGTAATTGAACATGTCACAAATATCATAATGCATTTGTTTGTTTCTTGAATCAGATTTTTCTTTGAGTGACTCAACTGATACTTTCTTTTGATGAGTCACTTTCTTTTCTTTAGGTGATGAATCAGAATCAGCCCTTTTTCTAGATTGTTTCACAATACTACTCTTGTTCAGTTGTCTGGGCTGTTTCTGTTTCTTCAACCTACTTCTCACCTCTTTCTCAAACTGGTCAACATGGTCTTTATTACAAATATCAAACCTAACTCCCTGCCTTAATTGGATGACTGTGGGTTTGATGAAGTTTTGTGTGTTGAACTCAGTTTTACAGTTGGTTTCTTTTTCAGTGAAACCTTTTTTGATTTGCTTGAATTTTGTGGAGATATAATCTCATTATCAGAACTACTCTCAGTAGTGGGTTTCACTGTTTTGACATATTTCTTTTTCCCTTGTAAAACAGATGGTATGAATTTTATAAAAGGTACAATTGCTTTTAGAGGGCTTGATGGTTTTTTGACAATCACTGTCTTGTCAGAACACTCTTTGATTTTGATGGGGTGTCTTAACTTGATTTTGTCCTCATTGGTTTCAAAATAAACATCAGGTTTGTTTTGAGGATTTGTCACTTGTTTCACTTCTGATTTAGGTTCCACAATTTTAGGTTCAATTGATTCAGAGAGTGATACAGAGTTAGGCATGACCGTGTAATTGTCATTGTATGGTGGAGGACATGAATTGTACCCAATCCCTGACATGTCCTTTGGATCCTTTTGTGAATCCAGCATTTCTTGCAGCTTGACTGAAGACATTTGAAACTTTTCAAGTTTCATTTCAGTCATAGATTGTTGAGCTTTAGCTTGAGCTAACTTTTCAGTAAGTAGCTCATTTTTAGCTGCAAGATTGTATTTCTCACCATGCAATTTTTCTATGTCAGAAATGAGAGATTTGATTTTGATTTCAAAACTTTTTAGTTCTCTCTTCATCATTTCTGACTTCACCTTTTCTTCTTTAATTTATCTGCCAGTTTATGATTATGTTCTCTATACTCTTGTAATTCATTTATGCATTTCTTACTACAAAGGTTAGTTTTTACCTTAGTAGGCATTGCAGATGGTCCATCATTGATATGAGCCATGAGAGCATGATTCTGGAATTGAGGCTTGACTTCCTCAGCATACACACTCCAGTCACATATCCCATCTTGTTTGATCACAAGGGCACTGGCAGAAGGCTGACTGCTTGCATGGGCTTGATTGTCAGATGTGGTTGATTCTGGTATGTTTGTTGATGATGAGAATGATGGTACTGCTGTTGATGATTGTTTGAGTGATAGCTTGAATTGGGGTGTGAGGATGATTGACCAGGAGAGTTCTTGAATGGTTGGTTCTTTTAGGAGCATTGCACTCTCTTGAGAAATGACCAGTCATTCCACAGTTGAAGCATTTTACCTTGGATTTGTCATATCCAAGCTATGTGTTCTCATTCAGGCTCAATTTTCTTCCTTTTCTGAAGAATTTCTTTGCTCTCATGGCAATCATTGCCATTTGCCACTGTAGATCTAATTCTTCTAAATCTTCTTGTATTAAATGGGCAGAAGTAAGTCTTCCCCCAAGATATGCTTCAAAACTTGCAACAAAGGCATTGTTGGTTGCCTTTTGCTCTTTTGATTTTAAGTCTTCTGGAGAGATTGGAGGTGCTGTGGAGACTTTTAGTGCTTGTGTTGAAGTTGAATGGTGATTTAATGATGGAGATGCAATGAACCCAGTATTGTTCATTTGATCTCTTGATGAGATGAAGTCATCTTCCTCTGTGATGAAAGCATTTTCAACATAATGTGATTCTGAAGGAAATTTGTAGGCTTCAATCACTCTTGGCCCACTCAGATTTCTGCTTCGTTCATCAAGTTCCAAAGCTTCAATCTTGGCTATGATAATGTTTAGAGTGGTACTCTCAAGATCAAGAGTATTTTTCAACATTATGACATTTTGCTTCCAGCTTTCAGGTAGATTGTGGAGCATTTTCTTGTTGAGTTCTTTAATGTTGTATGAAAACCCATAATTTCCAAGTTGTTAACCAACTATACAAATCCGTGCAGTTGTTTTGATATGGATTCTCCTTTGGTGTGATGGAAGGTTTCATACTGATTGACCAGCTTGTCTTTGTTACTTTCAGCAACTTCACTGCTACCTTCACACATAATTTTAAGAGCATCCCAAACAGCTTTAGCAGTTCCATATTTTTCCAATCTTTTTAGCACATCCATTTTGAGTGCTTGAGTCAAAATAGAGTATGCTTTAAGACCAATTTTGATCTCCTATAGTCATCTTCATCCAGAGTTAAGTCTTCAATTGGTATTCTAGCAGTCTTGTACAGTGCAGCTTGAGCTGCTGATAATGTAAAAGGAATATGTGGACCCTTACATATTGAGATCCAAAAGTCAGGATCTACACCTGTGATATAATTTCTAAACCGTATTCTCCATTGTTTAAACTCAGATTTATGTTTAAGCATGGGAGGTTTAGGTGTATGACCTAATTCAGAGTAACTGTTAGAATCCATGTTGATTTGTGTAAGTATAGATTTAGTTGATTTTAAGATTGATTATGTTGATGAGTCCGACTTGTTCAAGCAGTTCTGTTGAGGTTCAGAATGAGTGTTCTTGTTGTTTGACAGGAGTATTGTTTCTTGCTGTTGCTAAGTAGAGATGATGATATCTACTACTAGCAACTTGATTATCAGATCAATCGAGTTCTATTCAGTCTGTGCGCAGATCTGAAAGAGAATCGAGAGCCAAAGCTCTGATACCAATTGACTGGGTTTTAGTAAGAGTGATATCTTACTGAGAATCGAATATTATAATCAAGTCAACGATTGAGTGGCGGAAATAAATAATCGAAGAACAATCAAGCAAGAAAATTACTCATAAATTTTGTTTGTATTGATATATGAATGTTGACAAATTACAGAGAATAATTACAACAAAATCCTCTATCTGTCAACCATCACCTCAGTACGAGGTAAACTATCCTATTTATAGACAAGACAAGATGCCTTTACAAAATGACTAAACTACTCCTGACCTATTACATCAGAAACTAGTCTAAGTCTTGATCCGCATCTCTGCTTGTTCATCCACATTGACAAATGCGGATGAGATAATCTAGATCCGTAATCCACTTGATCATCAGCATTAGTAAGTTGGTCATCCGCATTGGTTAATGCGGATGAATAAATACTTGTGCGCATTTGGTTGGTCATCCGCATTTGTCAATGCGGATGATCAAGTCTTGTCCGTATCTTCTTTTGTTCTTCCGCATTAGTCAATGCTGAACAGTAACTTGTTCTTCAGCATTAGTATTATGTCTTCCGCATTAGTCAATGCGGAAGAGTAAACACTTGTCCGCATGAGAGTTATGTCTTCCGCATTAACTAATGCGGAAGATAACACTTGTTATTTTTCTTGCATATCTTCATCCGCATTGCATCTTGGACTTGTGGGATTCCAGCTGAACAATCATCAATTCACCCATTGAGTTGGCATGTATGATCCTTTCAGGGTGCAACAAAACTAACTTAAACTTTCTATGACATCAATTCCATTCAAAGCATGCACCTGCACCATGTTCGATTGTCACTTTCATTTTGGACCTGCAACTTGGTCGACAACATCCCTCGAAGCATGGTAACTTAAAATTGTTTGAGGGCTTAGAATGCTAAACACCCATGGAAGCTTCATACGAAGGGAATTTAATTATCACCAACGTTTGCATATCGGATTATATGCACAACAGTCGCGACCCTCTTCCCTTCTAACCACCATCGATTCCACATCCAAACTAGTAATTACGTACACCCATACATTCGATTTCATTAGGGGATTGAAAGCCCTTACATTGAATTCGTTGACATAAATATTTTGGGGTTCAATTGGATCCAAATCGAATTAGGGTTCATAATGATTTGGGGGAAATAAGCAATTAGAGTTTAAAACATTTTAAGGAGTATTTTGATCACACCTGGGCTTTAGCCCGACTGGTAGTTAACACCCATCATTGGCATGAGGTCCCGGCTTTGAACCAGGCCTCTACCAACTTTTTATTTAATTGTTTTTCCTACATTTTGTTTTATTTAGAAAATTATTATTATACTAATAAATCTGAATAAAATTTATTTGATAATTAAAACTTTTCAGAAATTATTAAATTAATTTTAAATGTATTAAAAACTTATGATTTTAAATTTAATTATTCTTTTTAAAATAACAAAAGTTATAAAATATTATTAATTCTTTTATGTAATTTATAACACGCGGAAATTTTCTTTAAAGCCGACGAAAGAAGAAAAAGAAATAAAGTCCAAAGTCGAGGGACCAAACTTGCCAAAAGGGAAGAAATTTGGATGAGTGGGAGTATAAAAGGGGGAGGGCAGCCCACACCTTCCCCATTCTTGCCGAAAACTCAGCCAAGGGAGAAGAGAAGGAGAAAAGAGGAGAAAAAGTTGGGTTCGTGTGGATTCGAGCGTGGAAATCGAAGTATAGCGGATGAAATCGAAGCTCTACTCGAAGAGGTCGTCAAAGTGAGTTCTAGGACCCCTCTTTTACACATTTTCGATTGATTTTGGGGTTGGAACACATCTAAAACCGTTTTTGAAAAGTTGGGTGTTGAACCCGAATGTATGCTTACATGTATGTGATTGATGCGGGTGGGACTTGATTTCGGGCTTGGTTATGCTTGAATGGTGTTGTGGTATGCTTCCCTAAGATTTAGAGTGGTTGATTTGAGCTTAAAAGAAGTTTGGATGAGTTTGGAGGTCGAACATGGCAGCTGCAGTTCGGGATGAACTGCATTCTGCACCCGGCTAGGGCTATCCGACTGGAGGTCCATACGTCTGAATGGCATGCGACTGGATCCATACGCACGAAAGGAGTGCGATTGAGGTTCATTCGTATATGAGTAGTGAGACTGAAGTTTTTACGCATGAGGGCTATGCGACTGAAGGAAATGCGGATGAAGGTCATGCGATGAAGGTCATGCGACTGGAGTCCATACGCCAGTGAGTCATGTGAGTGAGGTTCATACGCACGAAAGTTGTTTGACTGAGGCCATGGGCATGAAGGTCATGTGATTGAGGTCCATACGCCCGGATGTCATGCGATTGAGGTTCATTCGCATGGGTAGCATGCGATTGGAGGCTATGCGATTGGATGCCCATTCTCCTAAGTGTTCTCATAATGTTTGGAGGACCATGCGACCAAATAGTGCAGACGTGGGCTCGGACCGTTGGGGTGTGGATGTTGTGATGGGCATGGATGGTGTGATGTATGATGATGATGGGTGATGCCGTATGGTTATATGACACGATGCGCGTGATTGATATGATGTGTGATGTTGTATGATTATGCATGATGTATGTTATGTATGTATGGTGTTGCCCTGCATGATGATGATGATTGTGTATGTTGATGTTCCTTGCTATGATGTATGCTTATGTTTCCCGTGGCTTTACGTGTTATGTTAATGCATGAAATGAAAGTATTATGCAACGTAAAGTGAAAGATAATGAAAAAAGGGATTTGATAAACGCATGCATTAATGAATGATGAAAGTAAAGAAAGTCTTGCAAGCCTTGTATGGCGGGACACGCCATTAAAAGGTGTTAGCCCAACGGTGTGTGGGTTCGCTACCCCGGGAGGATGCACATCAGGGTCTTTTTTTGTGATTGACCATTTGTATAGAACCATTGCTGTATACCCTAGGTATTGTGACTAGAGGTGCGGAGCACCATTATAGAAGGTCTATGATAGGCCTAGGTCCAGTACCAGGAACAGAAGGGTATTGCACATGGTAATGGTACACCTAAACTCTACCCTAGGTGCTATGATCAGAGGTGCGGAGCACCGTTATAGAAGGTCTATGATAGGCCTAGGTCCAGTACTACGAAACATAAGGTTAAAGTTTATGGTTTTGATGGAAAGAAAAGATGTAATGATGAAAGAATGTGAAAGTTAATGACGTACGATGAATGAATGAAAGTTAAAGAATGAATGATGAAGATAATAATGATATTATCTATGTGTACGTATGATGTATGATCGCATGAAAGTAAATAGAGGTTTTAACAAAAGAAAAGTATGTTTTTTATTAAAACTAGAACTCACTCATCAATGCTGACTTTTATGTGTTTCCAGTTGGCAGGTAACGATTGCTGAGGATGGCACGGGGCTGCTACTCAGCTCTTTTGGATGACATCCATTTATAATGCTTTTGTGATATAATGCTACATGTATTTTCTAACTAGATAACGATGTATTGTTTTGCAAATGCTTTTATAGTGGAATGAGATGTCTATTTTAAATGTTCCGCTACGATGTTTATTCAACACAAATGTAAATATATGTTTTATGTGCGATGATTAACCAGCTATAAACATCCCGGGAACGGGGGCTTACAAGTTGGTATCAGAGCCAAAGTTTATGTGAAATGGGTGAATTTTCAAAATAAACCTTAACTTAAACTGAGAATGGGACGGAAAGGGAAGGGATGACAATCTGGGTAGCTGTGTGCCATCAGGTATTTTCTTAATGGTAACCGGTATTACGTGCGCATGTTATGTGGTTTATGTGTTGCTGGTAGATTTAAATACTGATGTAGTAGGTAATGCTTGGGGTATGAAGAGTAAAGTAAGTGGCTAATCATAACTGGCCACTGTAATTAGGGACTTACTATACTTGACATAAACTGAGCTGTGTCCTTGAATGACCATGTTGGTGTTTGAATCTTTCAGTGTGTGTTAGAGGACGGCTGGCGGTAGATCTCCTAAGGTTTTGTCAGATGAAGGTTGTGGTGGATGTGATGCTGGACTACGTGTCACGAGAAGCATGGCTAGGGCGGCTAAAATGGCACTCGAAGAGCCCGAGGCCCCTCACCTAGAAGGCGGTGATCATAGTGGTAGTTTGAGAACCATACTGAAAGAGGCTATTGTCGAGGGAGTCCAATAGGTCATGCAAGCGATTTTGCCATCTATGGTGACCGAGGTAATTAGGGCGGTGAAGGAGACGACCGCGACTGAAGTGAACATGAAGAGTAGCGACGACAAAAATTGGAACGGAAAGCGGTTTGGATGTGGCAGGGCCTCTCTAAACAAAAAGGTTGCCAGAACGGAGGACCGACGTGTAGCTTCGTCCGGTGCGGGGACGAGAAAGTGTGGTAAGTGTGCCAAAGGGCATGTTGGAGAGTGTAGGTGGAGATCAAATCTCGGCTTCAAGTGTGGAAGGCTAGGTCATTTGGAAAGAGAGTGTGGGGTGGTACGATGTTATAACTGCATTGAAGGGGTCACATAAGCAGGGACTGCAAGGAACCAAGGGTAGAGAGCACAAGGCCTTCACGGTAATGTAGAAGAAGGCTTGGACGGACCCCAATGTCATGTGAGGTATGTATCTAGTGACCAGACTCTTGCTTCCGTGTTGTTCGATTCCGAAGCTAGTATGAGTTTTACTTCGGCTGCCTTTTGTGCTAAGTGCCCATTTGGAGTAGAAGTATTGATGAGCCTTTAATGTAGAAACCGCCACAGGTAAGTCTACCAGGACTTCTGAGATGATAAAAGACTGTAATGTGGAGTTAGAAGGTCATGAATTCCCGATTAGACTATTTGTGATAGCCTTAGGTGGTTTTGATTTGGTTCTTGGGATGGATTGGTTAGCGGACATCGCGGTGAACATTATGAGTCACAAGAAGATGATGCATTTGACAGCGCCCGACGGGAGTTCGGTAATGATTCATGGGGATCGGGTCACAACGATCCCGAAAGTGATTTCAATGGTGGTGGTGGGAAAGTGCATGACGCGTGGATGTAGTGCCTACTTGGCCTATGTAAAGGACGTGGATACACCAACACCACAACTATCTGATGTACCGGTTGTTTGTGACTTTCCAAATGTGTTTCCCGAAGAATTACCAGGAGTTCCACCTGACCGAGAGATTGAGTTTCAGATTGACTTGATACCAGGTGCCCAACCTGTTGCCAAGGCACTGTATCGATTGGTTCCAATGGAAATGAAGGAGTTAATGGAGCAGTTGCAAGAGCTGCTTGATAAGGGGTTCATTAGACCGAGTATCTCTCCTTAGGGTGCTCTGGTCCCGTTTCTGAAGAAGAAAGACGGTAGTATGAGGATATGTATTGACTACCGTGAGCTGAACAAGTTGACGGTCAAGAACCGATACCCCTTACCAAGAATTGATGATTTGTTTGATCAGCTTCAAGGTGCCAGTTGGTTTTCAAGAATAGACCTTCGATTTGGTTACCATCAATTGAAAGTGAAGGAGCAGGATATCCCTAAAACAGCTTTTCGCACGCGTTATGGTCATTACGAGTTTCTCGTCATGTCTTTTGGTTTCACCAATGCGCTAGTTTCTTTTATGGACCTGATGAATCGAGGGTGTCGGCAGATGTTGGATAAATCAGTGATTTTGTTTATTGATGATATCCTGATTTATTCGAAGAGCGAGATTAAGCATGCCGGTCACATTCGGGAGGTGCTAGAAACGTTGAGAAAGGAGAGCTATATGCCAAGTTCTCCAAGTGTGCATTTCGGTTGAGCGAAGTTAAATTCTTGGGTCACGTGGTGAATCTTGACGGGATTATGGTGGACCCGGCAAAGGTAGAGTCGGTGATGCAATGGAAGTCTCCTAAAACGCCATCCGAGATTCGTAGTGTCTTGGATTTGGCGGGCTACTACAGAAGATTCATCCAAGAATTTTCTAAGATCGCTTCTCCACTAACTAGGTTAACTCGAAAAGAGTGAAATTTGTATGGGTCAAGCTCAAGAGAAGGCGTTCAAAGAACTGAAGGCAAGACTGACTCAAGCTCCTGTTCTATAATTACCCGGTGGAAGTGAAGATCTGGTGTTTTATTCTCATGCTTCCTAATTGGGGTTGGGGTGTGTGTTAATGCAGAAAGAAAGGTTATAGCCTATGCATCCCGACAATTAAAGGTTCATGAGACCAATTATCCTACTCATAACTAGAATGAGAGGCCTGGTTGCGAAATTAGGTGAAAACACACCAGGTGTTGAAACCCGATTTGGACGGATGTGGATTCCTCATTTTAGGGGATCTACGGGTGAAGATTATGGATGATGCTCACAAAACTCGATACTCCATTCACCCCGGTGCCACAAAAATGTACCAAGACATGAAGAAAGACTACTGGTGGTCGGGTATGAAGCGCGACGTGGTGGAGTATATGGGTAAATGCCTTACTTGCCTACAAGTGAAGGTCGGGCATAAAAAGTAGTATGGGAAGGTCCAACCTCTGGATAGACCGGAATGGAAGGGGGACCACATCACCATGGATTTTATCACGAAGCTACCGCGTACCTCGAAATGGTATGATGCTATATGGTAGGAGATGTAGAACACCCGTGTGTGTTGGGGTGATGTTGGCCATAAAGAGTTAGAGAGCGCCGAAGTGGTCGAGGCTACGACTGAGAAGCTAGAAAAGATCAAAGCCTTTGTGAAGGTAGCAAAAGATAGACAAGAAGTTTTGTGTGGATAACGACATAGACTGATTGAATTCAAGGTGGGAGACTGGAAAAGAGAGGAGGCAGTATTGCCCGCAATTGTTTAAGGAATAACAGGTTTCAGGGACGAAACCTATATAAGGGGGTGGACTTCTAACACCCGGAAACTTTCTTTGAAGCCGAAGAAAGAAGAAAAAGAAATAAAGTCCAAAGTCGAAGGACCAAACATGCCAAAATGGGAAGAAATTTGGATGAGTGGGTGTATAAAAGAGGGAGGGCAGCCCACACCCTCCCTATTCTTGCCAAAAACTCAGCCAGGGAGAAGAGAAGGAGAAAAGAGGAGAAAAAGCTTGGTTCGTGTAGATTCGAGCGTGGAAATCGAAGTATAGCGGGTGGAATCCAAGCTCTACTCGAAGAGGTCATCAAGGTGAGTTCTAGGACCCCTCTTTTACACATTTTCGACTGATTTTAGGGCTGAAACACATCTAAAACCCGTTTTTGAAAAGTTGGGTGTTGAACCCCAATGTATGCTTACGTGTATGTGATTGATATGGGTGGGACTTGATTTCAGGCTTGGTTGTGCTTGAATGGTGTCGTGGTATGCTTCCCTAAGGTTTGGAATGGTTGATTTGAGCTTAAAAGAAGTTTGGATGAGTTTGGAGGTCGAACATGGCAGCTGCAGTTCGGGATGAACTGCATTATGCACCAAGCTAGGGCTATGCGACTGGAGGTCCATGCGTCTGAATGGCATGCGACTGGGTCCATACGCATGAAAGGAGTGCGACTGAGGTTCATTCGTATGTGAGTAGTGCGACTGAGGTTCATATGCATGAGGGCTCTACGACTGAAGGAAATGCGGATGAAGGTCATGCAACTGAAGGAAATGCGGATGAAGGTCATGAGACTGAAGGTCATGCGACTGGAGTCCATACGCCTGTGAGTCGTGCGATTGAGGTTCATACGCATGAAAGGTGTGCGACTGAGGGCCATCCGCATGAAGGTCATGCGACTGAGGTCCATATGCCCGGGTGTCATGCGACTGAGGTTCATTCGCATGGGAAGCATGCAATTGGAGGCTATGCGATTGGATGCCCATTCTCCTAGTGTTCTCATAATGTATGGAGGACCATGCAACCGAATAGGGTCCATACGCCCGAATGACCATAGTTTGTTGTCTGACTTTCGGGAAAGTGTAGACGTGGCTCAGACCGTTGGGGTTGTGGATGTTGTGATGGGCATGGATGGTGTGATGTATGATGATGATGGGTGATGTCATATGGTTATATGATGTGATGCACGTGATTGATGTGATGCGTGATGTTGTATGATTATGCATGATGTATGTTATGTATGTATGGTCTTGCCATGTATGGTGATAATGACTGTGTATGTTGATGTTCCTTGTTATGATGTATGCTTATTTTTCCCGTGGCTTTACGTGTTATGTAATAAATGAAATGAAAGTATTATGTAACGTAAAGTGAAAGATAATGAAAAGAGGGACATGAAAAAAGCATGCATTAATGATGATGAAAGTAAAGAAGTCTTGCAAGCCTTGTATGTCGGGACATGCCATTAAAGGTGTTAGCCGAACGTGTGTGTGTTCGCTACCCCGGGAAGATGCATATCGGGGTCTTACTTTGTGATTGACCATTTGTATAGAACCATTGCTGTATACCCTAGGTACTATGACTAGAGGTACGGAGCACCATTATAGAAGGTCTATGATAGGCCTAGGTCAAGTACTAGGAACAGAAGGGTATTGGACATGGAAATGGTACACCTAAACTCTACCCTAGGTGCTGTGACCAGAGATGCGGAGCACCGTTATAGAAGTCTATGATATGCATAGGTCCAGTACCAGGAAACAGAAGGGTAAAGTTTATGGTTCTGATGGAAAAAAAGATGTAATGATGAAAGAATGTGAAAGTTAATGATGTACGATGAATGAACGAAAGTTAAAGAATGAATGATGAAGATAATTTGATATTATCTATGTGTACGTATGATGTATGATCGCGTGAAAGTAAAGAGCGGTTTTAACAAAATAAAAGTATATTTTATTTTTAAAACTAGAACTCACTCAACAATCCTGACTTTTATGTGTTTCCAGTTGGTAGGTAACGATTGTAGAGGATGGCACGGGGCGGCTACTCAACTCTTTTGGATGGCATACATTTTTATAATTCTTTTGTGATGTAATGCTACATGTATTTTGTAACTGGATAACGATGTATTGTTTTGCAAAATCTTTTATAATGGAATGAGATGTCTATTTTAAACGTTCTGCTGCGATGTTTATTCAAGACAAATGTAAATATATGTTATATGTGCGATGATTAACCAGTTGTAATCGTCCCGGGAATGGGGCCTTACATAATTTAAATGCTAAAAATATATTATGGTTCAAATTTAGATTATTTCAAATCATTAAAAATTTCTATGTTAAATAACTAATTATTCAAGTAGTTATTGAAATAAATATTTAAATAATTAATGATTCATCTACTCATTTAAGCATGTTATATCGTAATTTGTTAATAATTTATTCGTTAAAATTTATTTAAATTCATGAAATTTATAAAACAATATAATCTGCTATTAAAAAATTTATTCTCATTTTATTTAGATTTTGTATTATAAGACCTTTATAATAATCATTTAAAGGTTCAAACTTTATAAAATTGATTACATCATTTAAATAAGTATTTAATAAATTCTCTTTATGAAGCTTTAAATAATTAATTATTTAATTAATTATTTCTTTTCACATATTATACTTAATTTCTATTAAATGAATAACTTAAATTGTTGATACATTTTTAATCTTTCTTGGACCTAATTGATTTATATGATCATTATTAAACCAAAATGTAAACGATTCATTATTTTATTTAATTATTTAAACCCCCAAATTCCAATTGAAACCCTAGTTCACTTCATCAAACTTAATCTTGGAACATATACGTTTAGGCAACTTGTAAGATAAATCATTGGAGCCTCGTTTAATTTCTTTTCATCACCTTATATATATCATTTTAGTTCTCCATGCCCCCTTTTTGCTTTAATTCACACATAGTTTGATACTTGTAAATACACATGCAATTCATCTTTACCTTTTGTCATGGTTATTGGTATTATTGTGAGTGTTATATGAGATACATATTTTGTGTACAATCATTAACTTTTGCTAGCCTCGCGACATCTTAGATCTTTGGGCCTGACAATCCAATTTGGTGCTAAAGCCGATCTATTGCCGGCTGCTGATGGCGTATGCTTGTTCATCATGGGTACCAAGTACACTTAGCTAATCATATATACTTGTAATCAAGTCGAGGTTTGGTTGTAAATGTATGTGTTCTATAAGCTTGCTAACTCGAACCATTGACATGAATTGCTACTTGTAAACCTTTTTATATCTATGTGTATGCATGTGTTTAAACCATAGAACTCACCAACTTTAAAGTTGACCCTTTATTTTTAACATGTTTCCGGTTTATTACTTGAAGACCTCTTCATGATCATATATGACTTGGACTTAGATGAATTGAAAATCTTATGATATTGGTTGTATCTTGATTGTTATGTAATGACTTATTGTCTTGTAATGTTCAATGAATAATGATATTTAATATTATTTAAACTTAATTAGTTCCATGTGCTATGTACAATCGTTTCACATTCATCTGCCCCGATGATTCCGCCGTCGGTCAGGGTGTGATAGATTGGTATCAGAGTCATGGTTATAGGGATTTAGGTTATTAGAAATGGAATGACCTAGACTATAACTAAGTACCTTTACACATGAGTCCTCTCATGTATTTTATATGCTTAGATATGATTTTATGTGCCTTATGTGTTTATACTTGATTACGTGATTATATGCCTTATGTGTTTATGCGTATACCTTGAATCTTATCAATGCACACATGTATCTTAAATCATATTCTAAGGCATTATATGCCTGAATCAAATGGTTTTCAAAATGTGCTTTTGAATTGTTATTCGTGGTTTTCAAGTCTCGCCAAATTCTATGTACAATAACTTGAAAACATGTAATGCTAGAAGAGTGTGATGCATGTATCTCGAGGTGTTCCGTCTAGTCAAGGTATTCATATAAATCCTAATCAATCGATGGATCCGTTTACCTTACCTCGGAACCCTTGGGGTGAGTGTCCGCTTATAGGTACGCATGTCTTCATTAAGGTGTAGTTGACCTAATACTTTGATTAGTCAACGTAATGTTTTGGTTTGTAAACCGAACATTACACTCAAAACATCTTTTTATTTTGAATTGTTTCATCAGTGATTTTGTACCCTTGAAACTAAACTCCTTATCCCATTTTTCTTAATGACCGTTAAAAATATTTCTAAGCGTCTTCCCCTCAAAACTGCTCTTATCCTGAAAACCTATTACAATGATGCTCTCATTCTAAATCGAATCCTTAATAATAACAAACACGAATCTCGTATCAACATTAAGCTAATAAAACATTGAAACCTTAAAGACATAAGTAAACAAGAATCGATATCTAGAAACCCCGTTAAAGTTATTTGTCTAGGAAGCTCTTATGAATTCCATAAGCATCATGAACTTATTCCTCATGTTCGTTAAGCCAAGTCCCGTATCGATCTAATGTTTGGTGTTTCACTCGTGACAAAACCTTTCTAACCGTTTTGAACCATTTAAAACAAAAGCGTTTACCAACAAAAAAATTTTGAATTAATAATCTTGTACCCTTTGCCAAGGGAAAACATGAAATCATGAATTATGAAATTTAACAAATTTAACAAACTTAAGCATAACAAGCATTATAATTAAAATTGTTGAATTTAAACGCCTCTAAGAGTTCACCTGCGAACGTGAAATGAAATCCAAGTCCCCTCATCTCCTTGAAATTAGTTCACTCGTGATCAAATTTTGGGACAGAATTTCTTAAAGTAGGGGAGACTATAACAACCTCCATTTTCCGAGATAATACCCAAATCCGAATTTATTTTCTTGGATTTTTTTATCTAAAATATGCGATAAATTTAATGCATCAAATACATTAAATCAACTTGTAATACCTTATTGATTTATAAATATTTTTTATAAAGATATAAAGACTTATTAATTATTTTACAAGGTATAATAAATGAAAAGTTTTATTAAAAATTATTAAGTTATGAAATGGGTTCAAATAAACTTATACAACTTTGTAGGTAATTATGAATTTTAATTATTAAGCAAAAATAAATAACCAAGTTATAAGGTTTACTAGTTTTTAATGGTTTTAAAGATTAATATACTAATTAATGTGATTTGTTATTCAAATCAGTTTGTATAAGTCTAGGGTTTACTTTGTAATTTTCAAAACTTAATCTAAATTTTTTTACATAAAATAGTAAACAACTTAAACATGAGGGACTGAAACTGTAAATTGGTTAGAAAACCCAACCCACCCCCGTTGACCCTTTTCTTTCTCGGCCAAACTCCGGCCGCAAGTCCAGCGACCCTTAATCCACCAAAACGCTTCATGTAAATGCAATTAAACCGAACCTTAACTATCCCTTATTAGTTTTGAACTTAACCCCCTTGTTTAATTGTGTTTAATCGACCAATATCACTCGAATTCGAAACCAAAACATCGAATTAAACTCCCTACCCGTTCGTTATGAAACAATCTTAAATGGGTCTGTAGAATGATGATAAAACCTTTGAATTAACTAACTTAAACATGCTATGACATCAATTCCATTCAAAGCATGCACCTGCACCATGTTCGATTGTCACTTTCATTTCGAACCTGCAACTTGGTCGATGACTATCCTCGAAGCATGGTAACTTCAAATTGTTTGAGGGCTTAGAATGCTAAACACCCATGGAAGCTTCATACGAAGCGAATTTAACTATCACCAACGTTTGCATCTCGGATTATATGCACAACAGTTGCGACCCTCTTCCCTTCTATCCAAACTAGTAATTACATACACCCATACATTCGATTTCATTAGGGGATTAAAAGCCGTAACATCGAATTCGTTGACATAAATCTTTTGGGGTCAGTTGGATCCAAATCGAATTAGGGTTCATAATGATTTGGGGGAAATAAGCAATTAGAGTTTAAAACATTTTAAGGAGGATTTTGATCACACTTGGGCTTTAGCCCGACTGGTAGTTAACACTATCATAGGCATAAGGTCCCTGCTTCGAACCGGGCCTCTACCAACTTTTTATTTAATTGTTTTCCTTCATTTGCTTTTATTTAGAAAATTATTATTATACTAATAAATCTAAATAAAATTTATTTGATAATTAAAACTTTTCAGAAATTATTAAATTAATTTTAAATGTATTAAAAACTTATGATTTGAAATTTAATTATTCTTTTTAGAATAACAAAAGTTATAAAATATTATTAATTCTTTTATGTAATTAAAATGCTAAAAATATATTATGGTTTAAATTTAGATTATTTTAAAACATTATAAATTTCTATGTTAAATAACTAATTATTCAAGTAGTTATTTAAATAACTATTTAAGTAATTAATTATTCATCTAATTATTTAAGCATGTTATATCATAATTAGTTAATAAAATTATTCGTTACTTTTATTTAAATTCTTGAAATTTATAAAACAATATAATTTGGTATTAAAAAATTTATTCTCATTTTTTTAGGTTTTGTATTATAAGACCTTTATAGTAAATCATTTAAAGGTTCAAACTTTATAAAATTGATTTTAAATAATTTCAACAACATTTAAATAATATAGATACATGCGTACCTAGTTTAAGAGCTCAAATGTAAAATGTCTTTCATGTCTTACATATATGTAACAGAATGAGTATGAATGAAATGTAATGTGTTTGTGATGCTTATAATGTTTAATATTTCATTGTTTATTGTTTGATAACGCATAGTGAACTAACTATATAGGTTTGTAGTTGTTTACATAGTTCTTGGTCAATAATAATTGAGAAACGTGCTTAAACTTAGTCGTGTGATGTTCTCATGCGAATGGACCATGCTAATGGACTATACGCATGAATACTTCATACCAATGAACCAGTCGCATGACTGAACCAGGAGACTGGATCAGTCGCACGATTCTAACATGAGATTGACTCAGTCGCACGACTGAATCTTCAGTCGTGCGAATGGATCAACCGCATGCTTCAATCACACGATTAAACCATGCAAATGGTTCAGTCACACGAATGACAAACCCTAACCTATAAATACCACTTAATTCATGGAAACGTAACAATTCGAATCCTACGCACTAAATCGTACCCTAGCCGTCCAGAGACCTAAGATAACCTGTTCCAAGGTCATAGATCGTAGTTAATCATCCTACAATCGTTCTTAACGTTTAGATTCATTCTTAAATTGATTATAGTTGCGTTCTCACTGATGGGATCGCCAATCAAATAGGATTACGCACTATTTGGTTTGGTATACACGTAAATTAGTTAGTACTACGTACCGAAATGGTCCTAACAAGTGGTATCAAAGGTTTAGCTCTTGATTTGCATGTTATTCAATTGATTTTGATATAAAAATCGCATTTTCACTCAAAAACTCAATCTTGTTGTGTCAAACAGGGGTTCAACGTCTCCAGGTCAAAAAGTTAACGTTTTTCCGGCATACGGCAATTAGGGTTAGTGAGAAATTTGTGTTTTTGCGTCAAAGTGTTCAAAATCTTTTTTGCAAAAACAGCAGCCTCCAGTGGCACAATTGACTCAATCGCACGACTAAACCCATTCACACCACTCATACGCACGATTGGCTCAGTTGTCCACCCATTCGTACGATTGAAGATCTTTGTTCGCATTATTCATCCGCACATGTCTAGTCACACGATTGAACCATCTGCATTGTTCAATCGCACAAATAGCCCAGTCGCACCCTTTCATTCGCACCAGAACACAGTTTTTGCTTTAATATCCAATGTAAATAAAAATGGAAGATTAGTATTTAGCATTCACAGCAGGTAGAGATTCACGGATCCAGAATCTATTGCTTCTGGGAAATGAAGTCGGGAATCACCATAAGCCTCCTAAGCTCATAACGTTAGATGATTACCCACAATAGAAGCAAAGGTTCGAGATATACATAAATGGAGTAGATCCTAATATGTGGAAATCAATAGAGACAGGGTATAGTATGCCAGTTGGTGCAGATGGAGTTTAACTTACCTTAGGCGGAATGACTGATAGGCAAAAGGTAAAGTACAATGCAGATAAGAAGGTGTACGCTCTGTTAACTCTGTCCATTCCTAAGATTATATTCAATCAGTTTTCTGAGAACAAGCAAGCAAAGAAGCTATGGGATGCTCTGGAAAAGTGGTATGACGGGAATGCATCTTTAAAAGCTCTAAAGGCTAAGGCTTTGAAGAAGGAGTTCGATAACTTCTCATCAATGGGTAAGGAGAGTTTGGATGACGTCATAGACGCTTCTACCACTTAATGAGTGAGCTGCACGCGCATGGGGTTGTTATGTCCATGGAAGACAAGGTGTCGAATTTCGTAGATGGATTGCGAGAAAAGTGGGTTTCATTTGTGTCAAACCTCAGACAGAATGATATGCTGTCAAAGTTGGATATCAATAATTTCATTCGGAAGCTGAAAGAGGAAGAGTTGAAGATGAAGTTCAGGTCAAAAAAATCATCATATGATCATTACCCGTCCCTTTACAACTCAACTCCTCAAGAAAAAACATCTAGAGCGCCACTTCAAACGGCATTCGTGTCGAGTTCAGCCGCTCAGTCTCAAGCCTCTACTTAAGGATCTGACACGTTAGGGTCGTCTTGCACCCAATATATAGCACCTGAAGCCAATGCTACAAAATTGAAGACTGAGAATCTTGGTAATGTGACTATAGAGGTAGCAAAGGAGCATATGGATCTCTTAGCAGCTGTCGTTCACTCCTATGACGGTCTAGTTGCGGGGAAGATTGCAAACTGCCATCTGGTAGATGAAGACTATGAGCAAGTAGACAAGACTGAGCTGGAGAGAATGGATATCATGTGGGCATTAGCAAGCGCTGTTCGGAGGGCAAAGAAGTATGCTAAGAAGACAGGACAAATTTGATTGCCACAAAGGATATAACCTTTGGTTTTGACAAAACCAAAGTTACCTGTTTTAACTGTGGAGAAAAAGGGCATTTCAAATGCGAATGTGTGACGCCCAAGAAGACAGGTAATGGTAATCCATTCTCATCCTTCAATCGTCAGGATAAACCCACAAGTAGTCCTACATCGTCAAGCAAGGATCCTAAGGCCTGGACTGCTCAAGATGACGAAGAGCAAGATTGGACCTTTCGATTTGTATCTCCGAGAGAATCCAACATTCCTTGTGTTGAGGGTTTGGATGACGACTCTGTAAGCGAAGGTGATATAGCAGTTGAACTCGCGATGTCAAATAATGAAGAAACTGCAAATGTGGTTGATCACCTGAATGAAGCGGGTTCAAGCACAAAATGTTCAGAATCACCAGCACCAGAAAAGTCAGACTCTGTTATGATGGCCGATTCAACCAAATCTGCTCAGGTATGTACCACAGACCAATTTTTTAATAGTCATGCTTGTATTGAATGTAATAAATTTAAAGAAAGCATAGACTTAAAATTTGCTAGGTTATTAGATCAGAATGATAGCTTAGTAAATGATTTACAACTGTGCACAGAAGCAAACATGATTTTAATGAAAATGAGCATAGTTATAAAAGAGAAAATAGAAGTGTTAAATAAACAACTTAGGGAAACTAAAGTTATGGCCTTTAACAAGAAAATGACATTAAGTTCTATTTAAACTCCGTAGAAGAAATCAAGAAACAAAAGCAGTTTTGGAAGTGGAAATAAACTCATTAAAACAAAAACTGCACAGTTGGACCAGTTCCTCTCACATAGTTCAACACTTAGTGAGAGAACTCAACAATGGGGAGGGTTTGGGTTATAAAGTGGTTCCACCACCACATGAGACCTTGTTGAATACCAACTGCAAACCAATAAATAACAACCCAATCAAGGATCATGTGGTGTTCATCCTCTTGTAAGGGATTTAGATTCCGCAAGTAATTCCATTGAATCTGTCACTAAACAAAAGGAGCCCACTTCAAAATCAAAAGACAAAATGCCAATTGCTAATCTGGATGAACAATTTGAGAAGGTTAAGGTAAAGTCTAGTTCAAATACATCTAATTCTAAACCCAAACAAACCAAACAAGTTAACCAAACACGTGCATCATGTCTAGGTCCAGATAAACAAAAGAGTAAAGATGTTAAAAAGGTTCAAACAATAAATTGTGTTAAAAAAGATAAAAAATCTACACAAAAAGTGTCAAAAACCAATAAGTTAAAGTCACACGAGTGTCACACACTTCTCCACAGAAACAGTCAGACTAACATGTCGAAAGTAGATCATGCTACAATTATGGGAAGTATGGACACATCGCGTCTAATTGTCCTTACTATCAAACACCAATGAAGAAAGTTAAACTTCATGACTATAAATCCAGTTCGTCTAAAAGGAGTTCTATGACTCCACCTAGTAGAATTAGTGAACATAAAGTTCAAACCATAAGCCAATCGTCTGTTTATCAAAAAAAGGCCTTACATAAAACTGGCTTATTGAACGAAAACTCTAGTTCAATGTCTGATAATGAGAACAAGAAGACGAATGATCTTCCCTCACCCTCAAATGGACAGTGGGTGGAATTTATGATGTTGATGCCTCAGGGTCACCCAAGCCACTTAAGGTTTGGGTCCCTAACCTTAACTAATGATTTCCTTTGTATGTGTTGGGTGTTCGCTATAGTGCTACCACAAATACCTAGATCGTAGATAGTGGAGCATCTAGGCACATGACTGGAAACCTAACACTCCTGTCAAACTTCAAAAAATTAAAGGATGTCATGTTTCATTTGCTGGAAACAAAGGAGGTTACATCACAGCTCAAGGGGAAGTGGGAAACCAGAAAGTGAAGTTTGACAAGGTAAACTATGTTCAACAACTTCAAAATAATTTGCTTTCTGTATCCCAAATCTATGAGAAGGCTTTCAAGTAGTATTTGACAACAAGAAGTGCTATGTTTTGAAAAAAGACTATGTGATCCCAGAGAACCAAATCTTAATGTCAGCTTCAAGATATAACGATCTTTATGTCTTCGATCTATCAAAAGCCTCGACAACGGATCATCAAGTTCAGTGCTTCCTGTCAAAAGCTACACAGAAGGATTCAATCTCCTAGCATTGGAGAATAGGACACATCAATCCACAGAAGATGAACCCCTTGATCCAGAATGATCTAGTGCAAGGAGTAAACGTTAGAAACTTCAACTACCAGATTTTTGTGTCGTCTGCAAGAAAGGCAAACATACTAAGAAGTCTCATAAGGCAAAGAAAGTTCATTCCATAGAACTGCCTCTTGAGCTTCTTCACATGGATCTGTTTGGTCCAGTCAGTACAAGGAGCATCGCCGACGACCTATACTATTATGTAGTTACAGATGACTACTCAAGATTCCCTGGGTAATGTTTCTGAAATCCAAATCTGAAACATTTGAGTCATTCAAAGAGTTAGTAACTACTTTGGAGTCTCTTTACAAGCTGAAGGTAAGACAAGTATGCTCAGAAAATGGTATTGAGTTCAAGAATCAGTGGATGGAGGCCTTCTACAAAGAAAAGGGAATTGTACATGAGTTCACATCTGCCTACACTCCATAGATGAATGAAGTTGCTGAATGGAAGAATAGAAGCTTGATAGAGACAGCCAGGACGATGCTAGCAGACTTGAAACTGCCTATCTAATTCTAGAACGAGACAGCAACAAATGCTTGTTACACTTTAAATCGAGTCCTGGTGGTAAAACGTCATGGTAAGACGTGTTACGAGTTACTTCAACGACGTAAACCAAATCTAGAGTACCTTGAACCATTTGGTGCACCTTGCACCCTTTTGAAGAAAACTCAGGAAGGAAAGTTTAGCGAGAAAGCTGAAGAAGGAATTGTCTTAGGATACAACTTACCGAATAAGAGAGTTTTCAATAACTCAACGGGTCAAGTAGAAGTGTGGTGTAACATAGACGTTCAGAGATACACCACCTCCAGCTGGAAAAGGACCCACATTCTTTTTCGCTTATGATGGATTCTTTAAGTCCTTCTATATCCCTCTCTCCACTTCTGAAGATGAGTTAGCAACCAAATGATGTATGTTGTCTTAAACACATCGCCCCTAGACTCAACAACATCTGGCTCACAAGGCCAGTGTTCTAGTAACTCAGGGGGAGCACTAGAGGTATGTGATTCCTCTTCTGATGATAAAGAAGAGGAAACATTTAGGTGGATCAGGAGGAACAGGTTCTAACTACTACAAGTTCACACATGTCAGATGTTGATGCCTCTGACACTTCGGAACCCCATACTCCTACTGCCTCAGATACTAAACCCGTAGTTCATAATCTGGATGATGAGGTAGTTGTACCCACCACTCCTGGATCTCGTCTAAATGTTTATCATCCTCTCGAAAATGTCACAGGGGATGTACAATCGGGAGTCCAGACACGAAATCAACTATACTTAGCTGATTATGCTCAGTCATGGAAAAGGGCTACATTCACGACGGTGCGTATCGATGTTTGTGTCTCAATTGAGCCAAAATAAGTAAGTGTAGCCTTAAACGATGAGGGTTGGGTGAGTGCCATGCAAGAAGAACTTCTTTAATTCAAAAAGTAGGTGTGTGTGTGGACCCTGAAAGGAATCATACATGACAGTTCAAGTTCAAAAGTGGTGGATGGTTGCTCTGCTGGAATCCCTCATGTCCAAGAACAAATGCGGATCAAGACAAGTATCTGCTGAATAAGAAGAAAAATACAAGTGTTGGTCATCCGCATTTGTCAATGCGGATGACAAGTTAACAAATGCGGATATACATTTGTTCATCGCATTGACCAATGCGGATTACCAAAGAAATGCGGACAAGTGTTTTGTTCATCCGCATTTACCAATGCGGATGACCAAAGTTCAATGCGGATGACCAAAGTTCAATGCGGTTGAAGAAATGCTGATGAAGTCAACTCATCCGCATTTGTCAATGCGGATGATCAACAGCCAATGCTGATGAAGACTTAAACTAGCTTTGTAAGGGTAGTTTAGTCTTTTGTAATGGCAACGTGTCTGCCTATAAATAGAATAGTATACCTCATACATGGGGCAACTTTTGTCTGTAATTTGATTTGATTCTTGGTTCCTAGAATGTTCTGTTTGCATTGAATGTTCTTGTAATCAATCAATCAAAGTATTCAATATATACAAACATATTTATGAGTATCATGTGTATTCAATGTTCATTGATTGTCTGATTCCGCCTCTCAATCTTTGACTCAATCACTATATTCGGTCCTTATTGATTCACATCAACTGAGATTATCTTTCTCAAATCCTTTCCAGTCAATTGGTATCAGAGCCACGGCTCTCAGTTCTTACTCAGATCTGCACAGATCTGGTCTGAACCCGATAGATCTGGTGATTGAGTAGCTGAACAGAGTATTTATACATCTCTAATCAGTTTACACACCGAATACTACCTGAAATACTCATCAACAGCCCCTCATTCAACCAATCAGTCGAACACAGAACATCTTACAGACTACAAGTCCGACAACCTACAACAATACAAAGACACTCCTGATTACAGACATCATAGTCATCAGATCTGAATCTACTGGACGTTTTTAATGATTATTTGAACTAAACCCACTGAATAGACTTAAAAACTCACTAATCCATACTAAAAATCAACTGATAAAATGGATTCTCACAGTTATTCAGAACTTGGGCATACCCCAAAACCACCAATGCTGAAACATAAATCTGAGTTCAAACAATGGAAAATAAGATTATGAATTATATTACAGGTGTAGATCCTGACTACTGGATTTCGATATGTAAAGGTCCCCACATCCCAATAACACTATCAGCTGATCAGGCAGCTCTCTACAGAACAACCAGGATTCCCATTGAAGATCTTACTCTAGATGATGACGATTATAAGAAGATCAAGATTGACCTTAAAGCATATTCCATCCTCACTCAAGCACTTAAGATGGATGTGCTTAAAAGGCTGGAGAAGTATGGAACTGCAAAAGCAGTTTGGGATGCTTTGCAAATTATGTGTAAGGAAGTAGTGAGGTTGCTGAAATCAACCGAGACAAACTGATAAATCAGTATGAAACCTTCCATCATTTCAAAGGGGAATCATTTCTAAACAATTGCACAGATTGTGCAGTTAGTAAATGATTTGGAGATAATGGGAGTGACTTACAAATCAAAAGACCTCAACAAGAAAATGTTACATAGTCTTCCAGAGCATTGGAAACAAAACGTAACAATGCTGAAAATACTCTTGATTTGGAGAGTACCACTCTTGACATAATGATTGCAAAAATTGAAGCACTGGAACTTGATGAAAAGAAGAGGAATCTTGGAGGACCAAAAGTTGTTGAAGCTTATAAGTTTCCATCTGAAACTCATTCTGTTGAGAATGCCTTCATCACTGAAGAAGATGACTTTCTGTCATTCATGGAGATCAACACAAAACCACTGGATTTAGATGATGTAGAAGAGAGGGATGTACAATGGCAAAATGGCTATGATTGCCATGAGAGCTAAAAAGTTTTTCAGGAAAGGCAAAAAACTCAGCCTGAATGAAAATACTAAGCTCGGATATGACAAATCCAAAGTCAAATGCTTCAATTGTGGAATAGCCGGGCACTTCCCTAGAGAATGTAATACTCCAAGAAGAAACAACAATACTCCACGACATTCTCAGAGTCAGTCATCATATCAACCGTCTTCAAGCATTCCCTCCCTCAATCATCAGCAACAATATCATCATCAACAACAGCAATCTTCTCAAGCTCAACCTCAACTGGCCAATCAAGCTTTTGGGAGCAACCAACCTTCAGCAAATGCACTTGTGATCAGACAAGACGGAGTGTGTGACTGGAGCATGTATGCTGAGGAAGTCAAGCCACAATTCCAGAACCATGCACTGATGGCACACATTAATGATGGACCATCCCCCATGCCATCTGAGGTAAAATCCAATCTTTGTTCTGATAAGTGCATAAATGAACTTCAAGGTTATAGAGAGCATAACCACAAATTGGCTGAGAAAATAAAAGAGGAGAAAGTAAAGTCAGAGATGATGAAGAGAGAAATAAAAAGTTTTGAAATTAAAATTAAATCTCTCATCTCTGACATAGAAAAACTTCATGGTGAGAAGTATTCTCTTGCAGCGGAGAATGAGCTATTATCTGAAAAATTAGCTCAATCTAAAGCTGACCAAGCCCTTACTGAAATGAAACTTGAAAAGTTTCAACAATCTTCAGTAAAGCTGCAAGAGATGCTGGATTCTCAAAAGGATCCAAAGGACATGTCAGGGATTGGGTATAATTCATGTCCTCCACCATACAATGACAACTATACTGTCATGCCTGAATCTGTCACACTCAAAAATCAAACTGAACCTAACACTATTAAAACCCACACGATAGTAAAACAAATCACAAATCCTCAAAATGAACCAAGTGTTTACATTGAAACTAGTGAGGATAAAATCAAGTTAGGTCACCAATAAAAATAAAAGAGTGTTCAGACAAGACAGTAAGTGTTGTCAAACCAGTCAGCCCCATTAAAGCTATTGTTCCATTCATAAAATTCATACCTGCTATAGCTAATGGGAAAAAGAAGTTTGTGCAAAAGATTAAACCCTCTGCTGAAAGCAGTTCTGATAATGAGATCAATACTCATCAAAATTCAAGCATATCAGATGAAGGTTCATAAAAGGAAATAACAAAAAATCTCTGAGTTCAAAATCACACAGTCAACCTGATCCTCAAACATCAAAATCAAGAAATGGAGTAGGATTTGACATATGCAATAAAGATCATGTTGAACAGTTTGAGAAAGAGCTACAGAAAAGGATGAGGAAACGAAAACAGCCTCAAAAGACAATCAAATTCAGTGCAGTAAAGCAAACTGCACAAAAGGCTGAATTTGATTCTTCTTCCAGCAAAAAGAATGATACTAAGTTGAAAAAGGGAAAATCAACTGAGTCAAGACCAGTAAAATCTGAGAAAATTAACAAGCATATGTATTGTGACATATGTGATATGTTTAACCACAAAACAGAGGAGTGCTTTTTCAATCAATATTGCTCCATCTGTGACATGAACAATCATTCAACAAAAACATGTTATTTCAACAAATATTGTTCAGTCTGTGACTTAAACAATCACAATACAAATGACTGTTATTACAAGCAATCGAGAGTGAGAATTCCTCAAAACAAGCCTATCTCACCAACATCATCTGACAAAACAACTGAGAGTCACATTTATAATAACAAATCAAGGACTATAAACCAACAAAGGATGAAAATATGAAAGACTCAGGTAAAAATCAAAGAAACAAATATAAAAAGATTTTTCATACTTTTCTGATTTTTCAAATGATGGTGATGAAATAGCTCATTCATATTCTCACAGAAAATCTCAAAGACCACCTCTAATTAGGTCACAGGTTAGAGGAAAACTTCAAGAGGTCACCATTATGCATAGAAACGGGATACCCAAGACCGTGGTGGCTTGGGTTCCATATTCTAACTAGTTCTTTTGTGCTTGCAGGGTCATCCATATAGGTCTAATAGCCTATGGTATGTGGACAGTGGATGCTCCCGACACATGACTGGAGATCGTTCCCTCCTTCATGATTTCAAGCAAATTAAAGGAACACCTGTGGCATTTGGAGGAGATTCACAAGGTGGTAGGATTACAGGAGAAGGATCTGTGACAAATGGGATGCTCAGCTTTGATAAAGTGAATTATTGTGAACAGCTCAATTTCAATCTTCTAAGCGTGTCTCAGATCTGCGACAAGAGATATTCGACTCACTTTACCGACACCCACTGTTATATTCTAAAGTCAGGATTTCATATCCCTGAAGAATGGGTTGTATTAAAGACTCCGAGAAAGAATAATACTTATGTCTTAAACCTTAATTCTACTGCACTAACAGAAGAAACATGTCTCTTGTCAAAAGCATCATTTGATGAATCACAGCTTTGGCACCGACGTTTGGGGCACACAAATTTCAAAAACATGAACAGATTAGTAAAAGGAAACCATGTCATTGGATTGCCTCAAAAAGAATTTCATTTTATTGATCACTGTTCAGCATGCCTCAAAGGAAAACAACATAAATCTTCACATAAACTAAAACTTGTGAACTCAAACAATACTCCATTGAAACTACTTCATATGGATCTCTTTGGCCCAACACATGTCATGAGTATGGGAAAGAAACAGTATTTTCGCGATTCACATGGGTTTTCTTCCTACTTCATAAAAATGAAGCATCCTCAATAATCAAAGAGTTTATGACTAAAATTGAGAACCAACTTGACTATAAGGTCAAAAGCATAAGAAGTGATAATGGGGCAGAATTTAAAAATGAAGACATGAGCTCATTTTGCACAATTAAAGGCATAGCTCATCAATTTAGTGCGGCTAGAACTCCTCAACAAAATGGGATAGCTGAAAGGAGAAATAGAACACTAATTGAAGCAGTAAGAACTATGCTAGCTGATGCTAAATTGCCAATAACCTTTTGGGCAGAGGCAGTTAACACATCATGCTTTGTACAAAATCGAACTATGATTGTCAAAGAAAGAAACATGACTCCATATGAACTGTTGTTTCAAAGAAAACCATTTATTGGATTTCTTAAGTCATTTGGTAGTCCAGTCTCAATATTAAATACCCGTGACCATTTGGGAAAATTTCAGCTAAGTCTGATGAAGGATTCTTTGTAGGTTATTCTTCTGTGTCAAAGGCTTACAGAGTGTTTAATCCTCGATTAAACATTGTTGATGAATCAACTAATGTTCAATTTAAGGAACATTCATTTCCCAAATCTACAAATGGTCCCGATTGGTTATTTGATATTGACTCTTTTACAAAATCTTTTGATCAATTTTATTTGTCTGATGCAGGTAACCTACTTTCAGCTAATTCATCTTCAAGCATAGAAAGGAGAATTGACTTTCCATTAATTCCTCCTACTCACACTGAAGAACCAAATGAAGATGTACCTCTGCAAGATGACCCATCAGACAATCAACCACAAATCAAATCATTTCAAATGCAAGAGGACCCAGCTTGTTACCATCTAATTCAGAGGATCAATCTATAGCAATTAGAAATGAAAAACAAGCGTTGCCTTCAGCTGAAGTGGAAAGAAGATCAAATGATAGATACAATGAAAGTGCTGCTAATGTTGAAACAGACACTGAGAAAGGGTCTGACAACCTTCATAGTTCTCCAACAGTTCAAAGTGATGATGCCTCTGACCATAATGAACTGAATGTTTCTAATCTTGATGTAACAATTACTGGTAACTCAATTCCACCCACCAGAATACACAAGAATCATCCAGTTGAAACCATTATTGGTGATCTTCATGAAAGAGTGACAAGAAGCAAGTCAAGCACTGCAAACATCTATTTGTTCTCATGCTTTCTTTGTCAAACAGTACCCAAAAACATCAAAGAGGCACTTCAAGACAACAGCTGGATTGAAGCAATGCAGGAAGAGTTGCTACAATTCAAGAAACAAGAAGTATGGCAACTGGTAGATCTTCCTGAAGGACAATATCCTATTGGTACCAGATGGCTATACAGAAATAAAACTGATGACAGGGGAATCGTCATTAGAAATAAAGCAAGATTGGTAGCTCAGGGGTACACTCAAGAAGAAGGAATAGATTATGATGAAGTATTTGCCCCTGTAGCTCGACTAGAAGCCATTAGAATCTTTCTAGCATATTCTGCATCCATGAAGTTTACTGTTTACCAAATGGATGTGAAATGTGCATTTCTGTATGGAAAGATTACTGAAGAGGTCTATGTGAGTCAACCACCTGGATTTGAAGATCCTGATTTTCCTCACAGAGTTTACAAGCTTGACAAAGCTCTGTATGGTCTTCATCAAGCTCCCAGGAAGTGGTACGAGACTCTATCATCATTTCTACTTAACAACGGATATGAAAGAGGTAGAATTGATCAGACTCTCTTCAGAAAGAGAAAAGGAAAAGACATGTTGCTAGTACAGATATATGTGGACGACATCATATTTGGCTCTACAAACAGGCAACTCTGTAAAGAATTTGAAGATCTCATGCATTCAAAATTTCAGATGAGTGCTATGGGAGAACTCACTTTCTTTTTAGGGGTGCAAGTTCTACAAACAGCAGATGGAATTTTTATCAATCAATCAAAATACGTAGAAACAATACTGAAGAAATTCCACCTTGCTGATTGTCAGTCTATCAGAACTCCTGTAGATCCTAAAGTGAAGATAGGTCCCGATCCAGATGGAAAATCAGTAGATCAGACACTCTATCGATCCATGATAGGCTCACTCATGTATCTTACAGCTAGTAGACCCGACATTATGTTTGGAGTTTGTGTGTGTGCCAGATATCAAGCTGATCCTAAGGAATCACATGTCAATGCTGTCAAACGAATATTCAGATATCTGAAGGGCAAACCAGCTCTTGGATTATGGTATCCAAAGGAAGGAGACTTCAATTTCTATTCCTACACAGACAGTGACTACGGTGGATGCAACTTCAGAAAATCCACGTCTGGCGGTTGTCAATTTCTTGGTCCCAGATTGGTCTCATGGCAATGCAAGAAGCAAACAAATGTATCTGTGTCAACAGCAGAAGCTGAGTATATCGCAGCATCTGCTTGTTGCTCTCAAGTACTCTGGATTCAAAACCAGATGCTTGATTATGGTTATAACTTCTTGCATACCCCAATTTATATTGACAATACTGCAGCTGTCTTTATTACAAATAATCCAGTTCAGCACTCAAAAACGAAACATATTGAAATTAGATATCACTTTTTGAGAGACTGTGCTGAAAAGGGTTTAATCAAATTGATTCAAATACCAACTGAAAATCAATTGGCTGATTTGTTTACTAAGGCATTTGAACCGAGTAGATTCGAATTCTTAGTTCAATCAATTGGTATGATTAACCTTGAATAAAATCCATCAAAACATCAAAAACAATGTAAAAATTATTCAATAAAATAAAAAAAATAAAAATAAAAATAAAATAATAATAAAAATCCCAAAAAAGGAAATTTTTGATGAAGAAAAGATTGGGAAATGATATAATTACAGTCATTATATCATTCACTGTGCTTTATTTCCAAATTTGACAGACTGTCATGACTTACCTGATATGTAGGTAGGCTCAACTTGGAAGAGAAGATACATGCAGTGATAAACTAAAGATATATTCAATGGTGAAACACTCATCACAGAGTATTGGTATGTATCAATTTATTCAAGTGAATGTAGTGTAGTAACAAACACACACCAGGGAATGATACTTTATGAATCTCTTTCACCAACATCAGATTCATCTCTGTTTTGCTGAGCAAAGACCTGATGAATCATGCACAAAGTGCAGATGTAATGATCCAAAAGATTCCCAATGAGGAACACATCCAAATTGGATGAATCAACAAAAGCAATACATTCCAAAGGAATGAACAAAAGAATCCGTTTACGGATCACCTTCCAAAGTGAAGTGAAAAGAATCCCAATGTGGATCATCATGATAAGGATCAAAGTAAAAGAATCCCAATGTGGATCAGTGAAAATAAGATCTCATAACTTAAGTAACCTGGTCATGTAAGTTGTGAAAAAGTTCTACCATACAATTCATAAGGATGGTTGATCATTCCATGCAAGGTGTGTGAGGTACATATTGAATATCTAAATCAATCTAAACATGATAAATGTCACTAGCATCAAAATATCAACCCGGTATGAGTTTAAGAGGACAATCATACCTTCAATCAATAATGTCATAAACATGTCAATCTTATCACAAAATATGCACTTGTGTAATGCAAGACTGATATGATCCCAACAAAAAGATATACTTCTCTTCATCAATTATAAGTACATTCAAAAAGCTTTTTTAATACTTAAAGTTTTCATCCACAAATGGATCAAAACTTTAGGGGGAGTACTTTAAAGTTTTTGATCAAGAACCATACTTTAAAGTTTTTGATCAAGTATATATATACTTACAATTTCTTAAATTACTTTCCTAAAATCAAAACAAAGAGAAAAATGTTTGTGTCAATGCAGAAGTTATACCATAGTATCTCAGCTTATGCAGATGCAGATTCTTGGAAACCCCTCAAGCCCAAGATCAGTCAAACAATGGGAAACTTGTATCACTCCTGATATACAAGTCAATCCAAGCAAGAATTGACAACTTCAATAGTCAACCATGTCACAAGACATACTTCATAAGCCATATCTTCATAACAAGTTCATCAAAATCAAGATTCATTAAATTTTGATTAAACTCAAAAGTTAATGCAGGTAAGTGCATTGGTTAATGAGGGTGAAGGTAACCCAGACACATAACCAATGCAAGTAACAACTTATTTCAAAGTTAAACCTAATGCGGACAATGATTTTACTCTACCGCATTGGTGTGCATCAAGAATTCAGAAAATTTGAAGTGTTTAAACCTATGCGGAACTAAAGTATTCTACCGCATTTGTTAATGCGGATGAAAATTTTACTAAGTGTTCAGCCGCATTTGTTAATGCGGATAAGGTTTACTCTCCCGCATTTGTTTAACTCTTCCGCATTTGATACAGTGTACAAATGCGGATGTACAAATACAAGTGTTTCACTTCCGCATTTGCTACAGTGTACAAATGCTGATTACTTTCAAAGTTTCGCATTTGCTACAGTACACAAATGCGAATGCTCTCATCAAGTTTTGTTCTACCGCATTTGCTACAGTACACAAATGCGGATGAAAGGATGAATGCGAACAGTCGGTCAAAAATGTGTTCTACCGCATTTGCTACAGTACACAAATGCGGATGTCTAAAATTATCAACATTTACACTTCCGCATTTGCTACAGTAGTGACCGCATTTGAAATCAAAACTTGTAAAAATTTGTGAATTCTATTATCTGACTATTTAAAGAAAACCAACAGAGTCATTTAATACTTTTCAAATTTGAGCGACTTCATAGTGAGACGAGCGCCACCAAATACTGTTCATCATCATCTTCACCTTTTAAACCTAGTTTCCCAATCGATTCAACAAAACCGTGGGCATTGATTCTTAACCAAAAGGATTCTGAGAAAAGGTGAATAATCACAAATGTCGAACATTCATTTGTACGATGATGTTAGTGACCTAGGTTAAGGAATGTTCACACTAAATCAAAAAATCATTAACATGGAAGGATTTCGACTCATTCTTAAGTGTATCTTCAAGCTTCAAACATGTATTCAATGCTAAAGTGCTCTTTTGAACCGTTGAGACTAAAATCAGAACAATTATGAAATCAAAAACTATGAATCTGATTATCCTATGTTAAAGATTAAGTAATGTTGGTGCTCATATTTACAAGTAACAAAACAACATAATCATGAATCACAAAATTCGAATAGGTCAAAATCAAGTGTACTGTTTTATATGATTTTAATTTTGACCTATGAAAGTCAAAATGTGATGAACATTGGTTTAATTAATAAAGTGATTCTAATGCATATGTCTTGAATGCAGATTATAATGGCAAATCTCTCATGGAGCAAGCTCCATAATGTCAGTTGTTTTCTCAACCCTGATGTACCAGAAGCAGAAGAATTGAGAGACATGATCAGATTCATTTCTACTACAAGGGTAGCTTATGCCATGACAGTAAGACCCACCATATTTGAAAGCTGCATCAGAAACTTTTGGGAGTCAGCTGAAGTTGTTGAGGATGATGGAATAAGATCACTGACGGGGAGAATTGACAGTGAGCATACACTAATTGTTACTGAAGAAAGTGTTAGAAGATGCTTGAGGTTGGTGATGATGCTCAAGCACCATTGGAACTTGAAGAAGATACCATAACCTCTTTCTTTGCAGAAATTGGTTATGAAGGTGGATTTGAAGCTAAACAGATAGTCAAGGGTTTGGTAGATTTACAATGGAGATTTCTGATTCATTTGTATCAGCACTGTTTGTCAAAAGGAAAACAGGATGGAATGATATTCCCATCACAACATCATCAGCAATATGTGCTCTCTGCACCAACCAACCCTTCAACATGTCTGCCTATGTTTTCAATGGCTTGACATCCAATGTCCAAGAAGGAAGGAGATATAAATTTCTGATGTACCCAAGATTCCTCCAATGCCTAATCAATGAAGCATTCCCAAATGTGGTCATTCAGGGACCAGTACTTGATATTCCCCACTATGATGCAAAATCATACAAATACATAAAGAAAAGGATCCTAGGAACTTCTACAGTGGAGCTCATTCACCACTTCTTCCTTGGATGATTCAACAGATTGAACTAGAACAGCCTGTTGCTTCACCATCTCCACAACACTCACCTCAACCATCTCCACAACACTCACCTCAACCATCACTACATCATACTCCTACACAATTACCACCTCCATCACCACAACCTATACCTCAGCCTTCACCTAAATATACCACCCAAATCACCAGTACATATATCTGAACCAATCACCTCACCTTCTTATCTCCAATTCAACCACCTCATACATCCCATTCAATCATCACCACCAAACACAGAACCTGTAAACCTTGATGACTCCACTGGTTCTTCAAGAAAATCCAAATCATCTTCAGATGAGGAGGATCATCATCAGAAAAAGAAAAACAACTTCTGAAGCTACTCCTTCAGAAAGCTGTACTGAATCAAATGTCTTAAAACCTGATGAAAAAGATGAGATGATTTCTCAACTGTTGAAAAGAATTGAAGAACTGGAGAACTCAACAGAAGAGCTAGCATAATTCAAGACAGATTGATGGAGTTAGATGAAAAAGATGCAGAATTGAAACCTTAAAAGAAAAGTATGAGACTGAAAAGAAGAAGAAGGATGGTGAGATTGAGAATTTAAAGGCTGCTCTTCAACTGTCCAAGGATGAAATAAGTGGTCATGTTGACACTTTAACCATCCAGACTGTAGCCATGGCTGAACAAGAAGAAATTATAGAGGAGCAGAATGAAACAATCAGCAATCTACAATCTCAGAATAAAGCTCTCATTCAAAGAATAGCTGAACTTGAATTAATCCTTGAACTAAGGAGAGAGTCTGAGAGAGTGAATGAGCAAACTTGTACTGCTGATCAAGAAGAAGAAAACATGGGATCCAGACAAGAAGGATCCAACATGGAGTTAGTGATTTACTCAGGTGAAGCAGAAGCTCCCAGTACTAAAGAAGAGGCTGAATTCAATGACATGATCAAGGCACTTGACATGTTTTCATCAGAAGACTTTATTATTGATGACAAAATCTGGGACTTCATAAATGATCAAACAAGCTCATCTGAGACTAGTTGAAATTCCTCAATATCCTGTTCCGTTAGAGAAGGAATTGAGTTTACAAATTGTACCTGCTGTATCACTGTCTCATGATCAGAAAGAATTAATCAGAAAAATCTGTGAGGATCAAAGAATAATAAATGAAAAGGATGAAACAATCAAAGAGGCTGAAAGAGTGCCTGATGAAACTAAAATTCCAGAAACCTCTTCTTCTACTCCAATTCAAACCTACACCCGAAAAAGAAAGTATCTTGCTGAAAAGGCTAAGGGTAAAAGACCTATGGTGGAAGAAGAACCAATCAAAAAGACTAAAAAGGATGATCCCCGCAGTCTTGCAGCCATTGCTGAATTTCTTGAAGAGCATGAAAAGGCTGAAGCTCAAGTGAAAGCAATGACTGATTATATTGATCTGGAAGAGGGAGAAATTGAAGAAGAATATACTCATGAGGATCAAATTGTCAAAGATAGCCCTGTCAAAGAAAAATCAAATGTGCATGATATGATTGAGAAAGCCAAAACTGATGATTTGATGTCAAAAGCTTTATTTCTTATTGACCACGGCTATGATCCTGATGAGGTATTCAAGCTAAATGAGGGTATGATAGCAGAAGAAGAAAAAGTAAACAAGCTGCTTGACCCTATGGTTGAAGCAGAGTATGAGAAATCCTTGTCCCCCAAACCTTCAAAGACAAAGTCTGTCCTGAAATCCAAACCTGCTGAAACTTCACAGACTACCCTTCATGATCCATATAGCAAGTCTGATAAGGAGATGAAAGAATATTTGTCTTCCCAAGGATTTACAAGGAGAAAACTTGCTAATATGAAGACAAACTCTCTCAGGGATGCTATACTTAGAGTAATCAATGAGAAGAAGGAAAGAATGAAAAAGATGGAGGAGGAGTTGTCAGTCAAGAGCCCAGAATAAGAGTATCTGCTCAAGACATGCAACTCACTCAAAAAGATCAAGACTATCTGGCACCTATTCTGCATAAATACCTGAATGGTTTGCTGAACCATCTCAAGTTACTTTACAAGAAGGGTTAACCACATCAGAGCTAATAAGAGGTGTCTCCACTCCAAAAGGCAAAGTTGATCAGAAAATAATCGCCTGGAAGTATGATAGTTCATGGAACATGTTTATGGTGAAAAGGATCTCAGGGCTTGTTCAATTTTTCACTGAATACTCAGCCCTAGTAAGTGCCCTGGAGATCCATGAATTAAAAGAACTAGCTCAATTGGAATTGATTAATCATACAGCTATGTTCAGAGGTTATGAGTTTGAAGATATTTTGAGAATGTTCAAAAGAACCAACAACTTCAATTCACTAAAAACCATTTGCATGAGAAAAGACAGATCTTTTGTAAACCCTCTTGACAAGAAGGAAAAGAAATCAGCAGAAGAGGTGATCTTTCCTGAACTTAAAGTCAAACCCACAGAATCACTAAAAAGAAAAAGTATTGCTGGTACACATTCCTCACTGCCTATATCCAATGTGTATTATGATGAGAAATATTATGAATTAGTGATTGAAAGAAAATGGGGAGGAAAAGAAGGATCTGAAATAAGATTGTTTAGTGGATATGAGGTAAGATTGCTAGATGAATCATATATCCACTACATCTATACAAGGCACTTTAGAGAAATAAGAAACAGACTTGGGGAAACTGACATGTACTTCTTCCTCAAATGCATCAAACTTCTGAAGTTGGCTTATGACAGAATCAACAAAAAGAAGGAGATAAGGAAAAAGAAAAGGACTCCATTGCAGTTTGGCAACATTGTTAAACTAGAAGTTGATGTGGATGGTGCTCTCTTATTCATAGAAATGGATTGTCTACTGTATCAATTTGGGAGCCCATCTCACTAAGGAAGATGCCAATCAATGCCATTCATGATATGAGTCAAATGAAGATACATGTGCTCAACAGGAAAGATTGACTGATGCTAAAGAGTTCTCAAACATGATCAAAGCAATCTTGGACCCTTCATTCACTGATCCTTCATCAACAGCACTAGAACCAGCAGAATCTTCTCAACCCAATCCACCCTGATCCTTGAAGTACATAGGCTGTATAATCCTTAGGGGGAGTATTGTTGGACCCTGAAAGGATCATACATGCCAGTTCAAGTGGTGGATGGTTGCTCTGCTGGAATCCCTCATGTCCAAGAACAAATGCGGATCAAGACAAGTATCTGCTGAATAAGAAGAAAAATACAAGTGTTGGTCATCCGCATTTGTCAATGCGGATGACAAGTTAACAAACGCGGATATACATTTGTTCATCCGCATTGACCAATGCGGATTACCAAAGAAATGCGGACAAGTGTTTTGTTCATCCGCATTTACCAATGCGGATGACCAAACTTTAATGCGGTTGAAGAAATGCTGATGAAGTCAACTCATCCGCATTTGTCAATGCGGATGATCAACAGCCAATGCTGATGAAGACTTAAACTAGCTTTGGTAAGGGTAGTTTAGTCTTTGTAATGGCAACGTGTCTGCCTATAAATAGAATAGTATACCTCATACATGGGGCAATTTTGTCTGTAATTTGATTTGATTCTTGGTTCCTAGAATCTTGTTGTTTGCATTGAATGTTCTTGTAATCAATCAATCAAAGTATTCAATATATACAAACATATTATGAGTATCATGTGTATTCATGTTCATTGATTGTCTGATTCGCCTCTCAATCTTTGACTCAATCACTATATTCGGTCCTTATTGATTCACATCAACTGAGATTATCTTTTCAAATCCTTCCAGTCAGTGTGGACTCTAGTGGACAGACCTAAAGGTGCTAAGGTCATTGGCACTAAATGGGTTTAAAACTGCAAGAAGGATGACCAAGGGGTCATTATCAGAAACAGGGCTCGACTTGTAGTTCAAGGATTTTGACAAGTCGAGGGAATCGTAAGGCCCCGTTCCCGGGACGCTTATGTGGTGGATTCATAGCACATAAAATATATACTTGCATTCATTTATCAAAACATTGCAGCGGAAACATAAAACAAATGGCATTTATTTCATCATAAAAACTTTTGCAAAATAATGCTTATTTGTCGGTTAAAAAAATACATTGTTGTATTACATCACAAAAGCTTCAAATAAATGGATGCCGTCCAAAAGAGCTGAGTAGCCGCCTCGTGCCATCCCTAACAACATTTACCTGCCAACTGAAAATGTATAAAAGTCAGCGTTGCTGAGTGAGTTCTAGTTTTATAATAAAACATACATAAAATCGTTATTTATTCCTTTCAGAGTCCATACTATACGTTTCATTCATTCGTTAAACATCATTCATTCGTTACATCTTGTGACAGGTACATTACCCCGAACATTGTGCACAAATCTGGTTACTGGCCTGAGGTCTTTCATAGACCCCGAACATTGTGCATGAAGCTGACTCCAGTACCTAGGACAAGTACATTCACAGTTTTCTTTTTATTCCGGATCAATGCCATATGTTATACCCCAAACATTGTGCACGAAGCTGGTTACTGGGCCTGAGGTCTTTCATAGACCCCGAATATTGTGCACGAAGCTGACTCGAGTACCTGGGGCAAGCGGCAAGGATCCCACACATATGGTTAATCACAAGGATTGGATCCCAATGTGCATCCTTCTCGGGTAGCTAACCCGCATACAGTTGAGCTAACACCATTCATTTGGTGTGGACCTCCATACATTTGCTTGCAAGACTTTTTACGTTTATTCATTCGTTAATGCATGCATTCATTCATCATGTTCCTCTTTCATTATCTTTCACTCTACATTATCTTTCACTCCACATTACATCATCGCACAGGGCATCATACATACATAACATACATCATGCATAGTTATGCAACATCATCATCATCATCATCATCATCATCATCATCATTATCATCATCATCCATAACATGCCCATCATACTTTCTATGACCCTAAAAGTCAACCTTTATAGTCCCCAAGCAATTTCCCAACTCAAAGCCTACTTACACATTTTCCCTAAAAAATCAGAAAAATATGAGTCCTAGATGCATGGGCACTATGCAGCCACATGGACACTATTCAGGCGCATGGGGAACACTTAGGTGCATGGGCCACTTTCAGGCGCATGAGCACTATACAGGCGCATGGGGAAACACAATCAAATTCAGCCTAGTTTCGGGCGCATGGGTACTACTCAGGCGCATAAATACTTAGGCGCATGGGCACTATGCAAGTGCATGGCCCTACACTTAGTCATCCGACTATCATTCTAGGCGCATGGGCCACTGTTAAGGCACATGGGCTATACTTAGACTTTTCTAAGGCAAATTTGGGTGCATGAGCTACTGTTTAGGCGCATGACTTACACTTAATTCTTTCTAAGGCAATTTTAGACGTATGAACACTTATCTAGGCGCATGAGCATTCTGTAAAAATGTTTCAAGGATATTTTCAATCCTAATCATCAAACCCATCGTTCTAAGCATAATATGGCTATTCTAAACATGAATAACCTATAAACTCCAAGAATCAACATCCAACATACACAATACATACAAGTATTCACACATAAACTTTGTAAAATCATTTTAATACGTTTCCAGCCCCAAAGATAGTTTAAAACATGTAAAAACCGGGGTCTAGAACTCACCTGGTGCAACTTGGGTGTTCTTCCTTTTAACCTGCTTGCAAAGAGTTCAAAACACCTAAAAACAACACCAAAAACACACACACCCGAGCACAAACATAACCCATAAGCACATAAACACATAACCAGGATAAAACCCATCATAAAAACATAAAAACCTTGAATTCCTACCTTGAATTCACTTTTCTTCTTCCTCTTCTTCTTCAATCCAAGAGTATTCTCTGCTCTCTCTCTCTAAAACCGAGAAATGGTGAAGTGAGGTGAGGATGGGCGACCATACTCACCTTTACACCAACTTTTGAAAGTTTTTTTCTTTTTGGACACTTTTAGTCCCCCCACTTGGACTTTATTGCCTTTCTTGCTTTTATTTATTTTATCTTGACTTTTAAAATAACCAGGTGTTACAAGTCCATCCCCCTTATGTAGGTTTCGTCCCCGAAACCTGTTATTCCTCGAACATATGAGGGTACTGCTGCCTCATCTCCTCCTCCGTCTCCCAGGTAGACTCGGATCCCTTCCTGTGCTTCCACTGTACACGCACAAGAGGAACCACTTTATTTCTCAGTCTTTTCTCTTTACGATCGATGATTGCCACCGGTTGCTCCACATAATTGAGCCGTTCGTCTACTTCGATATCCTCCAATGGAACAATCATGTCTTCATTAGCTAAGCACTTTCTCAAATGAGATACATGGAATATCAGGTGAATTCACTTAACTCATCTGGTAACTCCAATCTATAGGCCACCTCTCCTACTCGAGCAATAATTCGGAAGGTCCTATGTACCTCGGGCTTAGCTTACCTCGTTTCCTGAATCGGATAATTCCCTTCCAAGGTGAGACCTTCAACATGACCCGGTCACCCACCTGGAACTCGATCGGTCTGCGCCGTTTATCGACATACAACTTCTGTCTATCTTTAGCTGCCTTCATGAAGTCTTTAATCTTCTCCAGCTTCTCAGTCGTAGCCTCTATTACCTTGATGCTCCCCAACTCCTTTTGACCAATATCACCCCAACAAACGGGTGTTTTGCATCGCCTACCGTATAGCATCTCGTATGGTGGCATACCAATGCTGGCATGATAGCTGTTGTTGTACGAGAATTCAGCTAATGGTAAGTGGTCATCCCAACTTCCCCCAAAATCAGTTTGGGGATGATAAGCCGTGCTAGTATGTAACCTCGTCCCCATGGCATCGTGGAATTTCTTCCAGAATTTAGACGTAAACCGGGTGTCATGATCAGACACAATTGACACTGGTACACCATGACGAGTTACAATCTCCTTGATGAACAGGTCAGCCAACCTATCGGATGAATATGTCTCACGGATCGGTAGGAAGTAAACATTTTTTATCAAACGATCAACAATCACCCATATGGCATCGTACCCCTTCAGCGTACGTGGCAGCTTTGTAATGAAATCCATGGTTATGTGCTCTGACTTCCATTCCGGTATATCCAAATGTTCGATCTTCCTATATGACTTCTGATGTTCCACCTTCACTTGCAAACAAGTAAGGAACCTACTCATATACTCCACCACGTCACGCTTCATACCCCGCCACCAATAATCTTTCTTCATGTCTTGATACATCTTTGTGGCACCAGGATGAATGGAGTATCGAGTCTTGTGAGCTTCATCCAAAATCCTCACACGTAGATTCCCGAAACAAGGAATCCACACCCGTCCAAATCGAGTTTTAACACCAAGTGTGTTCTCAGCCAATTCTCCAACCGGACCTCTCATTCTTTCAGAGTTTAGATGATCTTCTTTCAGTGCTTCATCTTGCAACTCCTTGACTTGCTTCATTACCTCGGAGGTCATAATCAGTTGGTATGCCTTCACCCAAATTGGCTCGGGCCTCTCCTTCCGGGTAAGAGCATCAGCCACCGTGTTAGCTTTGCCCGGATGGTAATGGATCTCACAATCATAATCCTTTATGAGCTTCAACCATCGTCTCTGCCTCATATTCAGGTCCTTCTTCTTAAAGAAGTACTTTAAGCGCTTGTGGTCAGTGAAGATGGTGCACTTCGTTCCATATAGATAGTGCCTCAAAATCTTCGTTACATAAATAGGTCAGCCAACCTCTCGGATGAATATGTCTCACGGATCGGTAGGAAGTGAGCACTCTTCGTAAAACGGTCGACAATCACCCACCTGGCGTCGTACCCTTTCAGAGTACGTGACAACTTCGTTATGAAATCCATGGTGATGTGCTCCCACTTCCATTCCGCTATATCCAAAGGTTGAATCTTCCCATATGGCTTCTGATGTTCGGCCTTCACCTTTAAGCAAGTAAGGCACTTACTCACATACTCCACCACATCACGCTTCATACCCGGCCACCAATAATCTTTCTTCATATCTTGATACATTTTTGTGGCACCGGGATGAATGGAGTATCGAGTCTTGTGAGCTTCATCCAAAATCCTGACACGTAGATCCCCGAAATGAGGGATCCACACCCGTCCAAATCGAGTTTTAACACCAAGTGTGTTTTCACCCAATTCCCAAACCAGACCTCTCATCCTTTCAGAGTTAAGATGATCTTCTTTCAATGCCTCATCTTGAAACTCTTTGACGTGCTTCATCAAATCAAAGGTCATGATCAGTTGATATGCTTTCACCTGAATTGGCTCGGGCCTCTCCTTTCGGCTAAGAGCATCAGCCACCACGTTGGCCTTGCCCGGATGGTAATGGATCTCACAGTCATAATCTTTTATGAGCTCCAACCATATTCTCTGCCTCATGTTCAGATCGTTTTGCTCAAAGAAGTACTTCAAGCTCTTGTGGTTAGTGAAAATGGTGCACTTCGTCCGGTAAATATAGTGCCTCCAAATCTGTAGTGAAAAGACTACCGCTGCTAATTCCAGATCATGAGTAGGATAATTAACCTCATGCACTTTCAGTTGTCAGGATATGTAGGCTATCACCTTACCTCGCTGCATCAACACTCCCCAAAAGCCCTTTCTTGCTCTTCACCCCACATGAACTTACATCCTTACAGGTCAGCTTAGTCAACGGGGAGGCATCTTGGAGAAGTCCTGAATGAACCTTCGATAATATCCCGCTCACCCGAAGAAACTACGAATCTCGGATGGCGTCATTGGAGACTTCCATTGCATCACAGCCTCCACTTTAGTAGGGTCTACCATAATGCCCTCGGATTTATCACGTGACCTAAGAATTGAACTTCGCGTAACCAGAACGCGCACTTGGAGAATTTGGCATACAACTTCTCCCTTCTTAAGGTCTCCAACACCTCCCGAATGTGTCCAACATGCTCTTCTTTGCTCTTCGAGTAGATCCGGATATCATCAATGAACACAATCACTGATCTATCCAACATCGGCTGACACACTCTATTCATCAAGTCCATAAAAGCAGCTGGCATATTAGTCAGACCAAATGACATAACTAGGAATCATAGTGGCCGTAGCGCGTGAGAAAAGTTGTTTTAGGGATATCCTGCTCCTTCACCTTCAGCTAATGGTAACCAGATCGAAGATCTATCCTTGAAAACCAACTGGCACCCTGAAGTTAATCAAACAAATCATCAATCATCGGTAAGGGGCATCGGTTCTTCACTGTCAGCTTGTTCAGCTCACAGTAGTTGATGCACATCCTTATGCTACCATCTTTCTTCTTCACAAACAGGACCGGAGCACCCCAGGGAGAGATACTCAGTCTAATGAACCCCTTATCGAGCAGCTCTTGTAACTGCTCCATCAGCTCTTTCATTTCTGTCGGAGCTAACCGATACGGTGCTTGGCAACGGGTTGAGCACCGGGTATCAAATCAATCTGGAACTCAATCTCGCGATCCAGTGGCACGCCGGGTAATCTTCTGGGAATACGTTCATAAAGTCGCACACCACTGGTACTTCAGATAATTGTGGTACCGACGGATCCACATCTTTTACGTAGGCCAAGTAGGCACTACATCCATGTCTTATGCACTTCCCCGCCACCGCCATCGAAATCATCTTCGGGATCATAGTAACGCACTCTCCATAAATTGTAACCAAACTCCCATCGGACACAACTAATCGAGTCATCTTCTTGCGACATACGATGTTTGCTTCATAGGTTGCTAACTAGTCCATCCCTAGTACTACATCAAATCACCTAGGGGTATCACGTGCAATCTAGCAGCAAAGCTATGATCTTCTAGTTCTATGGCACAGTCCTCTATCACATCAGTAATTCTAGTGGACTTACCAATAGCAGTTTCTACATCGAATGGTGTACTGTCCTTTCTACTACTAACAGGCAACTTAGCACAAAAAGTAGTGGAAATAAAACTCCTGCTAGCACCGGAATCAAACAATACAGAGGCCTAAATTTGGTTTACTAGAAACATACATGACACAACATCGGGATCAGCTTTGGCTTCCTCCCGAGTCATAGTGTAAGCTCTAGCACTTGCCCTCTTCCCTCCTTCCTCGGCTTGTTATTCTCTGCTCCAGTGCTCTCTGCCCTCGGCTTCTTACAGTCTCTAGCGATGTGGCCAGGCTGGCCACACCTGAAGCATATAGTCATTCCATCCTGCACTCACCAGTATGCCCCCTTCCACATTTGCCACACTTTTTCAACCATGCACCAGATGTGACCACACGTCGGTCACCCACCTTCACTACCTTATTGTTTGGAGCGGCTCCACCACGTCCAAACCATTTCCACAATCCAGTTTCGGTCATCACCACCCTTCCTGCTCACCTTAGCCACCACCACCTTGCACTCATTATATAATCTACCAGCCAAATCAACCACCGACCTAAAAGTGCCCGGCCGCGCGGCGATCATATGTCTACAGAGATCTGCCGACAGCCCCTCGATGTATCTCTTAATCTTTCGTGACAGTGGCGTCACTTGATCGGGCACAGCCGCGCCATTTCATTAAATTTAGTGGTGTACTGCTGGTGTGTCATCGTTCCCGCTTCTAGTTGCAGGAAATCTCTTTCTACCTTGTTCATCTCTCTATGAGGACAAATTCCTCATTCACTAACTTCTTCAGTTTAGGCCATCTCATTCTCCCAATGGCACTACTACCCTCGGCATGGACAATATTGTCCACCAGCACAAAGCCGAGTCCACAAAAGAGTGGGTAGCGAATTTCACCTTCTGATGTTCACGGCACTCACTGATATCGAGGATAGCCTCCATTTCCTCACCCACCGGTGAGCAGCTGCAGCAGTGCCATTTCCATCGAAAGTAGGGGGCTTGCATCTCATAAACGCCCCATAATTACAGCCTCGGGTCCCCTCCGGCGCAGGCTCCTCTTCTTCTTCCTCCTCATCATCGGAGAGGATCGTTTCCGGCTCTGGTTGCTCCCGTCCTCCTGAGGACCTGTTTCTTTCCTTTCTTTCCCCTTCCCTTACTGCCTTGATCATGTGGTCATCACAGACGGTAGAATCATCTGCATGACCTGATGAACCTCTTCCACCACAACCTCCTTTACTGAGGCTCTCAGATTGGCGCTCTCGTCGCCACCCTCCGGATGAGGGGTCTCTGGTTCTTCATGAACCACCTTCTCGACTTTGGGTCTCCTTATCTTGGGCCGCGGAGCAGCACCATGACCTCCACCATGAGAGGCTTTCAAAGATCTACCACCAGCCATCCTCTAAACACACACTATAAGATTCAAATACTAACGCGGTCATTCAAGGTGATAGCTCAGTTTATGTCGAGTATAGTAAGTCCCTAATTATAATGGGCAGTTGTGATTGCCACTTACTTTACTCTTTATACCCCAAGCATTTCCTATTCTAACCTAATCAGCATCTAAATCTACTAAGAGCACATAAGTCACATAACATGCGCACATAATACGGTTAACATTAAGAAAAGACATACCTGATGGCACGTAGCTACTCGAGCTGACATCCCTCCATTTGTCCTATTTTCAGTTTAAGTTTAGGTTTTAAAAGTTTTATTTAACCCAATTCTCTTAAACTTTGGCTCTGATACCAACTTGTAAGGCCTCGTTCCCGGAGACCTCACAGTTGGTCAATCACAGTAGTTAAAACATTAAACATTATAATTATACAAACTTAAGCAGCGGAAATGATTTATCAAAAACCATTCATTTCATTTAAACTACTGTTGTTGAGCAATACATCATTATTTAACTAATTACAAAAGAATACGAATGGATGTCAGTCTTTTCCTGCCGAGTGGCTTCACCCTCGTGCCATGCTCAGCAATAATTACCTGCCAACTGAAAATGTATAAAAGTCAGCGTTGCTGAGTGAGTTCTAGTTTTAAAAGTAATAAAATAATTTCTGTATGTTGTATATGAAAATACTCTTTCTGTAAAATACAACTATGTACTGTATATGCGAGCACGTATTAACTATATGAATAGATACTGTTCGCTCTCTAAACTGTATGCCTTGTATGTTTTGTAACTTTTTATCTTTATCTTTCACTTTCTGTATGGACCAATGAGCAATACCCCAAACTGTATGCGCAGTGGAAAACTGGTGATGGGCCATCTATATCCCTCGAAAGGGTTCTGTGTACTCCATACAAGGCCGCCCCAATCACCCAGGGCACATTGCAAAGGTCTTGCCAATCTCAATTGATTGGCCCTGTGTGCATAATAGGGTAGCTAACCCGCAACACAGTTGAGCTAACGACAACATGGTCGTGTACCTCGTGTAAGCTTGCAAGACTTGTTAACATTTTATTAATGTTCCTCTTCTTTTCTTTATTGCTCTTTCTCTTTATTATTAAAATATACTTTACGTTACGATAATAAACATACCACGTAAAGTCACATACTATAAGTAATAATAATAATAACAATAACAATAATAAGGAACAATCATAATCATGCATGGAACATCATCATAAATAAGCCCTAGTCAAACCTCGGTCAAAACCTTAAGAGCACAAACTCCCAAGAATTCTTTAAAAATTTCTAAGTGTCTGGGCGCTTTGACACTATTTGGGCGCATGAGTCCTGTTTGGGCTTTTCATCACTATGTAGGCGCATCAGTCAACACTTAATGCTTTAACTCTTAGGCGCATGAACAATTCAGGCGCATGGGCACTATTCGGGCATACAAACACTTAGGTGCATGGGTCACTCAGACGCATGGATACTTAGGCGCGTGGGCTACTGGGCGCATGGGCACTATTGGGGCGCACGGCCCTACACTTAGTTGTCTGACTAATATTTCTAGGCGCATGAACCACTGTTCAGGTGCATGGGCTATACTTAAACATTTCTAAGGTATATTTCAGGCGCATGGGCTACTGTTCAGGCCCATGGATTACACTTAAATCACTAGGCATTTTTAGGCGCATGAGCCTTATCTAGGCGCATGGACCTTCTGTGTAAATGTTTCTAGGATGATTTCGAACCCAATCATCAAACCCATCTGTTCTAAGCTTAATATGGCTATTCTAAACATTAACAACCTATAAGCATTCAAGAATCAACATCCAACATGCACATTACATACGGGTATGCATACATAAACATTGAAAATCGTTTTAATACATTTTCAGCCCCATAGAGAGTTTAAAACAAGTAAAAACTGGAGTCTAGAACTCACTTGACGCAACTTGGGTGTTTCTTCCTTCTAACCCTTTTCCAACTGAGTTCAAACATCTAAAAACACCACCAAACACACACACCGAGCACATACACAAACACATAAGCAATAAGCATATAACCGGGATAAAACCGTCATAAACACTTTAAGAACCACGAATTCTTACCTTGAATTCGATTTCTTCTTTTCTACTTCTTCAAAACACAAAGTTCTGCTCTCTTCCCTTTCTCTCTCTCTAAAACCAAAGTGAAAGAATGATGTGAAGGGAGGGTGGGCGGCCATGCCCACCTTTACACCAGCTTTTCAAACATTGTCCTTTTGGACACTTTTAGTCCTTCCACTTGGACTTTATTGCTTTTCTTTCTTTTATTCTTCATTTCTTGTCTTTTTTTAAAAATAACCGGGTGTTACAACCTCTTACATGAAGATTAAAGTTTACCAACTGGATGTAAAGAGTGCATTCCTTCATGGCGAAATCCGAGAAACAGTGTACGTTAGTCAACCTGAGGGATTTGAGGATCCGTATCATTAGGACAGAGTTTACAAGCTGGACAAGGCTCTATACAGGCTTCATCAAGCCCCTAGAGCATGGTATGAGAAGCTCTCAACTCATCTTGTGAAAACGGGTTTTGAAGAGGAGTGATTGATTGTACATTGTTTATCAAAGAAAAGGATGGTGATTTACTGCTCGTTCAAATTTATGTTGATGACATAATCTTTGGTTCCAAGAACAAAGACTTATGTAAAGAATTTGAAGCAGTAACTAAGGCTGAATTTGAGATGATTGCCATGGGAGAGATGAAATTCTTTCTCGGCTTATAGGTGGATCAGACACCATAGGGGATATTTCTACATCAGACAAAGTATGTAGGTGATATTCTCAGTCGGTTCGATATGGAGAATGCTTCTACAGTTGGGACTCCACTTGCTACAAATCATGATGTAGCACCGACAAGAATTGTGATCGGTGGATGCTACCATGTACCGAGGAATGATTGGATCTCTCTTGTATCTCACTGCCTCACGACCTGACATCATGTACGCAATGTGTCTCTCCTCAAGATATCAGGCGAAACCAAAAGTCAACGATCTTATAGGAGTAAAAAAGATATTTCGTTATCTGAAGGGTACACCAACACTTGGGTTGTGGTATCCTCATGATGATGACTTTGAACTTATAGCGTATAGTGAATCGGATTACGGCGGTTGCCAAATGAACTACAAGTCAACACCAGCGGGATGTCAGGGAGAAGATTAGTCACGTGGCAGTGTAAGAAGCAGACATCAGCTGCACTGTCAACTTGTGAAGTTGAATATGTTGCTGCGGCAAGCTACTATTCTCAAATCATCTGGATTCAACAGCAAATGCGGGACTACGGTTTGAAATTCTCTAACACTCCTATATTTGTTTATAATTCTACTGCTATAGCCATTACTAAAAATTTGGTCCAACATCCTAAGACCAAACACATCGGCACTAAATATCACTTTATACGTGATTGTTTTGAAAAGAATTTAATCGATGTTCTTAAAATTAATATGGATTTTCAACGCGCTAACCTCTACACAATAGCCTTTGATAACCAATGTTTTCTATATCTGTTAGAGGTCAACGGCGTTAAAAAGAAAAGTGATGTGATTTCTGACGATGACAGTACTTTGTCCGACAAGTATAATTCATTGTTACTTTTATGTTTTATTTTATTTTATTTCTTCTCCTATTAAAATTCTAAATGCAAAACTTTTTTTGGTTTTAGAATTTTAGTGGGAGAATAGGCTAAGTTAGAATTAAATTTAGTTGTTTTAGTTTCAGTACATAAAAATAAAATAAAATAAAAGACAACGAAGGGGGAGGACAGGCAAGCTGAGAGAAATGAGATCGTATCTGTGATACTGATTTAATGACTATAGAAAATGATAGTACACAGGAACAAATATTTTGGGACATTAAAATAAGAAATTGTTTAAAATGAAAAATTCGAAGTATAAGTCTGAGAAGTCCAAGCGACAATAAAAGGAAAATTGATAGTAAAACTAGCTACTACTAAGGTAACACGAAAAAAGTAGACCTAAAGGTTGCTAGACCATTAGATGATGCGTTAGTAGATTCAACACAATAGATAAGTAGACCTCGTTGATGACTTCAACTTCAAACTAAGTTTTTTAATAAGTTGTGGGTTATCATCTTATCCCTGGTTAACATAATCAACAAAGTTCCAATAAGGGGTGACGAGAAAACTAAACACCACAAATGTGTGCGGATGACCATAAAATGAGCAAAGCACATGATGAAAAATGCAAAAAGCAATCAAACTAATTACCTATGTTGTTGGTGCGATCTATGCAAAAAGAATAAATTGCTCAAACAAGAAGATAGGTTGTGTGCCTCTCTGCTGTGCGGTGGCACTGACCTGAGGATAAGCATAACCTAAATATTCTAGAATTCATTGGTGTTTGCGCCTTTCTGCTGTGTGGTGGCACTAACTGAGGCTTAGCATCTCTTTGAAAGCTCTAGAATAGTCTCTTCTTGAATACAACCCGTAGACCGCTCAAAAATCTCCTTAGGAATGTTGATTACCATATCAGCGTGGGATACACAAATGCTTGTTGAAATAATTAAACGTTAATCATCACCAATCTGTGTCAAAAGTCTATGTATGGATATAAGAGGACAAGTATATTGACAATAATAGTCTGCAACTCTTGAAAGTCACACCACTGTGTGCATCTTGTGGCACTAGTATGATTTCCTAGACTTGCTAGTGACTCTCGATGAAAACAATAATCTAGCATCAAAGGGTTTTGGTAACATGTCCCGAATAATTTGATTTACCTGTATGATTCCATAATGAATCCTTCCACTTATGGTCATATAACTTGAAGCTGCCTCTTCGAGAAATAATCTGTAGATATCTATCTTAGGATTTCCACCTCACACAAAATTTTAAAAAATGTTTTAATTTTAATTTTGTCTTTTAGTTGTAGTTGTTTCTTTTGTTTAATTTTGTCAGTTTAGTTGTTAAACGTCAGACTATGCACTAGAATTCTGTCTGGAATTTAATCACTAAAAAGGTCACGTGTGAGGTGACCAAACGGGTTTTCTAGTGTTAAAAGGATCACGTCTGAGGTGATCAAAAGTTCTCAAAGTTCAAATGGTCATGCTTCTGATGATAGAATGCTTGAAATGTTTTATCCATAGTTAAAAGGGTTAAGTGTCAAATGGTCATAAAGTCAAAATCATAAGTATGAGGCCATTCGCACGACTGGACCATGAGTATGGACCAGCCATACGATTGGACCATTCGTATGAGCCCATTCGCATGACTGGACCATGAGTATTGACCAGCCGTATGATTGGACCATCCGTATTAGCCCAATTGCACGACCAAACCATACGCATGGCCCAAACATGTGATTGGACCATCAGCATGAGTAATCTCACACGATTGGTTCACAAAATGAACCAATCGCCTGAATGGAGGTGACCGAATGACACAGTCGCACGACTGACATCTAGTCGCACGACTGAAGGTGACCGACTGTGCCAGTCGCACGATTGATCCTCAGTCACAAAAATCAAGTATGCGACTGGGCTCAGTCGCGCGACTGGGCTCAGTCGCACGACTGAGGAAAGCCTAGTATAAAAGGAGGGGGAGTCGGTCGCAGTCGTTCATCACTCCCAAATCGCCCCAAATCGACGACTCTACCGTTACTCTGCCCCGATTTTCATTTGACCATTCTAGACTACAAATTGTTGTGTTCTGACGATTACCAGTGATTATACAGGTAACGTGCGGTGCAATCCACTCAAATGTCCATCGATTTTTGCCCTAAATGATTGAATTTAAGCCCTAAACAGAACCGAGACTTAGTTTGCCTAAGAAACTAATAAAAATAAGTACATTGTGAAATTAAAGGTTATTAGGTGTTATATCGGTCATTTGCGAGACTAATGAGCCAACAACGACGTCTAACATTAAGTTTTGCTCAAATTTGAATTTGAATTAAACAAACAGTCTGTCATGCAAATGGACACCCTGATGAACTTTAATTGCACGACTAAGCTGGGTGAATGGCTCAATCGCAGACTGTACCATGCGTATGAGTTCAGTCGCACGACTGTGTAACCACATGAGATAGCATACGACTGATCCAAGTCGCATGCTCAGTCGTACGTAAGAGCTCAATCGCATGACTAAATCTCAATTGCACAGTTCATTCGCATGACAGAACATAAAAATTTAATTTCAAATGAATCAAATTGTTACTCATTCACACACACTAAAGTTTATTTGCATTATGTAACAAATGGCTAGTCATTGGACAATGCGCATGAAGCACAACATCTGTGCTCATCTGGATCTGACCTCCGGAACACAGCTGACTTCTCAAGCATTATTACTTTCCTACGGAGATCGAGGATCTTTCGTGCCATATCTACTCCATGCACACCATACCACTCAGTTCAGCAGGCCTTTTGGGAAGGCACGGTTGTCGATAGGACCTCAGAGCCCCACCGTATCAGGAGCTCTATCTTTGGTCAGGCTATAGAGATCACTAAGGACGATCTCGGGATAGTATTAGAGTTGGGGACAATGCTGACTGCCCTACCTGCTTACACCCACTGACAGTACGAGGCGGTTTTTTGCAAGCCAAGTACTCAGGGGGATATCACCGCAGGTGTGCTCAACAAGAGCAACCTGTGCCCCCAATTTAAGTACTTGGCCCATGTGCTACTCAAGTGCATTGCCTCCAGGAAGGGAGGCTTCGATGAGCTATCAGATCAGATTCAGAATGCCAACATGGCGTTGGTGTTGAACCATCCGTTCAGCTTCTCCAGGATGATCTTCACCTACCTGGTGGAGAACATCGAGGCGAAGGCAAGGAAGGATTTTGCATGCACCCTCGCTTCATGTAGATGATTATAGACCAAAAGCTCCCTTCACTGCCAAAGGAGAAGGAGGATACCATGGTGCTCGAGGTGATGGACGATACCACCTTGGGCAGGATGAAGGTGTATAGGGGGAAGCAGTGAAACCCCCTGTCAGGCGGCTGTTCGGGCATCTGGCCCATGAGGACTTTGTGGCGCCGTCACGAAGGAAGTGGTGCCATGATGACAGCGACTCAGATACTGAGAAGATTGTGCTCCCCACTAATGAGTGAAATGATGATGACAGTGGTGATGGTGGAGACTCTGGCCCCAATACATCTATGGCCACCACTACAGATGTTACACCTCCACCACCCACTCTTGGAGATGCTGCTACAGCCGGTTTCCATAAGGATTTCTTTCCTCCTGAGGAAGAGGAGGAGGATGAGGAGCCACTGACTCGTATGGTGGGCAGCAAGGTTATTGCCACCGAAAGAGGGAGTCAAGTGGTTGGTGGATGCCCGGGCGAGTCTGGGGAGACTATGATTGATCCTACCTACACCCCAGCTCAGTCCAACTTCCCAGGTGGAGCATCCTCCTCAAGGGGTTCAAAGAAAAAGAGGACGGCTCAGTCCCACGGGATGAAGCCCAAGAGACGGAGGTACACGATGATCACGGCCTCTTCCCCCACTGCCACCACTTCCACCACCACCACCACTACCTCACCCACCACCACCACCACTACTACACCACCCATATTTCCACCACACCTCCACCTACAACTACCTCAACCACCACCACTACTACCACTACACCCACTTAAATACCATCACCCATCTTCACCACTTCCACCACTACCACCACCAGCACCAAGCAGGACCATCATTCCCCACAGGATCATCTCTACCTCCCAGTGGGGTAGAGGAAGAGCTATCAGCACCAAATCGTATGGTCCTGAAGCTGTTGGCAGCTGATGATGAGAAGACTGCTCAGCTACGACAGCTAGTGGAGCTAACTGCAGCCAGCAAAGAATATTGAGGAGTTGGAGACATCTAACAGGTCTATCATGCTCAAGCTAAAGGGATCAAAAGATGAGATTCTGAAGATCAAAGAAGATGATGATGATGATGAGGATGAGGATGATGATGAGGATGAGGATGATGATGAGGATGAGACAGATGAAGGAGGTGATGAAGGAAAAGATGAGGATGATAAGGATGATGAGAAGGAAGGAGGCGATGCGGCTACATCAGAAGCCACACATGCTAGAGAAAGACGCTCCAAGAAGTCACAGGATCAGGGAGCCTCGTCCTCAGCCCCGACTGAAGAAGAGCACATGATTCAAGATAAAAAGTAATGGTTAGACATTTATGTAATTAAATCTTGTGTAATTGAATCACGTATTAAACTTATGTACTTAATTGTTATATGTATATATTTTCTATTTAACTTTCTTGATTATTGACAAATGAGTGATGTGTTAAATGTTTAAATCAAGCACATCAACCATCTCCGCAAGACCAATACGATGTTGCTCCTTTACAGCAAATCAAGTCTCAATTCACTATGATACTTGATTTGCAAGGGATTGTTAGAAGGTCTGTGAGTTATACTCCTGAAGAAGGAAAATAATTCACGACCTTACTGATGAGCAACTGGCGGAGATGTTACGGCTGAATCCAGATGAAATAGTCAAGAGGCCCCTACTGGTTGATGTGGTTAGTGACAACGAGCTTAATGATATGGACGAGATAGATATGAAGATGTCACAGCCCAACATTATCCAGAGTACGCTAACAAAGAGGGAAATGTGGTCCCTAATCTGGGCGACACTCTTGTTAGTGATATGTTTAAGAAATTGGATCAGATGGAGTGAGAGTCAAAGAAAAATCAAGATCAAGCCAAAGCCTCAGACACTGACATTGACATCAAAAAGGTTGAATGGGCGGCATGTTTTGCAGAGATCCAAGCCCAACGCACTGCTCCAAAGTCGAGTACCTACACCAAGTTCTACAAAGTGAAGAATCATCTGAAGGTGTCAGGAAAAATTATAGCGTGGGCATATTTTGAGGATCTAAATGTATATGCTGTCAAGAGGGAGAACGGAATCGAGTACTTCAGATTCCCACATGATCTGAAGACTCTCCCTGGTTTTGAGCTCAACCAGCTGGCCAAACTGAAGTTGATATATGCTAACCCAGGCAAATGTTAGGCTGGTTTGAGGCAGCATTACAAAAAGAGTACCGCACCAGGTGGGTCAACTTCAAACCTCAACAAGCGACGAGGTATATCAGATGGTTTGAAGTTGATGCCATTACTGGGAAACAAAGATAGTGCTGAAGTGGAGTCCTCCATGCATGATGTCAAGAATCCCTCTAAGGTAAATGCCAGATGACTTCACTCCACACTTTAAGTGGTTGTACTATGACTGGAGAATAGGTGAAGTTGTTATAGCCTTGCAAAAAGAGGGCGATATGGATACTATTCGGGTATTTGACCCAATGTGGCTAACTAACTTGTCAGCTAATGATGTATACACATTGTACAAGTGGCCACTGTTTTATGACTCGTAAGACATTGTACAAGCCCTTGAATTCAAAATGTTATAAGGCTCTGTTTCGCATTTGAAATACATGCTGGAGCTACAAGAGAGGAGAAGTACAAGAAGTTTGAGGAGCTGATGAAGAATGTTAGACAATAGAGTAAACTAGGTCCAAGGGGGAATTTGTAGATACATGTGTACCTAGTTAGGAGCTCAAATGTAAGATGTCTTTCATGTCTTACATACATGTAACAAAATGGGTATGAAGGAAAGTAATGTGTTTGTATGCTTATAATGGTTAATATTTCATTGTTTATTGTGTGATAATGCATAATGAACTAACTATATAGGTTTGTGGTTGTTTACATAGTTCTTAGTTAATAATGGTTGAGAAACATGCTTAAACATAATGGTGTGAAGTTCTCATGAGAATGGACCATGCTAACGGACCATATGCATGAATAATTCATGCTAATAACTAGTCGCATGACTGAACCAGGAGACTGGATCAGTCGCACGATTGTAACATGAGATTGACTCAATCGCATGACTGAATCTTCAGTTATGCGGATGGATCAACCACATGCTTCAATCGCACGATTGAACCATGCAAATGGTTCAGTCACATGAATGGAAAACCCTAACCTATAAATACCACTTAATTCGTGGAAAAACGTAACAATTTGAATCCCTACGCACTAAATCGTACCCTAGTTATGCAGAGACCAAAGATAACCTATTCCAAGTTCATAGATCACAGTTAATCATCCTACAATTGTTCTTAACATTTATATTCATTCTTAGATTGATTATACTTGCGTTCTCACTGATTGGATCGTCAATCAAATAGGATTCCGCACTATTTGGTTTGGTATACACGTAAATCAGTTAGTACTTCGTACCGAAACGGTCCTAACAAATAAGTATTTAATAAATCTCTTTATCAAGATTTAAATAATTAATTATTAATTAATTATTTCTTTTCACATATTATACTTAATTTTTATTAAATTAATAACTTAAATTGTTAAGACATTTTTATTCTTTCTTGGACCTAATTGATTTATATGATCATTATTAAACCAAAACGTAAACGATTTATTATTTTTCTTAATTATTTAAAGCCCCAAATTCCAATTGAAACCATAGTTCATGTCTGATTGTAAATCTTATTATCGAACTTAATCTTGGAACATATACATTTAGGCAACTTGTAAGAGAAATCATTGGAGCCTCGTTTAATTTCTTATCATCACCTTGTATATATCATGTGAGTTCTCCATGCCTCCTTTTTACTTGAATGCACACATAGTTTGATACTTGTAAATGCATATACAATTCATCTTTACCTTTTGCCATGGTTATTAGTATTATTGTGAGTGTTATATGAGATACATATTTTGTGTACAATCATTAACTATTGCTAGCCTGGTGATGTCTTGGATCTTTGAGCCTGACAAGCCTATTTGGTGCTAAAGCCGATCTATTGCCGGCTCCTGATGACGTATGCTTGTTCATCATGGGAACCAAGTACACTTAGCCAATCATATATACTTGTAATCAAGTCGAGGTTTGGTTGTAACTGTATGTGTTCTATAAGCTTGCTAACTCGTAACTGTTGACATGAATTGCTACTTGTAAACCTTTTTATATCTATATGTATGCGTGTGTTTAAACCATGGGAACTCACCAACTTTAAAGTTGATCCTTTATTTTTAACATGTTTTAGGTTTACTACTTAAAGATCCCTTCGTGATCATATAGGACTTGGACTTAGATTAATTGAAAATCTTATGATATTGGTTGTATCTTGATTGTTATGTAATGACTTATTTGTCTTGTAATGTTCAATGAACAATAATATTTAATAGTCTTTAAACTTAATTAGTTCCATGTGCTATAAACAATTGTTTCACATTCGTCCACCCCGATGATTCCGCCGTCGGTCGAGGTGTGACATTGCCTTTAAAGCTTATGAAGAGTTTATCTTTGGCTTTGGAAGATATGATCTTTTGGCTTGGGAAGATTTGTTACTTAGCATAATTCACTGAGTTGTATTAAATCTTTCAAAGTAACTTCCTAGTACTTCACATGTATATGTTGAGATCTCTAGTTGTTCTTTTGTTTCACTAGCCTCTAAGTGTATTCCTTACACCACAACTTGTTATGTGTGAAATAGAGCATTGATTGTCAAAGAGAGTAATAAAACACTATATGAGCTTTTATTTTGTAGGACACCTTTTATAGGATTCTTTAATTCATTTGGGTGTCCAATTTCAATCATAAACACTAAAGATCATTTAAGAAAGTTTGCTCCTAAATTTGGTGAAGGATTCTTTGTTAGTTATTCATTAGTCTCTAAAGCATATAGAGTGTTTTACCCTAGATTAAGCTTACTTGATGAGTCGACCAATGTTGAATTCAATGAACATTCATTCGTTAAATTATCAAGTGGTCCTTACTAGTTGTTTGATATTAACTCGTTTACAAAGTCATTTGATCAATTTATTTTGTCTAATATAGAAACTCATCAGCCTAGTTGTTCTTTAAAAGCATCTAAAGTAGAGAAAGATGATTCCCACATGATACCAATATCATCTTCCACACTCTAATCTTCAAAATTACCATCAACAGCCAATCGTGTAAGACTGTAAACAAATATGATTAGAAGAATCAAAATCAAACAAGTCCTACAAATTGATTCAGTCGACCAAGAACTACTGTAACATCTCGTATTTTCCGTTAATAAAAAAATAACATCGTTAATTCTTGTAAGGACCATTATTGTCAATTATGAAACTTATGGATTATTCATGTTTATTTCTTTGTTGTCTTTAATTTTTTAATATATATAAAAGTAATAATCAAACTAATAATTATAATAACAATAACGCTACTACAAATAATAACAATAATAATAATAGTAATAATATTAGTAATAATATAATAAATTATAATAATATTAATAATAACAATAATAATAACTAAGATAATAGTAATAATAATAATAATAATAATAATAATAATAATAATAATAATCTTAGAAATAATAAATAACAATAATAATAATAATGTTAACAATAATAGTAATGGTAACAATAACGATAAAATTAATAATAATAATTCCTATAATAATTAATAAAGTTAATAAACTTAAAAGTGTTTAAAACTTAAAGTAATTAAGTTAAGGGGGTTGTTTGTCAAATTATAAACTTCAAAGGAAAGTTTAAGCATAAAATGTTAACAAAGAAACAATAGGGACCATTTGTGTAAATTAATAAAGTCAAATCTTTAGAGATTAATGAAGAGGCTGATGCAACCTAAACATCATATGTCTATCCTGCATGCTACACAAGTGCATTGAAGAAGAATGCTTAGAAAGTTTCACACATATAACAGAAATATTCTAAGTGTGAAATCTTCTAAAGCCAGGACCAATATTTTTCGAAGCCAAACATGAAGTCTTCTGAAGCCTCAGAGACAAAGTCTTCCGAAGCCTCAGAGACAAAGTCTTCCGAATCTTCAACTGATGAAGACAAATTTCTTCCGAAGACTTTTAACACATGCTTTATCTCATGTACTTTTCCATAAAGCTGGACACCTTTCCGCTATACCTCTGTAAGGTCACCAACTTACACGAGTTGGTGAAAAGGTCCATGCTTTTGGTAACTGTACATTGAGGTCTTGAGTCTGTAACTTTCTACTTCAAATATTTTATCCTTTTTGCAATAGATAAGGATGTGATCTATGGCATGTCATAGTCACTAGTCAAAAGGCAATATGCCTTTTGACTCTACAATTGATTTTGTTTTGTGTCTAGTCAATTGTATCCGGCTGGCTTTCAAAGTATAGCCCGTTGTAGGATGTAGTATAAGTATCTCATGTTCTTGTATCTTTGAATCATGCTTTGTAACACTTGTAATAGAGCATAGAGAAAGCGATATACTGCATTCTTGAAAACCATATACTTGTGTTCTTTGTGTTCTGTCTCTTACATTACTTGTGTTCTTAGTGTCTTACCTTGGTTAATCCAGTCATTGTGTTTGATTAAGTTTCGTTAATCTCCCCTTTGTGTTGTTGTGTTGTAACTCAAACCCCTTCATTGATCCCGCATTTGGTATCAGAGCATTTCAGGCTCTTGATATAAGATCTCACCATCTTAAGATCCCTCACAGACACCAATACTAAACTTTTCAAATGGCAGCCATTTCCAAGACTGATATGGAAACATGAACCATGAACAAGTCCCCACTGATCACTCTTGATGAGTTTGATATCTGGTGTTTAAGAATGGAAGGTTTCATCAGGTCTCTTGATTCAAGAATGTGGGAGTCTATTGAGAACGGACCTTTCATACCTAGCACCCCTTCTGCTACTGGTGCTGGTATGATCCCCAAAGATGTGGCTAACTAGTCTCATGAAGGTAGGAAGAGAGTAGAGATTGACAGAAAAGCCATGGCAGCCCTTCAAACTGCCCTTCCAAACTCAGTGTACAGATGTTTCAAGAAGTGCAAAACAGCCAAGCAGCTGTGGGATGCACTGAAACTGATGTATGAGGGTTCCTCTGAAGCCAAGGAGAACAAGAAGGATCTCCTGAAGCAGTAGTTTGAAAACTTCACCTTCAAAACAGATGAAACCATGACTCAGTAGTACTTCAGGTATGTTGAGATTGTGGATACCTTAGTGTATGGAGGAGTCTGTCTTGAGAATAGAGATATTGTAAGGAAGTTCATGTCCTCACTTCATAAGCAATGGACACACTACTGTGTGGTGATCAAGAGAACTGAAAATCTCAAAACTCTTTCTCTAACAGAGTTATATGGGGTTCTCAATGGCTACCAGATGGAGATGAACATGCAAGGTTCATCTGGCAACTCCAACAATCAAATGGGTTCAGCCCTACATGTGGTTGAAAGGGACAACATAGAACCCAACCATCATCTCATATGCTACCCTGACAACTCCCCAAAGGGTCCTTTCATCACCTTCCTAGAGACACCAAGAGAGAACTACACTCAAGGAAGCCCATTCCAAGAGACAAGCTCTTCTCAAGCTTTTGTGTCTCCTGATGAAAGTTATGGCAACTCTCTTTTCACTCTTGAAGACCTGGACTATATTCATCCAGATGATCTGGAATACATGGAAATAGTCCAGCAGATGGCTCTTCTCCCACATAGAGCCAAGAAGTTCTACAAGAGGACTGGAAGGAAGTTTCCAAGCAATGCAACCAGTGGAAAGTTTGGCCTGGACAAAGGCAAAGTCAAGTGTTACAATTGTATCTTGATGGGCCACTTTGCTAGAGAGTGGAAGGCACCTAAAACAAATGGTGGCCAAACATAGTCCAGACCAAACTACACTGACAAAGCACTCCAAAATGAGAAGTCAAAGCAGCAGGCTATTGTTGCTATTGAAGAAGGAGGCTTTGACTGGAGCTTTCAGGTGGAAGATGCTTCTCCTAACCAAGCATTGATGGCAGATCATGATGAAGCCAAGGTATTGGAACATCTCTGTACTCCTGAATGCATTGCTAAAGTTAATAGATACAGGTCCTATAACCTGGAGATGAGATCAGATGTTGAGTCCTTAAACATTTTAAAATCTGATTTTAGAAAGTCTGAAAATGATTATAAACTAAAGATATAGGACCTTGAGAAAACCATTTCAGTGTGCTATCAAAACAGGCAGGGACTGGAATTTTAGGACTCAAATCAAAGATCTCATAACCAAGTTAACTAAGTGCCAGGCTGAGCTTGTGATCAGCAAAGCCAGGGCTTAACAGAGTGTTCTAGAAGAAGAGACCTTCAAGAACATGATATCCTCATCCCTGCACAACAAAGTGTGCTATCAAAACAGGCAGGGACTGGGATCCAATGACATAGCTCCTCCACACACAATCTTGTCTATAAGATCTCCTAGGTGTGGAACTTGTGAATATGAGCTTCCTCTCATAGATCCTATAAGTAAAGAGGATAAAGAAGAGATAGTGAAGAATTCCTCTAAGAAGAGTGAAGATGAGGATTCTAAGAAGGGCCACTATCCTTCTGGGGAGAAGAAGAAAACTGTGATGACCAAGTCCATGAGAAAGAACTTGATCAGAAAGAGCAAAAGAAAGGCAAGGAAGGCTCAAAAGATCAAGGCTACTTTTGACTCTAAGCAGAAACAAGTTTTCATCTCTACAGGGTTTAAATTGGTAGGGACTAAAGACATCAACCAAAACTCTTTTGCTAAGAGTTCTGGTTCTTGTTCAACTCATCTTAGTAACAAGAAGAAGACTGATCTGCTATGTACCAATGATGCATAGCCTGGACCATGAAACTCCAAGAACAGTTCCCAGCCTAAAGGAACTGTCTTAGCATCTGCAAAGATGAAGGTGGAGAAGGGATGTGACCAAAGAAAGTCTTGTTCCTAGCAAAAGACTTTTATGAAGAAGAAAATGGTGTGTGTCATGTGCAAAAGTACCTCTCACATTGCTAAGGATTGTCCATACAATCCAAAAGGTATTGTCCATATGACCGGTACAAAGACTTCAATGAGTTGTAAGAAGATTCAAGCTTCGAAGGAAAACCTGTTTCCTTAGAAAGCTCCAAGTCTAAGAAGAAGGAAGTGGAACATTACCCTCAAAAGAAAATTTGGTCTCGGAAGAAAGGAGTTCTTCCAAAACACTGAAGTCTGCTGCAGTGTCTGCAGAATCTTCCGAAGGTTCAGTCATCAAAACTTCTGAAGTCCCAAAAGCTTCCGAAGTTTTGAAGGTCAAGTCCAAGAATCCAAAGGTGGTGTGGAAGTCTAAGAAAGACCAAGTGACTGAGAATTCTCCATTAACAATAGCTCAAGATCCTCTTAGTATAACCATAGGATCTATTACTATTGAATTACCTTCTGTTAATGAGCCCAAACAAGCAAGGCTTGGGTTTCCAAATGTAACTAATCATTTTCTTTGTGCAAGGACAGCTGAAGACAAACAAAATGTTTGGATCATTAATAGTGGCTATTCCAGGCACATGACAGGAAATAGGTCACTACTCCAGAACTGTGAAAGAATTGGAGGACTAGTTTCTTTTGGAGGAGATGAAGGTGGTTACATTTCTGGAATGGGCAAGGTCATAAATGGTAAGCTTAGCATTGATAAGGTAAACTTTGTCAAAGAGCTTGGGTACTATCTTCTGAGTGTATCTCAATTTTTTTATCAGAGTCATAACATGCTCTTCACTGAGCATGAGTGCATTGTTCTCAAGCGTGGTGTGGTCATTCCTCATGAGCATATCCTGCTTAGAGCCCCCAGGAAAGGGAACATGTACAAGATGGATATGCAAGAAACATCTCTCTCTGGAGAAGTTTTATGCTTTATGTCTAAAGCTAATAGTGATGAGTCTTTCCTATCGCATAAACGAATATGCCATGTAAACTTTAAGAACATTAACAGATTAATAAAAAATGATTTGGTAACTGGAATACCAAAGAAAGAGTTTAGAAGTGATGACCATTGTGTTGTATGCCTAAAAGGGAAGCAACATAAGGTATCTCACAAGCCTAAGGAAAGGAACATCATTACACCCCTACAATTGTTACATATGGATCTCTTTGGCCCAACCAGTGTAATGAGTCTAGGAAGGACTTCTTATTGTTTAGTGATCACAGATGGCTTTACAAGATTCACTTGGGTTTTCTTCCTTAGAACTAAGGATGAGACTCTTGAGATTCTAAAGAATTTCATCTTAAAGATTGAAAATCAATCTGATCACAAGGTCAAGATCATAAGATGCGATCAAGGAACTGAATTTAAGAACCAAATCCTTGATACATTCAGTGATGAAAAGGGTATTACAAGACAATACAATGCTCCCAGGACTCCTCAGCAAAATGGTGTTGCTGAGAGGAGAAACATGACACTGATTGAAGCTACAATAACCATGCTGTCTGACTCTAACCTGCCCATCACCTTCCGGGCAGAGGCAGTCAACACTGCCTGCTATGTGCAGAACAGAGTTTAGTAGTTAAGACTCATAGCAAGACTCCTTATGAACTTTGGCACAAGAGGAAACCTTTCATTGGTTTTCTTAGGTCATTTGGTTGTCTTTGCACCATCTTAAATACCAAAGATCAAATTGCCAAGTTTGCTGAGAAATCAGATGATGGACACTTTATTGGATACTCTTCACAAGCCAAGGCTTATAGATTATACAATCTCAGAACTAGAGTTGTTGAGGAGTCAGCCAATGTGACTTTCAATGAACACACACCCTGTGTTGCTGTTTTGGTCCGGATTGGTTATTTGATCATGATTTAGTTATCAACTGTATTAACAAATCTTGTGAGAATGTTTCTTGATCTGTCAAAAATTTAAATACAGATGATCCTAATCCAAGATTTGAGCTAAGAAGACCTTCAAGTCATACATCTTCAGCTCTAGTTGGAACTACTTCTGCAAATGAGGTTTCTGTCAGCACTACAATGATAAACTCAGCTGATACATCTGGGGTGCCTTCAAATTCCAGCTCAGAGGCTCCAAAACTAGATAAGAACACCTCAATTGTAGAAGACAACAATGGTGGTGGTGACAGTGACCAAGAATTTCTTGATGCCACTAACCACACCATATATGAGACCATCAATGATGTCACACACTGCTTGGATCAAGTCTCTCTTGAAAAGTGTGCTGATGTGGTGGGAGAAATATCTATGCCAGATCTAAATTTCTCTAATTTAGAACTTTCTCAGCAACTTGCTGTGATCCTTCAGCTTAGGATCCACAAGTCTCACCCCGCCACAAACATCATCGGAGATGTTGTCTTAATGGTAAGAACAAGAGGACAAACCCATGAAGAAAATGCTTGTCTTCACTCTTGTTTCTTATCCCAGATAGAGCCAAAGAAAGTTGACGAGGCTCTAAAATATGGAAGTTGGGTTGAAGCTATGCAACAAGTGTTGCTTCAATTCAAAAGGCAAAAAGTTTGGAACCTTTGTCCTCTTCCTTATGGGAAGACTACCATTGGAACCAAATGGGTGTTAGGAACAAGAAATATGATCGAGGCATCATGAAGAACAAAGCTAGATTAGTTGTTCAAGGATACACACAACAAGAAGGGATTGACAACACTGATGTCTTTGCTCCAGTAGCAAGATTAGAAGCTGTTAGGATATTCCTGTCATTTGCTGCATCCAAGAACTTCAAGGTCTTTCAGCTTGATGTGAAGTGTGCTTTTTTGTATGGAGTGATTAATGAAGAGGTATATATCAAACATCCACCTAGTTTTGTAGACCCTAATCATCCTGATTATGTCTGCAAGCTTGACAAAGCTCTCTATGGGTTGCATCAGGCACCGTGGAAATGGTATGAGACACTGTCTGAGTATATTTGTAAACATGGATACAGGAGAGGTACTATAGATGGAACTCTCTTCATTAAAGGATAGGGAAATGACATATTGCTAGTTCAAGTGTATGTGGATGACATCATCTTTGGTTCAACTAATCCAAAGCTCTGTAAAGACTTTGAGAAGCTGATGAAAGAAAGAATGCTTAGGAAGTTTCACACATATAACAGAAATATTCCAAGTGTGAAATCTTCCGAAGCCAAGACCAATATCTTCTGAAGCCAAACATGAAGTCTTCCGAAGCCTCAGAGACAAATTTTTCCAAAGCTTCAACTCATGAAGACACATTTCTTCCGAAGACTTTTAACACATGCTTTATCTGATGTACTTTTTCATAAAGCTGGATACCTTTCCGCTGCACCTCTGTAAGGTCACCAACTTACATGTGTTGGTGAAAAGGTCCATGCTTTTGGTAACTGTACATTGAGGTCTTGAGTTTGTAACTTTCTACTTCATGTACTTTATCCTTTTTGTAATAGATAAGGATGTGAGCTATGGCATGTCATAGTCACTAGTCAAAAGGCAATCTGCCTTTTGACTCTACAATTGATTTTGTATTGTGTCTAGTCAATTGTATCTAGCTGGCTTTCAAAGTATAGCCGGCTGTAGGATGTAGTATAAGTATCTCATGTTCTTGTATCTTTGAATCATGCTTTGTAACACTTGTAATAGAGCATAGAGAAATCAATATACTGCATTCTTGAAAACCATATACTTGTGTTCTTTGTGTTTAGTCTCTTACATTACTTGTGTTCTTAGTGTCTTACCTTGGTTAATCCGGTCATTGTGTTTGATTAAGTTTAGTTAATCTTCTCTTTGTGTTGTTGTGTTGTAACTGAAACCCCTTCAACGATCCTACAAAATCGGATTCCCTTTTTGACCCCGTTTTTTCGGCTAAACTCCGGCAGCCCTCCAGCCACCCAAAACCATCAAATTTCGTCAATTCTTGATCCAAAACCATCCCCAAACCTTTCTAGAACATGATTTAAACCTGTATACATCATTTAATCAAGTTAAAACATCAGTTACTAGTCTAATCGATTACATAACCAAAACACCTTAAACTCCATAGCCATTGGAGCATTAAATCCTAATTATAATCTAATTAAACTAACCTAAACAATAATCTAAGTAATCCTAATCGTTCACAACTCACAATTTCTCTTGAAACACACAATAATTACACCGTGGGTTGCTCTCTAAACTCACGACCTGCAGCTTACTCAAACACCATCATCTGGACATCACGACTCAAAATTGATAAGGGGCTTTTGGTCTAGTTCGTCATTCGAAGCTATCCACAAGGTTGATTGGATTATCATCGACAATTACACATCATTTGTACACCTTTGGCCGCGACCTATACTTCGTTTTGTTCATCCCCAATTCATCATCATTCGGGTAATTAAATGCAGACATGAACTCGTTTTAACATGGGGAACAAAAGCCCCATGAATATATTCATTAACCAAACCGAATTGGTGTTCAATTTGATCTAAGAACATTCTAGGGTTCATTGGATTTGGGGATTTCTGGCTAATTGTGTTTTTAAGAAAGGGTCGAGTCCTAACACGGCCACGACCCTTGGTTCATTGGTTACATACCCACCCTCTCAAACATGAGGTCCCCGGTTCGAATCCGGGGAACCTCATATATTTTTTATGACTTTTTTGGCCTTTAAAATAAATACAGAAAATTTCTAAAAAATTATAAAAAAATCATTTTATAAACTTTGTTTATTTTAAAGACTCTTAATTATTTTCTTTAAATTATTTCTTAAAAATACTTTCATATTTTTATTAAATATTCTAAACTAATGTTATAATTTGAAACACCCGGTTATTCTTTTAAAAGAAAGATAAAAAATGAAGAATAAAAGTAAGAAATGTAATTTAACCTAAGATGAGGGGTTAACAGTGTCAAAAGGACAAAAGTACAAAAAGTTAGTGTAAAGGTGGGCACGGCCGCCCACCCTCACTTCACATCACCTTTTCAGTTTGGTTTTAGAGAGAGAGAGAGAGCCGAAAGCTTACCGGTTTAAAGAAGAAGAGGTTGAATTCAAGGTAAGAATTCGAAGTTTTTAAGTGTTCATGATGGGTTTTTGTCTCGGTTATGTGCTTATGTGTTTGTGTGTGTGTTCGTGTGTGTGTGTTCGTGTGTGTGTGTTTGGTGGTTTCAAGGTGTTCGAACTCATTTGCATATGGGTTAGAAGGAAGATACACCCAAAAGTTGCACCAGGCGAGTTTTTAAACCCCGGTTTTACTTGTTTTATACTCTCTTTGGGGCTGAAAATGTATTTAAACGATTTTACAATGTTTATGTATGTATACCCGCACGTATTATGCATGTTTGATGATGTTCCTTAGGTGTTATTATGTTGTTCATGTTTAGAATAGCCTTGGTAAGCTTAGAAAAAATAGGCTTGATGTTTGGGTTCAAAAATATCCTAGAAACATGTTGAGCAGAAGGTTCATGTTCCTAAATAAGGCTCTTACGCCTGGAAATGCTTTAGAATGTTTAAGTGTAACTCATGCACCTGAACAGTGGTTCATGCGCCTAGAATTTATAATTGGATGACTAAGTGTAGGGCCATGCACCCCAATAGCGCCCATGCGTCTAAATAACCCCATGCGCCTAAGTGTCCATGCGTCCGAATAGTATCCATGCGCCTGAACAGTTCATGCGCCTAAGTGTTAAAACGGTTAAGTGTTGGCTGATGCGCCTGCATGGTAATAAAACGCCCAAACAGGGCTCATGTGCCTAAATAGTGTTAGTGAGCCTAAACACTTAGAATTTATTACGAAATTTTTGGGAGTCTGTGCTACTAAGGTTTTGATCGAGGTTTGACTAGGGCTTATTAATGCTTGGATTTATGCATGATTATGATTGTCTTATGATTGTTCCATATTATTATTATTGCTATTAGTGTATGACTTTACGCGGTGTGTTTATTATCGTAACGTAAACTATCACTAATAATAAAGCGAAAGAGTAATAAAGAAGAGAAGTGGAACTTAAATAAAACGTTAACAAGTATTGCAAGCTTATAGGAGGTGCACGACCATGTTGTTGTTAGCTCAACTATGATGCGGGTTAGCTACCTATTATGCACACGGGGCCAGTCAATTGAGTTTGGCGGACCTTTGCAGCGTACCCTAGGTGACTGGGCCAGCCTTGTATACAGTATTTAGAGCCCCTTGAGGGAACAGAGGGCCCAACACCATTTACCTCGCGCATATAGTTTAAGGTATTGCTCATTGGTCCACATAGATAGTGAAAGATAAAGATAAAAGAGTACAGAATAAACAAGGCATACAGTAAAGAGAAGAAGCATTATCTCATTGTATAGTTAATGCGTGCTCACGTATAAAAAGATGAAATTTTCATAAAAAGAGTATTTTCATATATATACCTTGTAAAAGCATTTTAATCACTTTTAAAACTAGAACTCACTCAGCAACGCTGACTTTTATATATTTTTAGTTGGCAGGTAAACATTGCTGAGGATGGCATGAGGGTGAAGCTACTCGGCAGGGAAACTCTGACATCCATTCATACTCGTTATTGCTGTTGTTTTGTAATGCAAATTAACAATTCTTTTGTATTCGGTAAAACAATAGTGCATTGCTCAACAACAGTGTTTTAATGAAATGAATGGCTTTTGTTAAAATAATTCTGTTGCTTAAGCTTGTAAATTTATAATGTTAAATGTATTTAATGCGGAGAATGACCAACTGTGAGGTCTCCGGGAATGGGGCCTTACAAGTTGGTATCGGAGCAAAAGTTTAAGATAATTGGGTTAAATAATTGTTTAAAACCTAATCTTAAACTGAAAGTGGGACAATTGGAGGGATGTCAGCCCGAGTAGCTACGTGCCATCAGGTATGTCTTTTCTTAATGTTAACCGGTATTATGTGTGCATGCTATGTGATTTATGTGCCTTTAGTAGATTTAGATATTGATTAAGTCAGGATAGGAAATTCTTGGGGTATGAAGAGTAAAGTAAGTGGCTAATCACAACTGGCCACTATAATTAGAGAGTTACTATACTTGACATAAACTGAGCTACTCCCTTGAATGACCACGTTAGTGTTTGAATCTTATAGTGCATTAGAGGATGGCTGGACAAAAATCTTCCAAGACTCCTAGAGACAGAGGCCGTCCATGGGTGAATAGGAGTAGTGCTAAGGCTCCTGAGACGACCCATGAGAACCCTAAGGTTCATCGCCAGAGCGAAGAGAATGAGAATGCTAGCTTGTATGCCTTAGCTAGGGAGGCGATTGCTAATGAAGTACACCAGGTCATGCAGACAGTCTTACCGTCTGTGGTGACTGAAGTCATCAGGACTGTGAGAAGCCAGGAGAGGAAGGAGACGGAGACTAGAAAGGGATCAACAGGCAAGGGAAGCAGGAGGGAGGAGGAACAACAAAAGCCTGAGACTGTGTTATCTGATAAGGAGGAGGATGATGTAGTGGGGGTAGCGACCAGAGGATGCAGTCTTGGAGATCAATGAGTGTCGCGAGAACCAGAAGGTGAAGTTCGCAACTCACTCTTTCGTTGATTCTGCATTGTGGGACAATATTGTCCAAGCTGAGGGTACCAGGGCAATCGGAAGGATGAGGTGGAGTGAACTGAAGAAGTTGGTGGTCGAGGAATTCTGTCCTCACAGGGAACTCGATAAAATCGAGAGGGAGTTCTTGCAACTTGAAGCGGGAACCATGAGCCACCAGCAGTACACCACTAAATTCAACGAAATGGCGAGGCTGGTGCCGGATCAGGTGACGCCGATGTCAAGGAAGATCAAGAGGTATATCTAGGGGCTGCCGGCTGACATTCGCAGGCACTGCTTAGCCAGGTACCTTTCGATCGGTAGTGGATTTGGCGGGTAGATTGTATGATGAGCGAGAGGAAACTGTGGTGGAGGTGAAGAAGTCGAGTGGGAATGGTAAGAACTGGAACGAGAAGAGGTTTGGATGTGGTGGTTTCACTCCAAACAATAAGAAGATGAAGGTGGACGATCGTGGGGTGTCGTCAAGATCAGGGCTAAAAAAGTATGGCAGATATGGAAGGGAGCATACGGTGAGTGCAGGATGGGGATGAATATATGCTTCAGGTGTGGCAAGCCTGGGCATATCGCTAGAGACTGTAGGGCGCCAAAGTGCTATAACTATGTCAGGGAGGGCCACGTGACCAAAGACTATAAGAAGCCGAGGGCGGAGAGCTCTGGAGCGAAGAAGAAGCCAGAGGAAGGAGGACAGAGGGCAAGTGCTAGAGCTTACTTCATGACCGGGAGGAAGCCAGAGCTGATCCCGATGTTGTGTCAGCTATGTTTCTAGTAAACCAAACTTGTGCCTCTGGATTGTTTGATTCCGGTGCTAGTAGGAGTTTTATTTCCACTACTTTCTGTGCTCAGTTGCCTATTAGTAGTAGAAATGTCAGTGAACCATTCGATGTAGAAATCACTATTGGAAAGTCCATGAGAATTACTGATGTGATAAAGGACTGTGCTATAGAACTAGAAGGTCATAAGTTTGCTGCTAGGTTACACGTGATGCCCCTAGGTGGATTTGATGTAGTACTAGGGATGGATTGATTAGCAACCTATGAAGCAAACATCGTATGTCGCAAGTAGATGATTCGATTAGTTGCGCCCGATGGGAGTTTGGTTACGATTTATGGAGATCGTGTTACTACGATCCCAAAGGTGATTTTGATAGCGGTGGCGGGGAACTGCGTGAAACGCGGATGTAGTGCCTACTTGGCATACGTAAAAGATGTTGATGCATCGGTACCATAATTATCTGAGTTACCAGTGGTGTGTGACTTTTCGGACGTATTCCCGGAAGACTTACCCGGCGTGCCACCGGATCGCGAGATTGAGTTCCAAATTGGTTTGATATTTGGTGCTCAACCCGTTGCCAAAGCACCATATCGATTAGCTCCAATTAAGATGAAGGAACTCATAAGCCAATTGCAAGAGTTAATGGATAAGGGATTCATTCGATTGAGTATCTCTCCGTGGGGTGCTTCAGTATTGTTTGTAAAGAAAAAGGATGGAAGTATGCGAATGTTCATTGACTATCGAGAGCTGAACAAGTTGACGGTGAAGAATTGGTACCCATTACCAAGGATTGATGACTTGTTCGACCAGCTCCAAGGTGCCAGTTGGTTCTCGAGAATAGATCTACGATCTGGCTACCATCAATAGAAGTTGAAGGAACAAGACATTCCTAAGGCAACTTTCCGTACGCATTATGGACACTACGAGTTCCTCGTTATGTCTTTGGGTTTAACTAACGCGCCAGCTGGCTTTATGAATTTGATGAATCGAGTGGGCTGGCCGATGTTGGATAGATTAGTGATTGTGTTCATTGATGATACCTTGATCTAATTGAAGAGTGAAGAAGAGCATGCCGGTCACATTCGGGAGGTGTTGGAGACATTAAGAAGGGAGAAGCTGTATGCCAAATTTTCCAAGTGCGCGTTCTGGTTGCGTGAAGTTCAATTCTTTGGTCATCTGGTAAATCTTGATGGAATCATGGTGGACCCGACAAAGGTGGAGGCAGTTATGCAATGGAAGTCACCGAAGACGCCATCCGAGATTCGTAGTTTCTTGGGCTTGGCGGGATACTATAGAAGATTCATTCAAGACATTTCCAAGATCGCTTCTCCACTAACCAAGTTGACATGAAAAGATGTGAAGTTTGCATGGGGTCAAGCTCAAGAGAAAGCATTCGAGGAGTTAAAGGCAAGGTTGACTCAAGCTCCTGTCCTGTCATTACCCGAAGGAAGCAAGGATTTGGTGGTCTATGCAGATGCTTCCTACTCGGGGTTAGGGTGCGTGTTAATCCAGAGAGGGAAGGTTATAGCCTATGCATCCCGACAGTTGAAGGTTCATGAGGTCAATTACCCTACTTATGACTTGGAGCTAGCAACCGTGGTCTTTGCACTAATGATTTGGAGGTACTATCTGTACGGGATGAAGTGCACCATTTTCACTGACCATAAGAGCTTGAAGTACTTCTTCGAGCAAAAAGATCTGAACATGAGGCAGAGAAGGTGGTTGGAGCTTATAAAAGATTATGATTGCGAGATCCACTATCATCCGGGCAATGCCAATGTGGTGGCTGATGCCTTTAGCCGAAAAGAGAGGCCCTAGCCGATTCAGATGAAAGCGTATCAATTGATCATGACCTCTGATGTAATGAAGCAAGTCAAAGAGTTTCAAGATGAGGCATTGAAGGAAGATCATCTTAACTCGAAAAGAATGAGAGGTCTGGTTGATGAATTGGGTGAAAACACACTTGGTGTTAAAACCCGATTTGGACGGGTGTGGATTCCTCATTTTGGGGATCTACGGGTGAAAATTATGGATGAAGCTCACAAGACTCGATACTCCATTCATCCTCGTGCCACGAAAATGTATCAAGATATGAAGATAGATTATTGGTGGCCGGGTATGAAGCGCGATGTGGCGGGGTATGTGAGTAAGTGCCATACTTGTTTACAGGTGAAGGCCAAACATCAGAAGCCGTATGGGAAGATTCAACCTTGGATATATCGAAATGGAGGTGGGAACACATCACCATGGATTTCATTACGCAGCTGCCACGTACTCCGAAAGGGTACGATGCCATATGGGTGATTGTTGACCGTTTGACGAAGAGTGCTCACTCCCTACCGATCCACGAGACATATTCATTAGAGAGGTTGGCGGATCTATTCATTAGGGAAATTGCAACATGTCATGGTGTGTCGGTGTCTATTGTGTCTGATCGTGACACCCTGTTTACATCTAAATTTTGGAAGAAATTCCACGATGTCATGGGGACAAGGTTACATATTAGCACGGCTTATCATCCCTAAACTGATGGTCAGTCAGAAAGGACCATTCAGACACTAGAAAACATGCTTCGGGCATGTGTGATTGATTTTAGGGGAAGTTGGGATGACCACTTACCGTTAGCTAAATTCTCATACAACAACAGCTATCATGCCAGAATTGGCATGCAACCATATGAGATGCTATACGGTAGGAGATGCAGAACACCCGTTTGTGGGGGTGATATTGGTCAGAAGGAATTGGGGAGCGTCGAGGTAATCGAGGCTATGACTGGGAAGCTTGAGAAGATTAAAGCCTTCATGAAGGCAGCCAAAGATAGACAGAAGTCGTATGCTAATAAACAACGCAGACCGATGAGTTCTAGGTGGGTGACGGGTTACGTTGAAGGTCTCACATTGGAAGGGTATTATCCGATTCAGGAAGCGGGGAAAGTTGGGCCCAAGGTATATAGGCCCTTCTGAATCATTGATCGAGTATGAGCGGTGGCCTATAGATTGGAGTTACCAGATGACTTGGGTGGAATTCACCCGACATTCCATGTATCTCATGTGAGAAAGTGCTTAGCTGATGAAGATATGATTGTTCAACTAGAGGATATCGAAGTAGATAAAAGGCTCAATTTTGTGGAGCAACCAGTGGCAATCATCGATAGAAAAGAGAAGAGGCTGAGAAATAAAGTGGTTCCCCTTGTGCGTGTGCAATGGAAGCACAGAAAGGGATCTGAATCTACATGGGAGACTGAGGAGGAGATGAGGTAGCATTACCCTCATCTGTTTGAGGAATAACATGTTTCGGGGACGAAACCTAAATAAGGGGGTGGACTTGTAACCGCCGGTTATTCTTTTAAAAGAAAGATAAGAAATGAAGAATAAAAGTAAGAAATGCAATTTAACCCAAGATGAGGGGTTAAATGTGTCAAAAGGACAAAAGTACAAAAAGTTAGTGTAAAGGTGGGCATGGCCGCCCACCCTCACTTCACATCACCTTTTCATTTCAGTTTTAGAGAGAGAGAGAGCTGAAAGCTTATGGGTTTGAAGAAGAAGAGGTTAAATTCATGGTAAGAATTCGAAGTTTTTAAGTGTTGATGATGGGTTTTTGTCTTGGTTATGTGCTTATGTGTTTGTGTGTGTGTGTTTGGTGGTTTTTAGGTGTTTGAACTCATTTGCATACAGGTTAGAAGGAAGATACACCCAAAGTTGCACCAAGTGAGTTTCTAGACCCCGGTTTTACTTGTTTTAAACTCTCTTTGGGGTGAAAATGTATTTAAATGATTTTACAATGTTTATGTATGTATACCCTATTGGGGTTTGTTGGACCATATCAAACTAGTTTAACCATTTGAACTATGAAAACGCAGCGGAATTAAAACTTAGTATGTTCATTTGTAATCTGAAAAAGTAAGGTTCATATCATGACAACAAGAAACCCAAGAACATAAGGATCACTTATATGTGTATGAACTAGCTATCAACAAGAAATAACAACCCAAAACAAGCCATACATACTACCTTTAGTAAAGCTGCAGAAAAACGAATTTGGGTGAAGAAGATGATGTTGTTGAACAACCAAAACACCAAGGAAAGATGTCCTTAAGCATCCATACCCACAAGCATCAAGCAAGCACCTTTGTTTCCAGGATTTCACCACCAAAACGAACCTTGAAAGGCTGCTGAAAACCCTTTTCAGCCGAGATCATGCTGCTGAAAACCTTTTTCAGCCGAGATCTACTTCAAGATTAAAGAGTGTTTTGCCTTGAGGTTCTTGCATATGTGAGAGATAGTGTAATGGTTTAGTGTGTGGCTTGTTCTTGGGGTATGGTACATCAAAACAATTAAGACACACACCCATAAAGGGGGGCGGCCGAAAATGTTATGAAATGGGGTTTTCCCCCCAAAACCAATCTCCAATATTTTTATAAACTGGTTAAATGTGAGTTATATAATTAACCTATTAGTTATATAACTCTCACACTCTCTTATTATTTGATGTCATTTAATCAAAACAAATAACATTACAAATAATAATTATGGACAAAATATCCTAATAAGTTGGCCCATCTCATATGCAATTTATTTAGAAATCTCATTTTCTAAATTGGTGTAATTATTTAATTGCATGATCATATCATTAATTAAATATCAATTGGTGTTTGCTAAGCTTGTTATTGGGTATGACCCGACTTTGATCATAACGTACTAACCACATCAATATTCTATGTGTCTTGGGCATAAAGAATCCAACAATCTCCCACTTGCACAAGATTCATAGAAGATTTGATGGAATCAGTAAATACCGCCTAGCAATGGTTTACTACCCTTAATACGCATGACTAAATGCCATTCAATAACATAATCCCCTTCAAGTATCCAACTTGAAATGATTTAGGTGAATCAATCATTTATCCTTTTGTTACAGATGTCATGTTAAATCCAAGGACATAGAATGGTCATTCCTTGTTGATTTAACTTAATCAGGACTTAGACATCTTGCTCTCAACGAATAAGAGGAACAAATTCCATCTTGACTACATACGTTTTTCACAATCACCTCGTTTCATATCTCAACATAGCCTTATGTACTGCCCATTATTTCAGAGTAGTGAAGAACTAGCTCAAGGTATAACATTTGGTGAATATCAAAACCCACTATGTATCTCAAGTTGGAGGATACCAAATGATATTTGCCTTTACTCAAATTTACTTGTGATCAATCTAGAAGATTCATGTAGTAAAATTAAGATGCGGGTCAGTCCAATATTTGTATCCCACACATATCTATGAAATTTGGTAGCAACCAATTGCTCTATATTCATTCCTTATGAATATCCACCAATCCATGTTATAATAGTCTTACGTTCATATTTGTTCCCACAAACATGATCGACTATGGACATTTAGAATAATAAACATATTCATTGATGTATACATGCTAAAATGAATATAACTCAAAATATCACAAGTATATAAAGAGTTAAATATTACATTGTTTCAAACTTTTAATACTAAACAGATCAATTCCAATCACTAGAATATCGAAGTCTGTTGGACCAAAAGAACCAATGAGCCTGATCAGAAAAACCTCTAAGTCCCATAGACATTACAACTGCTGAAGAAGATCACAACATCTGAAGACATAAGCTGATTACAAGGTCTGAAGACAAAGTCTGAAGACAAGAACTGAAGACTACTACTAAAGACAAAGTCTGAAAGTAAAGAACTGAAGACAAAGTCTGAAGCTATCAGCTGAAGACAAAGTCTAAAAGTAAAGTACTGAAGACAAAGTCTGAAGCTATCAGTTGAAGACAAAGTCCGAAAGTAAAAGTCTGAAGAACAAAGTCTGAAGAACAAAGACTGAAGACAAAGACTGAAGACAAAGACTAAAGACCAAAGTGATCAGTAGTTGTCACTACAACTGAAGTTATCAACTTCAGTAGTTGTCACTACAACTGAAGTTATCAACTTCAGTAGTTGTGATGGTTTCCTTTCAGTACTTGTAATTACTTTTCAGTAGTTATAGTTTCAGTAGTTTAGTTTCAGTAGTTTTATGTTTTTGTACTTAAGCATTCTCTGTGATATGATCAGTAGTTGAGAACATTCTCAGTAGTTTATACAGTTTCAGTAGTTTGAATAGTTATGTTAGATGTCACTATCAAGTGACATCAGCAGACGTCCCATATCCTGTATAAGGAATGTTGACCTAGTTGTAAAGTGTGACATTGAGCCACCATGAAAGCATATGAATGAAATATCTCTATTGCAGAATTCTCTTTTTCTATAACCATTTACTGTTACATTGAATATCAATTGTGTTCTTGTGAATTGTTTAATTCGTTGTTCGAACTCCGCTGCAATACTCTCTAATTAATCAAACTTAGATCACTGATCCTAACAAATGGTATCAGAGTGAGGTTAACCATTGATCGATCTAACAATTGATCATTGAAACTGCTATTCGATATCTAAGTTTGATTGAATTAGCATATTTGCAAGAATTGGTTATAGATCATTGAATTTCTGCTGCTTTCGTTTATCTGCTTTGAGTTTTCTCTTGGTTCATATTGAGTTTGTTGTGTTTTGCACTAAATCAGTTAAAACTTAATTGAATTTGGTTGAATCTAAGAATGACTACTCCTTCTAATGACCCTCACAATACCGGTTCCTCAACCAAGCCTCCGATGCTGGTTAGGACTGAGTATAACATATGGCAACGAAGAATGCTTCATCACCTGTCTGTTAACAGTTCAGGTTGTTGGACATCTGTGGTACATGGTCCACACAAGCCTATGGTGAACAATCCGGAAACCAACCAAATGGTTCCGAAGAAGAAGGAACAATACTCAGATGACGATCGAAAACTGTTTGAGATTGATGCTAAAGCGCATGGAATTCTGGCCATGCCACTACCGAATGAAATCTATTCTGGGCTTATGCATCATGAAACTTCTCATGACCTCTGGAATGCATTGAAGGAACAATTTGGTGGAACAGATGAGGTCTTAGCAAACAACAAAGAAATCCTTGCCTAACAATATGAGACATTATCTCATAGGAAGGGTGAGTCACTAACTCAACAGTTTGAGTGTTTTTCTTGTTAGATCTCTGAGTTGAAAATGGGCAAACATGAATACACTAATAGTCAGGTGAACAACATATTCCTCAGATCACTACCTGAAAGATGGGACCCATATACCACTGTCCTACGCTCCAGTGCAAATCTGGATAGTCTATCTCTCACCCAACTCCATGGAAACTGCTTACATTTGAAAGAGAGATAGAGCAAAAAAGGAACCTGGCATCATCAGGAAAGCTCACTGATGACTTTGTACCAAGAAACACTGCCTTGGTTGGTCATGAGTCAGAATATGCTGCATCAGAAAGCAATTATGACGAGCATATAGATTTCTCCTCAAACGGTTCAGATCATGCATTTGTTAGTGTTGACAGTTAGTCAGGCTGTAATAGTGACAATTTGTGTTTCATTATGGATGATTTAAAGGGTACTGCTGATGATGACTTAGAAGAGATGGATATTCTGAGCCAAATGGCCTTGATTAATATCAGATCTCAAAAGTTCTACAAGAGAACTGGTAGGAAATTTCCACGACTCTCTGGCAAAACCAAAGTTGGTTTTGACAAGAGTAAGTTGAGGTGTCACAAATGCCACATGCTTGGACACTTTGCAAGAGAGTGTAGATCATCTGGATCTAACTCCTCTACACCCTTTGTGACTTTTCCAAGCAATAGCCCACAAAACAGAGGGCAACATCCTGCTAGTTCTGGTCATCGTTCACAACCTATATCTCCTGCATATTTTGTCCCTAGGGTCCAATGTCATATCCATATCCCTGCTATTACATGCTACACCAAATCCGGTTCAAGTTCCTAATGCACAACAACCTCAAGCCCTACCTGAGCCTCTACCATCTCAATCATCTCAATCACAACCTCATCACAGCTTCTTCACCCCTGGTATTGTTGACTGGAGCAGTTTACCAGATGATCTCTCTGGTAATGAGCAATTATCTGCTGGTGATGGTCAACATGGTGGTGAACATCCTCTTGGGAATCTAGCTCTCATGGCCCTGGAATCTACTGATAGTTCATGCTCCAATGCATCTTCATCACAGGTAACCCTGGTATCCTCTGAGGCTAAGGCCAAGCTATGTTCTGAATCTTGCATTGCTGCATTTATCTCTATTAGAGAGGCAAATGTAGCTTTAATAAATCAAAATCTAGAGCTTGAGCAAACCCTTTCCAAAAGAAAAGCTGAATATGAGTCTGTCCTTAAGGATAAAGATGATGAGATTTATAAGCTTAAATGCCAATTAAATGATGAAAAGGCTAAGCTAGAGGTCATTCTTGAGAACCATAGAGATCTCATAGAAAAACTTGCAGTTACCCAAGTTGAGCGTGACTGCTGGGTATCATCCTGCAAGGGATTTGAAATGTTGCTTAGCAAGCAATCTACTTCGAATGTGAAGTTTGGAATAGGTTACAACCACATTGCACCACCTACAGATTTTACTCCAAAACCAATAGTAAAATCTAAAGGTGAAAGTAATTTCCAAACCACATCATCATGTGCATCATCCTCAAGTGATCATCCAAAATCACAAGATGAAATCAGTGTTGATACCTCAGCAAATCAATTGGCTGATGGGTTGACTACTGATAAGCACATGAAGCTGAGTACTTCAGATGTTGTCCCTCAAAGTACCTCAAGTACTGAAGGGCAAGTCACAACATCTGAAAAGCATTTCAAATCAGCTTAAATAAAAGGATTAACAACTGCTGATAGAGAACAGCTGAAGAACAAGTCTTTAGTTGTTACAGATCCTTCAGTACTAAACAAAAGTACTGAAAGGAGGAAAGTACTGAAGAGCACACCTTCAGTAGTTTCCACATGAGCAGTTGATCAATTCAAGATGAAGAATATGCCATGTGATATATGTGGTAAATTCAATCATCTTTCTGATTAATGTTGGTACAGAAAGGGTTCCAAACTCAACAGAGATAAGCTCATTAAAATCCAGGGTGAAATGAAAAATGAGTTTGAAACCAAGTTTGTACCACAGTCATCCCAATGTGATAAATCCAAGCCTTCATCCAAATCCAAAAAGAAGGATAGGGTTTATCATAAAACAGCTGATAGTGCTCCTCATGATAAACATTAGACTAAGTCTGTGAATTTCAAGGAGGAAATGGTGGGCCACAGGAACTCATCATACACAAGTACTGATATGTCACAAGAGCTGAAAGCTTGGCTACAAATCAAACACAACTTGTTATGATGGTTCAGCATTTGTTGGGGAGAGTTACCCAACTAGATGCACCTGTGATCAAACCACTGAAAAGGCATTCCAAGCCCAAATCCAAGGAATCCATTTCAGCACCATCTCCTTCTTCATCAGCTGTTAATCATAAGAAACAAGTTATGGTTAAATCTGTTGATGAAAAGAGACCAAAACCAAAAAGGTTTGGGTCTTAAAACCTAACTAGTTCTTTATGATGAATGCAGGGTTCTTCAGCATGCCAAAGGAGCATCTGGTATGTAGACAGTGGAGGATCTATGCATATGACTGGGAGCAGTTCTCTTCTTAATGACTACTCTCAAGGAAAGAAGGGATTTGTTTCATTTGGAAATGATGCCAAGGGTTACATCATCGGGAAAGGATATGTGTCTAATGGACAAATCAGGTTAGATGATGTTAAGTGTTGGACCAAAAGAACCAATGAGCCAAGATCAGAAAACCTCTAAGTCCCACATGGTATCACAACAACTGCTGAAAGCCTCATCAGTAGTTGACAAGTGCTGAAGACTTCAACAGTTGAAGACCAAGTGCTGAAGACTCCAACAGCTGAAGAACTAAAGTGCTGAAGTACAACAGCTGAAGAACACAAGTACTGAAGCTGAACAGCTGAAGAACACAAGTACTGAAGCTGAACAGCTGAAGAACACAAGTGCTGAAGCTGGAAGACCAAAGTACTGAAGTACAACAGCTGAAGAGCTTACAAGTGCTGAAGATCAACAACTGATGTACAAAGTCTGAAGACAAAGACTGAAGACATCAGCTGATGATATCTACTGAAGTCATCAGCTGATGAAACATCTGAAGGTCAAAGTCTGAAGATCAAGTACTGAAGCCTCAGTAGTTTGTCACAACTGCTGAAGAGTACTTCTTCAGTAGTTGTGATATCAGTAGTTTTATATTTCTATGTTTTAGTAGTTTTGTAAAACGACTGAAGAGCTTGTTCTTCAGTTGTTGTAGTTTCAGTAGTTTCTAATCAGTAGTTCTATATTTTGGACTTAACACTCTGATATGTTCTCAGTAGTTGTGAACATTTCAGTAGTTTGTTAAGAGTTAGTTATTTTTGTATTAGATCTGCCAGTTGTCACTTTCCGTGATAACAGCAGTGATTGTTGCACTCTATATAAGGAGTGACAACCTATTGTAATACAGTGAATGAATGACGGGAATGAATGAATGATTTGATTAGAAACATTCCATATCCATAAACATTCCTTGAATCAGAAATATATTCTCTCGCTATAACCGTATGTGCTCTTAATGCATACAAGCATCGACTTCTTGCTACAATTTGTCTAATTCTTGTTCGTATTCCGCTGCTTTGAACTCTAATACATCAAACTTGTGATTGCTGATCTTGTCATTAACCATGTGGAGAATCTCATGTATAATATGCTGAGTGTCAGTGAGATGTGTGATAAAGGACATGTTGCACTTTTTACAAGTCAGAACTGCAGGATTCTGTCTTCCCAAGTTCTGAGGCTGATTGACAAGGTATTGGATGAACATACTCTCCTGAAGGCCAACAGGATTGGAAGAGTGTATGCCTTGGATTTGTCAAAGAAGATTGATTTGAAGGGTCATCCTTGCCAATTCTTCAAAGCCTCTTCTCTGGAATCTAAACTGTGGCATAGAAGGCTGGGTCATGTTAATCTCAAAAACATGAATCAGTTGATCCACAATAGTTTAGTGAGAGGTCTACCAATAAAGGAGTTCCACTGTGATGAAACCTGCACTGCTTGTTTGAGAGGAAAACAACACAAAGTCTCATTCCCTCCTATTGAAGAACCTAAGTCCACTGCCTGCTTGTAGTTACTGCACATGGATCTATTTGGTCCTATGAGAGTGATGAGCATGGCAAAGAAGAAATACTGTCTGGTAATTGTGGATGACTACTACAGATTTGTATGGACTTTCTTCTTGCATTCAAAGGATGAGGTTGCTCAAACGATTATAAACTTTGTGTTGTATGTTGAGAAGCAGTATTCCCTATCAGTCAAGTGTATAAGGAGTGATAATGGAATTGAATTTAGAAACCATACACTTGATGATTTTTATCTATCAAAAGGAATCAAGAGGCAGTTTAGCATCCCAAGGACTCCAAAACAAAATGGAGTAGTGGATAGAAAGAACAGGACCCTAATTGAAGCTGCAAGGCCTATGTTGGCTGACTCTGGTTTGCCATTGACCTTTTGGGCTGAAGCTATTAACACAGCTTGCTATGTGCAGAATAGAGTATTAGTAAATCAGAGGTTGATGAAGACTCCATATGAAGTTCTACATCATTTGGCTCCTCTAATTTCATTCTTCAAAATCTTTGGGTGTCCTTGTTTCATTCTAAACACAAAGATCAACTCCACAAATTTGATCCTAAGGTGGATGCAGGGTATTTTGTAGGTTATTCATCCACATGCAAGGCTTACAGGGTCTTCAACTACAGAACAAAGTTAGTTGAAGAAATCTTGCATGTGAAATTTAATGAATCTCCTAAGGATAAAATTCCACAAAACCCTGTGGAGTTGTTTGATCTGGACATACTGCAATATGTTCCTTTTCAATCTCCAGCTGTTGCAGATCATGTGGATAAATCATCTTCTGCAGCAAGTCTTCCACCTGGTGGTACTGAAGATGATGATGATATCAGTACTCACCTTTTCAAGATTAGTGACCAACTGCCTGAGTCTGCTAAACTTGATGTTCCTGTAGCTTCTGTAGCTCCATCCATAACAAATGCTGATGAAATTTCTGACTCTACATCATTTGACTTGCTATCTAATACTTGGTTTCAAGAATCTGGATCACCATCTGCTACTGCTGAACCGGCTACAAACACTTGCACTAATCTTATAGTATACCAAGAGCAGAAGAATCACCCCATGTCTCAAATCATTGGTGATATCAATGCTGGTGTCTCAACCAGAAGTCAATTGTCTAACTTCTGCTTCTATGCTCTCTTTATCAATCAGCTAGAGCCAAAGAACTATCATGTTGCTTTGAGAGACAATGGATGGGTTGAAGCCATGTAGGTTGAGCTACTTCAGTTCAAAAAGCAGCAAGTGTGGGAACTGGTTCCTCTACCCCCAGGTAAGTGTGCAATAGGCACTAAATGGGTGTTTAGGAATAAAACTGATGAAAATGGGCTTATTGTCAAGAACAAGGCTAGACTGGTTGTACAAGGGTTTTCACAAGAAGAAGGTATTGATTATGATGAAACATTTGCCCCTGTAGCCAGACTAGAAGCAATTAGATTGTTCTTAGCCTATGTTGCATTCCACAATCTTAAAGTTTTTCAAATGGATGTCAAAAGTGCATTTTTATATGGTAAAATAAAAGAAGAGGTTTATGTGTGTCAACCACCAGGTTTTGAGGACAATAAACATCTTGATTGGGTGTATCAACTTGATAAGGCTCTTTATGGGTTGAAGCAAGCTCCTAGAGTCTGGTATGAAACACTTTCAAATTTTCTACTTAACAATAATTTCACTAGAGGTTCCATAGATAAAACTTTGTTTATTAAGAAAGTGGATCAGCATAAGCTACTTGTTCAAATTTATGTTGATGATATATTTTTGCATCCTCTGATCCCTAGTTGTGTGATGATTTTACAAGTTTAATGAAACAAAAGTTTGAAATGAGTGCAATAGGAGAATTACAGTTCTTTCTACGCTTGCAAATCAAACAAAAGGCTGATGGAACCTTTATTCATCAATCAAAATATACAAAAGAACTTTTGAATATGTTTGATTTACAAAATTGTAAGCCCTGTTCTACTCCCATGTGCAACACCACACCACTGGATGAAGATCAGAAAGGTAAAGCTGTTGATGAAACACTTTACACATGTATGATTGGGTCCTTGATGTACTTAACAACTTCTAGACCAGATATCATGTTTGCAACTTATGTTTGTGCTAGATTTCAGGCTGCTCCTAAAGAGTCTCATTTGATTGCAGTCAAGAGGATCTTTAGATATCTGCAAGGTACACAATCTCTAGGTCTTTGGTATTCCACTGGACACTCATGCAAATTAGTTGCTTTTTCTGATAGTGACTATGTAGGGTGTAAGTTAACCAGAAAGTCAACTTCTGGTGGATGTCAATTCCTAGGCAACTGTTTGATTTCTTGGCAGAGTAAGAAACAAACATCTGTTGCTACATCCACTACTGAAGCAGAGTACATTGCTGCTACAAGTTGTAAATCTCAGGTACTCTGGCTTCAAAACCAACTATTGGATTATGGCACTACAGATACTAAGACTCCATTATTAATGGATAGTGCTTCACCTCTGTGCATTTGCAAGAATCCTGTCCAGCACTCTAGGACCAAACATATAGAGATCAGACACCATTTTATTAGGGATTGTTTTGAAAAGGGTCTGATTGATCCAAAGTTTGTGCCTAGTGCTGATGAGGTTGCAGATATATTTACTAAGCCTTTGGATAGTTCAACTTTCCAAAACCTTGTGTTAAGGCTTGGTATGTTGCAGCTAGAATAAGTGATAACTACTGATAATCTCAGTAAACAAGTACTGATGATTATTATTAAACATGTCACAAATATGTACTAATTCTGTTAAAAGAAACTGATGCAGTTACAACTACTGATGCAGTTACAACTACTGATGTAGTTACAACTACTGATGCAGTTACAACTACTGATGTAGTTATAACTCCTCATGTCAGGAAAAACAGATAAGTACTCATGTCCTATGAAACAACTGAAATGAGCTAAAAAGTCTGATGAGTAAGTGTTGAGGACAGTATGAAACAGTTGAAAAGCTAAGAATTGACGAAAACTACTGATGAGAATTTTCACTTCAGACGTTTCCACAAACTGCTGTTTCACTCGAAACAGCTGATGACAAAACCATGTCTTTAGTAGTTTCATAACTACTAATGACTAATACCAAGTCCTCAGTTGTTTACAACAGCTGAAGACAAAACTAAGGTTTTTAGTAGTTTCACAACTACTGATGACTAAAACCAAGTCTTCAGTTGTTTTCAAACGTCTGATAGTTAAAACCAAGTCTTCAGTTGTTTTGATAACAACTGATGCCAACACCAACACTTTCAGTCGTTTTCTTTTCAGCCTTTTCTTAACCTATAAATACCTTCACTTATAGCCAAACATTTCATTAGCCATTTTCAAACCTTTCTCTCTCAACAATGGCGACCATGAAACTCAAACCCCAACAGAACTGTGTTACCTACCTTTTGAAATCGGCCTTCTGGAACAAGTTTGACACTGCCATTGATCTTATGGTGGATTCCCCATACAGAACAGCCTTTCTTCTAAATCCTACCATATATCCTAACTCCTTATTCCAGTTCTGGACCAACATCTCTGTAATAACTGGTGAGAATGACAGACAAATCACTCTCCAGTCATTGGTGAACCAGAAATAGGTGCTCATCACCCCCGACATCATTCGCAAAAGCCTAAATTTGCATGATGGCACCTATCCTAAAGAATACCCAAAAGGCCCCACTGATATGTCTTTTCTCCATAACGGGTATGAAGGCGACTTAAGTGCTAAAACCATACTTAAAAAGCACTTTCATGATGCTGAAAGACTTATCTTTCATATGGTGAATGTCTGCCTTGCATCAAAGACATCTTCTTGGGATTAGATGTCTTCCCGATGGCAATAGGTATTGTACTCTATCGTTGAACGCCAAAATCTAAATTTTTCTGAGATAGTGTTCATGGAACTAAAGGATGTGGCTTAGAAACCTGTGGCACACAGATGGCTACTTTATCCCAGGTTTCTGATGGCCATAATTTTGAATCAATTAAAATCCGATGGCCTTGTTGGTCTTGGATTCCCTGCTCCAGCTGTTTTAGCTGAGATATACTCCAGACATAACTCAGACCCTACTCTAAAAGGGGCTGCCCGAATGCTAAAACCCAAGCAGAGGGAACCCACAGCCTCCACTTCCAAATCCAAAGTCCCCACCAATCCCAAAACCCAAAAACCCAAAAAGGCTACTCAGGGAGATGAGTCCCCTAAGGATGCCCCTGTACCACAAACACAGGAAATACATACTGGTTATAACCCCCCAGTTATGTCCAAGACTCAACCTGCTGAAGCCGCATAGATATCCTCTCAACAGGATCTTGTTGCAACCACAATTGGGGATCCCACATTTCTGGAACCTCTCTCAATTAAGAGGGTTACCATTAAAGAGCACCTCTCACCCCGGGTGCAATCTGCTTCGGACCAATCTCCACATGCAACCGCCCCTCAAAGCCCAACACTGGTAGTTGCTAAAGTACTGAGTCAGTTGCATTCCTCACCCCCTCCCCACAAACCACTTACCACTGGGAATACCTCAACTATTGAGGGGGAGGATCAAAATGCTTCTGATAACCCACAACACAGGGGTTACAATGTTCAATCTCCAAGTGTAAAAACGGAGGTTAGAACATCTGGTAAGGCTGCCACTTCTACTAATTCAGCAAATGATCAGGATGAAGTTGGTAGCATCCATAAGACCTTACCAGAGGCAACTACCAATGAAGGACACAGTCCTGAGGCAGGAAGTCCCCAGTACCAAGAACAAGGGGCACATGCTTCTATTGATCTAGACTCAGAGCATGTACATCCTGATTCAATCAGGAGGTCAGGTGATTCAGCATAGACTGATGATGACCTGGGCTTTTTCTATGATGTATTAGCCTATAATACCATCCTTTTCATGCTCGAACGGTTTGGAAACTCACATCCGTGTAACCCTTTACCATGAGTTCCTCTTCATCAAATCCGTATATTAGAAACATTTCCTTAGTCCTCCTAAGGTGTTTCAATATACTTTTAACAGCCATCCATTGGCTATTACCTGGATTCTACTAATATCTGCTTGTCATGCTTAACGCGCATGACACGTCCAGTCTAGTGCATATCATCGCATACATGATGGATCCTATAGCTGACACATATGGGATGTCATTCATTCGATCTTGCTCATCCTTTGAGCTTGGACATTGAGATGTACTTAATATTGTCCCTCTTTGAATAGGTACCATACCTTTCTTAGAGTTTTTCCATCTTGAACCTTTTTATGATTTTATCAATATATGCACTTTGATTTAAACCTATCAACTACCTCGATCTATCCCTATAGATCTTTATTCCAAAAAATTTCCGGCTTCACCGAGATATTTTATGCAAAAACAACTTCCAAGCCTGGTTTTAACACCTTCCATGTTTGGAATATCATTTCCAAAAAGTAGTATGTCATCAACATTCAATAATAAGAATGTTATTATGCTCCCACTAGCCTTCTTATATAAACAAGCCTCGTCAGCGTTCTTGATGAAACCAAATTTCTTGATCTCTTTATCAAAACATTGATTCTAACTTCTCGATGCTAGTTTCAATCCATAGATTGACCTCTTTAACTTGCATACTTTATTAGGATGTTTTGGACCGACAGAACCATCAAGCTAAACGTATGGATAGTCTCTTCGAGATGTCCATTAAGAAAAGCGGTTTTGACATCCATTTGCCAAATTTCATTTCATAATATGCAGCTATGGCAAATAATATCCTAATTGACTTTAGCATTGCCACAGGCGAGAAGGTTTCATCATAATTAACCCTTTGAGTTTGAGTGAAACCTTTTGCTAAAAGTCTTGCTTTGTAAGTATCCAAGTTTCCATGTATATCCATTTTCTTCTTGAAACCCACTTGCATCCAACCGGTTTGGAGTTAGGTGGAGGGTCAACTAATTCCTAATCTTAATTGTCATACGTGGATTGCATCTCAACGTTCATGGCTTCCAGCCCTTTGTCACAATCCGAATTGGACATTGCTTTATGGTATGTAGTAGGCTCATCGGAGTCAACCACATAGCATCCATTCATGAAAAATCCATATCTTTCAGGTGGAATGCTAACTCTACCAGATCTGTGAATGATTTGTGTGTATTGATCAACCTCTTGATCATCATCAATAACCTCTTATTGATTGCTAGTGTCAACCAAATGTGTATCAGCTTGTGGATCTTGATCCTCATCAAATTCCACTATTCTATACGTTATTCCTTCCATAAGGAACTTAGTTTCCAAGAACTCAGCCTTTCGATCAATAATTACTCTTGCTCTGTTGGATCAAAGAAGTAGTATCCTATATAGTCTTTGGGATATCCAACAATATACACTTAGTGAATCGACTATCTTAGTGAGGCCCATATTCAAAATACGAGCCTCAGAGAGCATTGCGAAACCCCAAAAAATGATAGAGGTAGTGAGATTATAGCCATCATAGATTGAACCATATCCAATAGGGTTCGATTTCTCCTTTCAGACACACCATTATGTTATGGTGTTCCAGTTGGAGTAAGTTGTGAGATGATCCCACAACTTCTTAGATGGTATCGAAAAGCATCACTGATATATTCACCTCCTCTATCTGAATGAAGAACTTTGATAGTTTTATTGAGTTGATTTTCTACATCATTCTTGAAGATTTTGAACATTTCAAAAGCTTCATGTTTGTGTGTCATCATGTATACATAATCATAGCGACTATAACCATTGGTAAAGGTAATGAAGTATCTTTCACCATTTCTAGTCATTGTCTTAAAAGGGCCACATACATCCAAATGTATGATTCCCAATAAGTCTTTTGCCCTCTCGTTAGTGCCACTAAAGGGCGACTTGGTCATCTTACCTTGTAAACAAGATTCACACTTGTCGAATGAAACATTTTTATTTGTTTTTCGAAAGACCATTCTTTTGAGGTGTTTGAATCCAATTCTTGTTTATGTGACCAAGACGACAATGCCAAAGATAAGAATCACTTAAACCCATTTTAAGTTTCTTCGTGCTTGTTTGGTATAATGAGCTATTATAGGATGAATCATTATGAACCAATTCATAGATTCCATTAAAAGGCATAGCCTTGAAATAAAATACATCATCCATACAAACATAAATACCATTGTTAACAAACTTTAATTCATAACCACATTGTTTTAAACGGGAAACACAAAATATGTTCTTAGTCAAACTAGGAGCATACAAAATGTTCTTAAGAATAACTTCCAAACCATTTGAAAGTTTCAAAATATTGTCTCTTTGGGCTTTGACATCAACTTTTGCTCCGTTGCCCATGTAGAGACTTGTGTCTCCCTTCTTGAAGTGCTTATTTCTTTTGAACCCCTGCAACAAATTGCATATGTGAGTTCCACATCCGGTATCCAATACCCATGTGTTTGAAGAAATAACATTTAAACCAATCTGAATTATGAAAGTTGTACCTGAGGTTTGCCGAGCATCCCTCTTGTTTCTCAACTCTTTGAGATAGGTTGGATAATTCCTTTTCCAATGTCCTAACTCTCCGCACTCAAAACATGGATCGTTCTTTGTTACATTAGGCTTCTTAAACTTAGGCTTTGGAGGTTCCGCTTTAGCCTTTCCTTTGATGTACCCCTTTCCTTTGACAACATTTGCCTTGGGATCGGGGAATGGCCTTTTCTTATTGTCTTCCTCATTGATCGAGAGAACAGGTAGAACTATTCTACCCATTCCTGCCTCGGCTGTTTTGAGTATTTTGTGAAGCTCACCAATACTCTTGTCCTATCCGTTCATATTGTAATTCATTATGAATGTCTCAAACCTTTTAGTTAGGCCATTAAGGATCAAATCTGTGGCTAGCTCTTTTGAGATGGTACAATTAAGCCTCTGAGGCCATCAATGTGGCTTTTCATCTTAAGAACATAAGATGATACCGATTGGGTTTCTTCCATGTGACACGCATGAACCGCTCAAACCGTTTCAAAGCGCTCTACCCTAGCTTGTTGAAGGAACATTTCCTTCAACTGGGTAATTATGTCATATGCCCAAGATGCTCCAAATCCTTTTGGAGTTCGGGAATCATAGTTTCCAATATGAGGTAGGAAACCTGCATGGAATCCTTAGTGTATTGAAGCCAATCATTATTGGTCTCAACATCCTCGGGGTCGGGTTGGTCAGGAATAGGATCGTGAAGGACATAGGCCCTTTTCTCTTGCTTGAGAACAATTCTCAAGTTTTGATACCAGTCCATAAAGTTATTATGGTTAAGACGACCCCTTTCTAAGATTGTTCTCAGTGATAGGGTAGGGACGGTCAGAGTGGTAGCATTATTGTTTGCAGCCGTTACCACAAAATTACAAAGTTCATTTTAGCATTTCAAAAAAAATGCATTTTAATTATTAATACCCTTTACACGTCTCATAGACAATTAATAATTAAAATCTAGAATCCAATGTTACATTTAAATGATGGTTAGGTGACCTTTATCCCATTATTTAAATTAACAAGGTAGTCAACATTTGACAATTCCAACCTCTTGCAACTTCTAGCCTTATGGGATCGGTTAAACATCTTATGTTTAGTCAGCATGTAAAATCCCATCAACACCATTATACGCCATGCTTCGGTGACCCTATGCATATGGTTTCCAATTCAAGTCATCCCACTTACACACACGTGTGAGTTTACACATACAAGTGGTTAGGTGACCTTTATCCCACAAGTATGTTAAGCCCACCACAAACACACAAGTTCCTTAAAGTGGTTAGGTGACATTTATCCCACAAGCAGTTCTCAAGTGATTCAAGTGTCGTGTAAAAGGATGGTGTTTAACTTGTTTCCAAAGGGATTTAAGTTTCCATTAATTCTAGTTATGAAAACTCTATGTACCTTGTATTCGCATGCTTTGAAATACATGGTACCCTATGGTTCCTTTTAATAAAACCTCTTTTATTTTGAAATCATTAATCCTTTTAATAACCTTGTATTAGTCACTTAATGATTAGGAACCAAAAAATTCAGCTTGTTATGATAATTCATTTAGATTGTTAAGCATATCCGTATATCAAACAATCAACATAAAATGAATAATCAAACAAGCATATATAAAACAACCACATGTGCATAACCATAGCCACTATGTTGACAACACTTGTTTGCCATCACAAGTGTTGTCATTTGTTCTTTCTTAAGGGTTGAACACAACATAAATGATGAGATCTCCAAAGACCCCAACTTGAACTTGCATCCAAATGCTTCAAGTCCTCCTTTTGTGTCTTCCTTTTGTGCTTCCATCTTGTGCATCTTCTTTTACAAAATTTATATCCTAATACAAATTTTCTAACAAAAGAAAACATACTTAATCTATCTATTGCATTGCCATTGAATGAATAAATAAATTACATCCAAATACAAACACAAAAGAATAATATTACAACCCATTATGAATGAAATCAACCAAAACAAACATCCATTGATAATCCAAATCAACACAGGTCAAGGCTAGGTTATGCACCAATATGAAACATAATATACAACATTCAAGAACCAAATAAATCCCCATATGACCCTAAATTTTCAGCCAACATAAACCAAGAATTTAGGGTGTTTTTGTCCAAATAAAACACAATCAACCATTTGATATCTTTCTTTCAAGGTTTAATCACAAGCATGTTAGATATAACCTTGAAAGGTTAGGGATTTATAACATCACCACAAAACAGCCACCCATAAGGTTGTTAAAGCCCCATAAAACCAATTTTACAAAGACAAATGAAACTAGTCATCCACATATCCGGCTCTACATGCCAATGTTGGGGTTTGTTGGACCATATCAAACTAGTTTAACCATTTGAACCATGAAAACACAGCGGAATAAAACCTTAGTATATTCATTTGTAATCTGAAAAAGTAAGGTTCATATCATGACAACAACAAACCCAATAACATAAGGATCATTTATATGTGTATGAACTCGCTATCAACAAGAAATAACAACCGAAAACAAGCCATACATACTACCTTTAGTAAAGCTGCAGAAAAACGAATTTGGGTGAAGAAGATGATGTTGTTGAACAGCCAAAACACCAAGGAAAGATGTCCTTAAGCATCGATACCCACGAGCATTAAGCAAGCACCTTTGTTGCCAGGATTTCACCACCAAAACAAACCTTGAAAGGCTATTGTAAACCTTTTTTCAGGCAGATCAGGCTGCTGAAAATCTTTTTTAGCGGAGATCTACTTCAAGATTAGAGAGTGCTTTGCCTTGAGGTTCTTGAATATGTGAGAGAGAGTGTTAGAGGTTGAGTGTGTGGCTTGTTCTTGTGGTATGATACATCAAAACAGTTAAGACACACACCCATAAAGGGGGGCGGTCAAAAATGTTAACAAATGGGGTTTTCCCCCAAAACCAATCTCCAATATTTTTATAAACTAGTTAATTGTGAGTTATATAATTAACCTATTAATTATATAACCCTCACACTCTCTTCTTATTTGATATCATTTGATCAAAACAAATAACATTACAAATAATACATATGGACAAAATATCCTAATAAGTTGTCCCATCTCATATGCAATTGATGTAATTATTTAATTCCATGATCATATCATCAATTAAATATCATTTGGTGTTTGCTAAGCTTGTTATTGGTATGACCCGACTTGAATCATAACGTACTAACCACATCTATGTTCTATGTGTCTTGGGCATAAAGAATCCAACATCCCCGTATGTATTATGCATGTTTAATGATGGTCCTTAGGTGTTATTATGTTGTTCATGTTTAGAATAGTCTTGGTAAGCTAGAACAAACATGCTTGATGTTTGGGTTCGAGAAATATCCTAGAAACATGTTTAGCAGAAGGTTCATGGGCCTAAATAAGGCTCATGCGCCTGGAAATTCCTTAGAAATGTTTAAGTGTAACTCATGTGCCTCAACGGTGGTTCATGCGCCTAGAATTTGTAATCGGACGACTAAGTGTAGCGCCATGCGCCCCAATAGTGCCCATGCGTCTGAATAACCCTATGCGCCTAAGTGTCCATGCGTCTGAATGGACCATACACCCGAATAGTATCCATGCGCCTGAATAGTTCATGCGCCTAAGTGTTAAAACGGTTAAGTGTTGGCTGATGCGCCTGCATAGTAATGAAACACCCAAACAGGGCTTAATGGCCCAAATATTGTTGGTGCGCCTAATCACTTAGAATTTATTACGAAATTTTTCGGAGTGTGTGCTATTAAGGTTTTGACTGAGGTTTGATTAGGGCTTATTAATGCTTGGATTTATGCATGACTATGATTGTTTTATGATTGTTCCATATTATTATTGTTGCTATTAGTGTATGACTTTACGTGGTGTTTTTATTATCGTAACGTAAAGTATTATTAATAATAAAGCGAAAGAGCAATAAAGAAGAGAAATGGAACTTAAATAAAACGTTAACAAGTCTTCCAAGCTTATAGGAGGTGCATGACCATGTTGTCATTAGCTCAACTGTGATGGGGGTTAGCTACCCTATTATGCACACGGGGCCAGTCAATTGAGATTGGCGGACCTTTGCAGCATACCCTAGGTGATTGGGCCAACCTTGTATATAGTATCTAGAGCCCGTTGAGGGAATAGAGGGCCCATCACAATTTCCCCCACTCATATAGATTAGGGTATTGCTCATTGGTCCACATAGACAATGAAAGATAAAGATAAAAGAGTATAGAATAAACAAGGCATACAGTAAAGAGAAGAAGCATTATGTATTGTATAGTTAATGAGTGCTCACGTGTAAAGAGATGAAATTTTCATAAAAAGAGTATTTTCATATATATACCTTACAAAAGCATTTTCATCACTTTTAAAACTAGAACTCACTCAGCAACCCTGTCTTTTATACATTTTCAGTTGGCAGGTAAACATTGCTGAGGATGGCACGAGGGTGAAGCTACTCGACAGGGAATGACTGTCCATTCATACTCGTTATTGCTGTTGTTTTGTAATGCAAATTAACAATTCTTTTGTATTCGGTTAAAAATAGTGTATTGCTCAACAACAATGTTTTAATGAAATGAATGGCTTTTGTTAAAATAATTCTGCTGCTTAAGCTTGTAAATTTATAATGTTAAATGTATTTAATGTGGTGAATGACCAACTGTGAGGTCTCCGGGAACGGGGCCTTACATAATTAGTTTATTTTTATAAAAATATTAGACTTTAAATAATAGTTTAATCCAAAAAAATTATTATTGGTTCAAAAGTTTCCTTGAAATTATTGTTTAAATTGTGCTTATTTCATTTAATTATAAAACTTTATTCAAACATTATATATAAATCTTACAAATTATTATAAATGTTTTTCATATCTTTATATAAAATATAATATACTTCTTTTCATTTATTCCAAAAAAATATAATTGATTCCCATTTGTTAAATATAATTATTTAACAAAGGCCCAAATACCAAATTGAAACCCTAGTCCTCCTCGTTAACTCATTAAAATATTATTAGACTTTAAATCTGGTAAATAATATATGTTTAGGTACCTTGTGAAGGTTTCATTTGGAACTTTAATTATTATTCTTACTAAACATCATTATATACTTATTGGTCATGTGAGTTTTCATGTCCATTTTTATTATTATTTCCCACTTTTTTGAGGTGAAACATGTTAAACTTATCAACTTACACCGGTAAACGCTTTATACTTGTAACGCACATCCAATTCGTACTTATATTTTGTCATGGTTATTTGTATTATTGTGAGCTTTATATGAGATACATTATATGTTGACAATCATTAACTATACTAGCCTGGCGACGTCGTAGATCTATAGGCCTAACAAGCCTATTTGGTGCTAAAGCCGATTTATTTTCGACTCCTGATGACGTATGACTTATTCATAATGGGAACCAAGTACACTTAGCTAATCGTTATAACTTGTAATCTTAATCTTGGTCAAGGTTTGATTGTGGCTATATGTGTTCAATAAACTTGTATAATTTATAACCATTGACATGAATTGTTACTTGTAAATCTTTTGATATATATATGTATATTAAACCATTGGAAACTCACCAACTTTTATAGTTGACATTTTATTTTTAACATGTTTCAGGAAATGTTTAAGTTTGATGTCATCTCTTGAAGTTGCTCGAATCTAGGATTTGGACCTAGATTAATAAATAAAATGTTTTGGGTTATTTGTCTAATGTTTTGTTTATTTCATGTTTGACACTTATGATTGTAATTTGCACATTTAAAACTTATGATAATAATATTTTTATTTAAAAATAGCATTATGGGGCTGTGAATAATCTTAACCCTCATATCTCGACGATTCAGCCATTAAGGTTGGGGTGTCACAACTACAAGGATGATACAGTTGCAATTTTATTAAATTTGACTTTAGAAATGTCAACAGAAGGTTTAAAAAAAGAAATTAAATTTTGGTGTTAAAGTTATATAAAGAAAGTTAAATTTAGTTTGGCTTTATAACTTTTTTGAAAAATTATTTTAAAGAAACCAAATTTTTATAAATTTATTTTCTTAAACATTCAGAACATAAAACTGTAGACGAAATATAAAAACTATAGTGAAATTATATATTTCAAAAAAGAATAAAGTTTAGATAAGATAGGAGGAATAATTCTCATTTGCAATGCAACTAAAGGATGTGCCCCAAGAACAATTGGTTTGATTTACTTGACAACTGAAAAACCCTGATACAATTGGTTTTGACTTGCCTCACTATTGAAGATCCGAATATTGTTCTCAACAAGCAAAAACTACTATGATTTGTTGGACAACTAAAAGACTACTTAAGTTTATTTGTAAAAGTTGCTAGGCACTATTAAGTTGGTTGGCTGAAGAGTTACGAGTACTCGTTCTAGGTGGGGAGTAGTTGGATAGTACTCATGGTACTTATATCAATTATCGTAAGTGTAAGTAATACAATTACAGGCTGATGTAACCAAAGATTTCTCAGCATACACATGTGAAGTACTAGAAAGTTACTTCGAAAGATTTGATATAACTCAAGAAATTTCACTAAATATCAAATATTTCAAAGCCAAAAGAACAAATCTTCCAAAGCCAAAAGACCAAATATTCCAAAGCCAAAGATGAAGCCTTTCGAAGCTTTAAGACAAAGTCTTTCGAAGCCAAGAGACTAATTTCTTCCAAAAAAAGAAGACATGCTTTCTCTTAATTACTTTTGACAAAAGTGAAACCACTTTTCGTTGACATCTTTGAAGACTCACACAGTTACATAAGTTGGTGAAAAGAGCATACCTTTGTCAACTTGTAACACTCGTTTTGTGAATGAAAATAAAATATTTGAAACTCGTGTTTATTGTTAAAGGAGTAAGTTTTGAGTTATATTATTATTGAATTAAGTTACGTTTAAACGAGTATTGATTTTTGTAACACCCAGAAATTTATTTTGAAGCCGACGAAAGAAGAAAAAGAGATAAAGTCCAAAGTCGGGGGACCAAACTCGCCAACGAGAGAAATTTGGGTGAATTGAAGTATTTGAAGGGAGTGGGCAGCCCTTACCCTCTCCCCACACCCAAAATTCAATAAATAAAAGAGAGGAGAACAAGAAGGGGAGAAAAGAGAGAAAAAGTTGGTTCGGGTGGATTCTAGAGTGCAAAATTGTCATGTAGCGGGTCCAAACGAAGCTCTACTTCTCGGGGTTGATTGTGTGAGTTATAGGACCCCTCTTTTACTCATTTTCAACTGATTTAGGGGTGGAACACATAGTGAAAACCCACTTTTGTATTTGTGTGTGTTTGACCCATTTGTATGTGTTTGCGTGTGATGCGTTTGGAGTTTGTTTCTGAGCTTGTGCGTGCTTGAATAGTGTTGTGGTATGCATTCCTAAGGTTTAGGATGGTTGATTTGAGCATAGAAACGGTTTGGATGAGCTTGGAGGTCGAAAATGGCAGATTGGGTTTGGGAGTGATATGCATTCTGCGCAGTTAGGGCTATGCGATCGAATGGCATGCCAGTCGTGCAACTGAAGTCCACACGCATGCCAGTCTTGCGATTGAGGTTCAATCACACGTGAGTCGTGCGACTGGAGCCCATACGCCTGCCAGTCGTGCGACTGAAGGTTAATCACATGGGGAGTCATGTGACTGAGAGTTCATCCGCCTTAAGTCCATCCGTATTAGTTCCATTCGTGTTGGATCAAGAAGAAGGCTAATGCAACCAAAACTTTGTCACTTAAGATATTTTGGTGCTGCATGCAAAAGGCCTCCAAAGCTTAGCATTAAACTTCTGAAGGTTGTAGAGTTCTTCCGAAGACAAAATGAAAGATCAACTTCCGAAGACAGAACTCTACTTCCGAAGACAAGTGTATACTTCCGAAGTTCAAGACTTAGAAGAATAAAGTAAAGACCACTTCCGAAGTATGATAAAAAGAAGAAGTCTCCAAGCCTTGGAAGAAGCAGCCTCTTCCGAAGTATAAGTTGCTTTGGAAGTACTAACTCTTCCGAAGCCATTTAACCTTCGGAAGACACTGCTATGAACCAGTGGACATAAGTATGGTCTTTGACACTCCGCTGCAGACTTCTGATACAGCATGGCTTCGTCATAAAGAGCCATGTTGTTGACCATACTTTATTCCACTGTTCACCTTTCATGATAGTACATGTTACCAACTTTAGTTGGTGACAAAAGGTAAGTCAGGGACATATCCTGACTACCAAATCTCAAATAAGACATTATCCGAGATACCTTAATCTTTAGTCTTGTAGTATAGACTTTAGCTATAGGATCCCAGCTCGTATCAAAGTATATCCGGCTGTAGATAGTATTATATATAGGTTTTCCTTGTAACTCATTGTAGAGATAGGTATCATGTGTGTAAGGCCCCGGTGGTAATTCATCGCTCATAAAACATATACTTTGCAATTAATCATCAAAACATTGCAGCGGAAACATAAACAAATGGCATTTCATTTCATCATAAAAAACTTTTGCAAGATAATGCATCGTTTGTCGGTTACAAAATTACATTGTTGTATTACATCACAAAAGCTTTAAATAAATGGATGCCATCCAAAAGAGCTGATTATCCCCCTCGTGCCATCCTCAGCAGTGCTCACCTGCCAGCTGGAAAATGCATAAAAGTCAGTGTTGCTGAGTGAGTTCTAGTTTTATAGCAAAACATACTTTTCTATCATAAAACCATCCTTTCATTAAAAATCATATTATACTTTACATTCGTTAGTGCTCATACATTGTATGTACATACAGATAATATCATTATTATCTTCATCATTCATTCGTTCATACTTTCAATCATTCATCATTACTTCTAGTGACATGTACATTGCCCCGAACATTATGCACGAAACGGGTAACTAGGCCTGAGGTCTCTGTTAGACCCTGAACATTGTGCACGAAGCTGACTCCAGTACCTAGGGCAAGTACATTCACCATTCATCTCTTCTCTTTCATTCTAGATCAATGCCATATGCTATACCCCGAACATTGTGCATGAAATGGTAACTGGGCCTGAGGTCTCTCATAGACCCCGAACATTGTGCACGAAGCTGACTCCAGTACCTAGGGCAAGAGGCATGGATCCCTTACGTATGGTCAATCACAAGGATTAGACCCCAGTGTGCATCCGTCTGGGGTAGCTAACCCGCACACAGTTGAGCTAACACCCTTCATTGGGTGTGAACCTCCATACATTTGCTTGCAAGACTTTCTTACATTCATTCATTAATGCATGCATTTATTCATCATGTTCCTCTTTCATTATCTTTCACTTTACGTTACATAATACTTCGTTCATTCATTCATTATCATAACATGTAAAGCCATAGGAAAGATAATCATACATCATTATGAGGAACATAAAAATATCATTCATACATCATCATGCAGGGCATCATACATACATAACATACATCATGCATAACCTTGCAACATCACCATCATCATCATCATGCATAAGCACACATCATTACATGCCCATCATACCCTCGATAACCCCATAAGTCGACATTCATAACCCTCGGGAATCTCCTATGTCAAAGCCTACATTACCTATTTTTCCCAAAAATTCAGAACTTTTTTTCTAAGTGTTCATCCGCATTTCCTATAGTCATCCACATTTCCTACAGTTCATCCGCATTTGCTATAGTCCATCTGCATTTGCCTTATTGTTCATCCGCATTGGATTTACTTCATCCGCATTTACTTTACTTCATCTGCATTTACTTTACTTCACCCGCATTTGTCATCCGCATTAGCCTAACTCATCCGCATTTCCATACTTAGTCAAATGCTCATTCGCATTGACTCACTTCATCCGCATTTCCATACATAGTCAAATGCTCATTCGCATTTCCATACATAGTAAAATGCTTATCCACATTGACTCACCTCATCCGCATTTCCTGCACTTAGCCAATCCTCATCCGCATTGGGCTACCCATTGGTTAATGTTCATCTGCATTAACCCTTTTCATCCGCATTTACATCCAATCACTTAGGCAGATTTAAAAACTTATCAAATGGGTCTAAAAAATCAAATTCAATTTCCATGCACCATTCATCAGGTTCTAAGCATAAATCTTACCTTCTAAGCCTTAGAAACACAATCATACATCATCAAGCATGACATAGTCACACATCACATCATAACATCATCATACACTCGTCAAGCATACGGGTCCGAAACCCAGCTGTAAAAAAACATACATTCATGCATTTCCAGCCCTAAAATAAGTAAAAAAAACTAGTAAAAGAGGGGTCCTAGATCTCACCTTTGCAGCTTCTGAGTATGGCTTCGTGAAAACTCGTTTGCAAATTGAATTCAACTGCTAGAAACCCACTAAAAACATACCCCAAACACATACAAACACACATAAGCATAAACCCGAGGATAAGACCACTCAAGAACAACATAAGAGCATGAATTCTTACCTTGAATTTGAATTGTTTCTTGTTCTTCTTTCAAAACTGAGAACTTGCTGCTTTTTCTCTCTCTAAAACCTGAAAATCAGAGGTGTATGTGACATATGGGCGGCCATACAACCTTTTACACCCACTTTTCAAACAGTTTGTCCTTTTGGACACTTTTTACCCCTAGACATGGGCTTTATTTCTTTTCCTTCTTTTCTTTCACTTTATTCTTCTCTTCCTTTGACTTTAAAATAACCGGGTGTTACAATCTACTTATAAGAATCTTGTATTTTGAGTTGAGAATCAATATATAAAAGTATCTTGAAAATTATCTCTCTGTGTTATTAGTTACTTTCTATATTGTGATCAACTATTACTGATTCTTCATATATCCGAGTGTGTTCTAGGAGAGTTTGAGAGAAAAACATTGTGTTTAAGTGACAAACACCGATTCTGCAATTGGTATCAGAGCTTCTCAGGCTCTTGATTGCGTGATCTTACCATCCAAATCAACCTTTTTTTCTCCTCCCTACCACTCACTCACTCAAATGGCCCTTAACAAATCCGAGGTAGAGATAGGAACAATGACAAAAGCTCCCATCATTACCCCTGAAAACTTTTGGTCTTGGAGTAGAAGAATAGAAGGCTTCATTAGATACCAAGACAGCAGACTATGGAACTCCTTTATCAATGGATCGTACAAGCCAAAGGTGGCATCACCTGGTGGAAACGGTGCCATGATAGAGAAGGCTGTCAAGGACTATTCTGATGAAGACAGAAAGAAGATGGACATCGATAGCAATGCTATGACTATTCTCATGACTGCAATACCGAACTCTATTATGGTGGGGTTCGAGCATTGAAAGACTACCAAAGTATTATTTGATGCACTTGCTCAGATGTACTAAAGCTCCAACGACTCAAAGATGGACTCACTGAAGTAGCAGTTTGAGAACTTCACTCATATTGCTAAAGAGGCCCTCAGCCAGTAGTACTTCAGGTACATGGATCTTATCTCTTCCCTTCAATCTATGAAGATCACTCCTGAACTCAGAGATCTCACGAAAGTTCATGAGTGCTATTCCAAATGAGTGGACATTCTACTGTGTTTCTATCAAGAGAACAGAGAACTTGAACACTCTTTCCATGACTGAAGTCTACAGCATCCTTGATGGATATCTCCTAGAGATGGAGAGTAAGAAAGGCCATCAAACAAGCAGACCCACGAGTCTTCCTGCTAGCAATGCTTTAATGGGAAGGCTCATTAACCCCTCAACCTCAGCATTTCCTGACTTATCCACAACCATCCTGCTCTTCTGGACCTTACATCACTTTTCCGGAGACTCCAAGGTCTTAACAGGCTCGACACAACTCCTTCGAGGAAAGTTGTGCATTTGTTTCAGGAAGTGGACACTCAGGAGATTTTCAATACTGTTTTGATGATCTTGAGTGTTTTAGTCTAGATGATGTAGAGTACGTGGACATTGTCCAGCAGATGGCTCTCTTAACTTACAGAGCGAAGAAGTTCTTTAAGAGAACTGGAAGGCATTTCCCTCAAAACCAAACTACCAGTAAGTTCGGGTTCAACAAGACCACGGCAAAGTGTTACAACTGTAACCAAATGGGTCATTTTGCAAGGGAATGCAAGGCTCCCAAGACCAATCCAGGAACCTCACAGGCCTCCACACATCCCTCTACACCAAAGCCCGCCGGAAAGTCAACTGAAACAGCTGCAATGGCTCAAGAAGTTGACTGGAGCTTCATGGTACAGGATGTGACTCCTACTCAAGCGCTCATGGCCGGAACAGATGATGTCCAGCTATATGAACATCTCTGTACTCCAGCCTGTAGAGCTAAAGTTAAACTTTATCTGGACTATAATATGGAAATAAGATTCGATATTGAGTCTTTAAATATTCCAAAATCTGATTTTAAAAGAGTTGAACCTGACTATTAAAAGAAAATTGACGAGTTAGAGGAAACTATATCTCTTTTAAAACATGAACACACCAACTACAGACTCAAATCAAGGATTTGATATCCAAATTTTTTGAGGCTCAAGCCCAGCTTGTCACTGCTGAGGCTCAGGCCTGGAAGCATGCTATTTCTGAGCAGAACTTCCAAGCTATTCTTGCATCATCATCCCATTCCAAACTCTGTTATCAAAACAAAGGAGGGTTGGGAACCAATGAAATTGCTCCACCACACTCCTATAAGTCTATAAGACAGCCAAGATGTGGTACTGAAGAGTAAGAGGTTCCAACTGCTGACCCTTCCTTTCCAGAGTTGAAGGATGAGGCATCAATAGTGGCCATCACATGGAAGGAACAGGTAGATGTACCCATCTCCTGTGAAGATCAAATCCTAACCACTAAAGCCAGAAGAAGCAGAGCTAAAGCTGCTAGAAGAACTGCCAAGAAGGTGGCTGAGTATAAACTAAAGATTGAGCCCAAGCAGAAGGGTGTCTTTATCTCAGCTGGATTCCAAGTGGTAGGTACTTCTGATTCAAGAAAGGAATGTAATACCAGCATTCCTATCCTACCAAATGACCAAAAATTGAAGGGAAAAGTTGCTAATGAAGAAAAGAAGCCCAAGAAATAGCAGCCCTCACTTTCCCAAAAGACTAACATTACATGCATCATGTGTGGCTTGCAAAATCACATGTCAAAAGATTGTTACTACAATCCTGCAAGCACACATTATGCAAATAATGTTATGAAAGAAGTAGTCAAGGAAGGTTTCATATTTGGACCTTTTCAAACGGTTTAAGTAATGAAAAAGGGAAGGCTAGTCTCAGAAGCCAGGTTGCTTTCGGAAGAAACTCCTTCTTCTCAAGGGAAAATGGCTTCGGAAGCAAGAGCTACTAAGGTTCGGAAGAAAAAGAAAGCTCCCTTGAAACCATCCAAGAAGAAGACTGCTTCGGAAGAAAAGGTGGTGAAGGCTTCTTCTGAGAAGAAAGAAGCTTCGGAAGAAGGCCATGCTAAAAAAGCTTCAACAAGCTCATCCTCCAAGGTCAGCCAATGGGTGGACTGGAAGATCAAGGAAGATGCTACAGCCCGAACCTCTTCTTCAAAGACCTCTATTGAACCCCCTACATAACTTTTGGTTCAATTATGTCATTATCCTTGGAAGAACCCCAGACCAGCAAGGCTTGGGCTTCCAAACAAAACTAACAATCTCATCTTATGTGCAGGTACATCCATTTGACAAGAACAACAATGTATGATTGTAGATAGTGGATGCTCCAGGCACATGACAGGGAATAGATCTCTCCTTCAACAGTTTCAGAACTATGATGGAGGTCCTGTCCAATTTGGAGGTAAGGCCGGAGGATATATTTCTGGAAGAGGGAGTATATCCAACGGTAAGTTAAAAGTTGACAAAGTCCACTTTGTCAAGCAGCTTAAACACAATCTGTTAAGTGTTTCGCAATTCTATGATCAAAAGAACCAGATGCTTTTCACAGAACATGAGTGCATTATCCTCAAACCAGGGATGACAATTCCTCCAGAATTGGTGCTTCTTAGATCCCCCAGGAAAGGGGATATGTACAAGCTAGATATGAACAATGCTTCCCCAATGGGTGAAGTATCATGCTTTCTTTCCAAAGATGATAGTGATGAGTCAACACTATGGCATAAACATATGTGTCATGTAAGTTTTAAGACAATGAACAAATTGGCTAAAAATAACTTGGTACATGGTTTGCCTAAAAAGGAGGTTTTTTGTAAAGATAACTATGTTGCATGCCTGAAAGGGAAACAACACAGGACATCTCATAAATCCAAATGTGTTAACTCTATCACTACTCCATTACACTTATTCAACATGGATCTTTTTTGCCCCATAAGTATAATGAGCATTGGAAGGAAATCATACTGCCTTGTGATAGTTAATGATTTTACACGATTCACATGGGTATTGTTTTTAAGAACTAAAGATGAAACTGCTGGAACATTAAAATCTTTTATTCTTAAAATAGAAAATCAAAGTGATCACAAGGTTAAAATCATTAGAAGTGATCAAAGGACTGTGTTAAGAACTTCGTTCTTGACTCATTCTGTAACTAAAAAGGGATTTCCAGACAATATAGTGCTCCCCGAACTCCTCAACAAAATGGTGTTGCTGAGAGGAGGAATAGGACACTTATTGAGGCTGCTCGAACTATGTTAGCTGATTCAAAGCTACCTCTATCATTCTGGGCAGAGGCAGTCAGCACTGCATTCTATGGGCATAACAGAGTTCTTGTAGTTAAGCCACATGGAGAGACCCCTTATGAACTATGGAACAAGAGGCACCATTCATTGGTTTTCTAAGGTCCTTTGGTAGCAGGTGTACCATACTTAACACAAAGGACAATTTAGCAAAATTTGCTGAAAAGTCAGATGATGCTATCTTTGTTGGATACTCTTCTAGCTCCAAAGCTTACAGAGTATACAACATTAGGAATCAACAATTTGAGGAGTCATCCAATATAGTTGTTAATGAGCACACTCCTTGCGTTAGGGGGAATGGCCCTGATCATATTTTTGATTTAGTATTTTTTCCAAACTATTCTAAACATTCTTGTGAGAATGTTTCAGTTGGAACAGGTGCACAAAGTGATGCTGATGCTACTGCTAATGATCAACTGTTTGAGCTTTCTAGACCTATTCCAAATTCTCCAAGTGCCACAATACATCAAGCTTCCGCTATTCATAGATCTGATAGTTTAACTATAACAAGGAACAGTGAAGCTTCAACAAGTGAATCACTTACTGAGCCTCAAAACTCATCAGGTGATCCACCACAGCATTAGGCAGAGGGAAGTAGTATTTTGAAGGAACAGGCAACTGTTAATACTACTTCACAGCCAACCATTGATGATGTTTCTCATTCATTCAATTAGTCCTCATTGAATGACTTTGAAATAGCAGCTGGACAGAGTGTTCTAGTTCCTGAGTAGAATATGTCCAACCTAGACTTATCTTTGCAACTGAAGTGATTCCTTGTCTTAGGATTCACAACACTCATCCACCTGAGAACATCATAGGGGATGTCACTGAAGATGTGAGAATAAAGGACAGACTCATCAAGGAATGTCTGTTTGTACTCATGCTTTCTATCTCAGATGGAACCTAAGAAGGTAGAAGATGCCTTGAAAGATAGTAGCTGGATTGAATCGATGCAAGAGGAGCTGCTTCAATTCAAGAGACAGAAGGTATGGAACCTATGTCTGCTACCATCTGGTCAAGTACCTATAGGCACTAAATGGGTTTTGAGAAACAAGAGAGATGATAGAGGCTTGATCATCAAGAATAAAGCAAGACTTGTAGTTCAAGGATACACTCAAGAGGAAGGAATCGATTATACTGATGTCTTTGCACTAGTTGCAAGACTTGAGGCAGTTAGGATCTACCTTGCTTATGCTGCATCCAAGGACTTCACGGTCTATCAACTTGATATCAAGTGTGCATTTCTATATGGGGATATAGATAGGGAAGTCTATGTATGCCAACCTCCAGGATTTGAAGACCCACAGCACCCCAACTATGTGTGCAAGTCGGATAAAGCTCTGTATGGGTTGCACCAAGCACCTAGGCTGTGGTATGAGACTTTGTCTTAGTTTCTTCTGAAAAATGGCTACACTAGAGGTACCATTGATAAGACTCTCCTTATCAAAAAGTCTAGAAAGGACATCTTGCTCGTTCAAGTCTATGTTGATGACATCATATTTGGTTCCTCAAATGACCGAATGTGTAAGGACTTTGAGAGCATTATGAAGAAAAAGTTTGAGATGAGTTCCATGGGAAAAATGGACTTTTTCCTTGGAATTCAGGTAAAGAAGATGAAGGAAGGTTTTTCATTAATCAATCTATGTATGCCTCTCACATCTTAGAAAGATTTGAAAAGAATTATTGCAAGCCTGCCAAGACACCCATACCCAAAAACCGTAATCTTTGTCCTGACCTGATATCATATTTGGTTACTTGTATCTGTGCAAGATATCACGCTGCTCCAAAGGTGTCTCACCTAGCTGCTGTTAAGAAAATCCTCAGATACCTCAAAGGAGCACCTAAACTAGGTCTCTGGTATCCCAGAAACAAAGATGTCAATCTCTATGGATACTCTAACAATGACTATGGAGGCTGAAATGTTGACAAGAAATCAACATCGGGAAGATGTCAATTTCTTGGTGGAAGGTTCATCTCATGGCAATGCAAGAAACAATCCTATGTCTCTACATCAACTGCTAAAGCTGAATACATTGCCGCTGCTAGCTGCTGTTCTCAACTGCTATGGATTCAAAATCAGATTTTAGACTATGGATTCAACTTTATGAGTACTCCTACCCATATTGACAACAATAGTGCTATCTTAATTACTAAAAATCCAGTGAAGCACTCGAAGACAAAGCATATTGACATCAGGTATCATTTCATTAGAGATATTCATGAGAAAAATCTAATTAAGTTAATCAAAGTTGATTCAAATGAACAATATGCTGATCTGTTCACCAAAGCATTTGATGAACAAAGATTTAAGTATCTAATAACAGCTATTGGGATGATAAACATTGATTAATTTAATCTCTTTTGAAAACCTTTTTAATATGTAAGTCTTGTGTCAATGCAATTTAAGCCGTGTTACAAGAAGTTCTCTCTAAAATTTTCTAAGTGTAAATTCCTTCCGAAGATAAATTAACCCTTGGAAGACATTCTCTTATCTTCCGAAGCAAGATTTCTCAAAGGATAACTTTCTTCTCGGACAAATTTTTGGCCTCGGAAGAAGCGATTGATTGCATATCAGATCTACTTCCGAGACTTACAGATTCTCCATTCGGAAGCAACTCTAACCTTCGGAAGCAAAGTTTTGGCTTCAGAAGTAGGAATTGCCTTCGGAAGACAAGTTACCTTCGGAAATGTTTTCCACTCGGAAGAGAGATTCTATGGTGTAACGTAAATATCTTGGGCCCCACACTGTAAAAAGCAAAGATTTTGTTAATGATGTCGGATTATTTAATGGATTTCAACCTTACAGCCACTGTCAATTCATCCACTAAACCATCACATCACCTTATCCTAACCTCCATTACCGCCTTACCATCCTTTTTTAAATAATCTCGACTGTTCAATTTCATCTTCTTACTTGCAATTTTACTGCCCTAGAAATTTCTGCTCTCCAAATTTACCCAAGCTCAAAATCATCTACATTCACCTTTCCCAAATGGCATTCAACCCTCAGCACAACTAAGTCGCACTTCTTGATTCTTCAAGAGATGCTGACTTCTCTTAAATTATCTCCTTTCTCACCCAATCAACCTACTACACTGTCCTTACTATTAACCCCATTGTTTACTCCAACCAAATGGTATAATTTTGGGGAAATGGTCAGGTCGAAATCCTAAATGTGATTCGTGTACTGCGGTCCAGCATCTGTGGACAGGAATTGATCATCACTGAACAACTCATCAGGGAGCACCTTGAGCTTCATGATGAAGGAGCTCCTACTGAATTCCCAAAGGAAGATTTGGATAACACTTATATCCTAATGGGATATGGTGGAGACATCAGCAGGTCGACTGTTTACAAGTTCAAGTTCTCCTACAATTGGAAGTTCCTCCTGCATGTTGTTCTTCATTGTTTGTCCAACAAATCCGGAGGATGGGATCAAATCCCTTATGAACTAGGATGCTTAGTTCATGGATTGGTGAGAGGCCTGCGCTTCAATTACTCACGATTTGTGTTCTCAAATCTGTTATGGAATCTACAAAGGGAGACATTCTTCATGTATCCAAGATTCCTTCAACACATAATCAATTATGAGTTAGACCAAGCATGCTTGTTTGTGCAGCTGCTCTGATTGTTCCCCACATGCGGCCTACCATCTTCAAGACATTGAAGAAGGTATCCACCAACTTCACTAGAAGGTACACCATTCTGGTTACAGGTATGATTGAGCGCATAGCTCCTGGTGACACCCCTGTTCACCCCACAGGTGATGCACCCAAACCAGCAACCACCACATAATGCCAACACTACTTCTCCACCCATCACCATCACTTATCAAAGACGCCCCAAACGAACCCTTGTTCAATCTACTTTGATTGAACAAGCTCCTCCTGTTCAATCCAAAAGGACTAGAGTGGAAACATAGGCTCCCACTCAGTTAAAGGTCTCTCCATCCTTCTCTTTCAACCTCAATTTAGGTTTTGAGTCTCCTTAGTCTCAAACCCAGGAGCCCGATACCCAAACCAACAGCCCTCAGAATGAGTATCTACACTCTTCTGAGTTGCTAACAAGGGACAACCCCACCAGAGGCTCAATGCCTGTAGACATTGAACAAAGTCCTGGGTCAGTAGGATTACCTCCCAATCTCTCAATGACCTTCTATTCAAAACTGATGAATAGATAACATCTCTCCATGGCAATGAAGTTGATCTACAATACCCACTTCAAGATCAACAGTGCCCGGAGAAATCCCTTATCTCTAGCCCCCATCAGCAACCAGTAACTGAGGTGAGTCCCACTGATGTGGAGGGGACTCATGTAGATTCAGTTGCCACTACAGAAGGTGCTTTAATGGACCTTGTGGACAGTGGTAACATCTCTCAGACTAAATCTATGACAACCGAGCCCTTTGATGACTCTGAAAGAGACATCATTGAACATGGGAAACTAGGGTGCCAAGAAACCACATCTGGTGGTGAGGCTGAACATACTAGGTATGTTACCTCATCTCCCCGTGATTCTTCAAAAGAAGATGAGGGTAGCATACAACTCCTTGTTAAAGACCTTCTATCTAAGGTCTCAAACCTTGAATCCTTGGTTAGGACTTTAGAAGCAAGGTCTGCCACTCAGCAACTTGAGATTGACAATCTCAAGGCTCAACTAGCTGAGAAACAGACAGAGAGGTCTCTTAGGCATGTATCTATTCAGGTCTCACTGACTTCTTCCTCTAGCTCATCTAGCTCTCAAGATAATGCTATCAAAAAGGGGGAGAATGTTCAAAGACAAATACATGAGGACCCACAGAGCCGACCTTTCAACTTCAACATCTTCTTCTCCCATCATCTTATCAGTTGAGCCATCTAACGTCATTCTTCAGATTGACCCATGGATGCTCAGTGATATCTACAGACTCTTCACCAAGTTTCTGTTGAGATCCTCCTTTGAGCAGCCAAGCCATGATGCTGCAATGATCTACTTTGGAGCTAAAGAGCTTTAGAGGCTGACTGCACCTTCTTCCACTATAGAAGAAGTTGGTCAACCTCAGGTCCACATGGAACCCAAGATTCAATTCGAAGGGGAAATGGGGACTAATGGCCCAACAACTGAAACAATTGGGACAGAATCTGCATCTCCTCCAACTTCCGAAGCTGAAGTTAAAGCCTTGGAAGAACAAGCTGAATCTTCCGAAGCTGAAATGGAAGCTGCGGAGGGGCTATTCAAAATGTCTGAGGAACTGATCATCACATACGCCATCCTGGAAATGGCATATGAGGTGAGCAGTGAGGACTTTCCAATTCCACCTCCATCGCAGACACCATCTCTGTCTCTCTCACAATCAAAAACCTCTCTCCAAGAACCACCACAGTCAGGATCTTCAAAAGACAAAGGAAAAAGGAAAATGACTACAGAAGATCTTCAGGAAGAGGAGAAGATTGAGAAACTCAAGAAGAAAGGAAGACTTCAGACTGAGAAGTTGCTAGCTGCCAGTACAAAAGCAGTTGCTTCCAATCAGGAGGTTGTCATCAATAAAAGAAGAGAGCAGATAATTGACCAGCTCATTGAAATAGGAGTTGCCAATGAAGAAACACTCCTGCTGCCATTAGAGGAGTTGGTGGATCTAGAGAAGGCAACCAGGCTGAAACTTGAGGAAGAAGCCAGGTTGGCCTTGGAGATAGAAGAGGAAAAGAAACAAAAGGAGGCTGAATTGTAGCTAAGGAGAGACAGGGTGAACTTCCTACTCTCCAGAGGCTTTGAACTTCAAGAACTTTCTCCTATGATGATATGATCCTCTAGCTCTACAACAAAGAGCAAGATCAAATGGAGAAAGAAAGGAAAAAGGCTAAAAAAGAAAAGGCTAGAGACAAGAAGAAGAAGGAAGAAGAAGCCACGGTCATTGCCTCCAAGAAGCTCACTGAGAAAGCCTAGATGAAGGACTATCTTCGGGATCATGGATTCTCTAGGAGGCAGGTGGGTCCTATGTCTGAAAGGACACTCCAATGAATTGTCAGTGAAATCAAAGCTGACATCCGGTTGGGGAAAAGGAAAGATGTGTATAGCAGGGTAAAAGGGATGACCTTCACTGCTACCACCCAACCACAACCTGAACCTTCACCCTCACCATTCAACATTAAACCTGAACCTTTCACCCCTAAACCCACATCACTACCCTCACCTACTCCCTCATCTCAACCACCCAAACTTCCTATCTTCCAACCCAAAACACTAGCCAAAACCTCTGAACCTAAACCTACCCAATTACCATCCAGATCATCCCCTCGGCCTTCTCAACATCTCTCCCTGGAGGGGTTTAACGCAATCAAGATGAATCTCATCAACTACACTACTCTAAGCGAAGTCTCTTGTGTAGAAGACTCTATCAACATCACCTATGTTGATGGTTCTTGAAGTTCCCTCACAAGAGGTAAATTCCTTGATTTGCCTAGAGGAACTTTGGACCAGGCTGCGAGACTTCTGGGACTCAACTCAATTTCTTTGAATGATGAAGAGAAGAAGCTGAGAAGGAAACTGGTGACTCTGCTGGATACAAAGAAAGAGAACAAGATTCCTAGTCAGTCTCTTGTGCCTAGAAGGACGATAATCCAGTGGAGGTTTGATGAGCCTTCTCACAACTTTGTTGTGGAAAGAGAGAATGGTGAGGTCAATAGACTCAATGCAATCTCTCTGCTACACTCTAGCATGTTCGACATTGCAGAGCTAGCAGAGAAGCCATTCTCCAACCCCTCCAACTCTGAAACTACTACACTCACAGAAATCATCTCAGCAGTCTTCATCTAGTTAAGTTAACTGCAAAGGAAAATATTGAAAAAGAGTTGAAGTTGAGAAGACAGGAAGACAGGGAAAGATCTCTCACCAAAGGTATTGCCTTTCTACTGATGTTGGAAGGTCCCGAATTGGAACATATAGTTCGATGGGAATATGATTATAGTTCCCATCAACTAACTCTTTTCAGAGGGCAACAACAAAGGATACATGTTATCCAAGGTGACAGACTGGATTTCCTGCTTACCAAGGATCTGTACAAACTTCTCAGCACCACTTCAGGGAAAAACAAGGAGACAGACAAATATTACTCTCCTTGGTGCTGAAAGTTTTGAGAAGTCGAGACAAGTGAAGTTTTAGTAGCATCAGCCTAGGGGGACTTTGTTGGATCAAAAAGAAGGCTAATGCAACCAAAACTTTGTCACTTAAGTTGTTTTGGTGCTGCATGCAAAAGGCTTCCGAAGCTTAGCATGGAACTTCCGAAGGTTGTAGAGTTCTTCCGAAGACAAAATGAAAGATCAACTTCCGAAGACAGAACTCTACATCCAAAGACAAGTGCATACTTCCGAAGTTCAAGACTTAGAAGAATAAAGTAAAGACCACTTCCGAGGTATGATCAAAAGAAGAAGTCTCCAAGCCTTGGAAGAAGCAGCCTCTTCCGAAGTATAAGTGGTTTCGGAAGTACTAACTCCTCCGAAGCCATTTAACCTTCGGAAGACACTGCTATGAACGAGTGGACACAAGTATGGTCTCTGACACTCCGCTGTAGACTTCTGATACAGCATGGCTTCGTCCTAAAGAGCCATGTTATTGACCATACTTTATTCCACTGATCACCTTTCCATGATAGTACATGTTACAACTTTAGTTGGTGACAAAAGGTAAGTCAGGGACATGTCCTGACTACCAAATCTCAGATAAGACTTTATCCGAGATACCTTAATCTTTAGTCGTGTAGTATAGACTTTAGCTATAGGATCCTAACTGGTATCAAAGTATATCTGACTGTAGATAGTATTATATATAGGTTCTCCTTATAACTCATTATAGAGATAGATATCATATGCTTGTAAGAATCTTGTATTTTGAGTTGAGAATTAATATATAAAAGTATCTTGAAAATTATCTCTCTATGTTCTTAGTTACATTCTATATTGTGATTAACTCTTACTGATTCTTCATATATTCGAGTGTGTTCTAGGTGAGTTTGAGAGAAAAACATTGTGTTTAAGTGACAAACACCGATTCTACAATTCGCATGGGACTCATCTGCATTAAGCCCATGTGCATTAGTTCTATTCGCATGGGACTCATCCACATTAAGTCCATCCGTATTAGGGCCATTCGCATGGTTGTTCATTCGCATAGGTGTTCATCCTCATTGGCCCATTCACATGATATTCAGTCGCCTGGAAGGCCATGCAACTAAAAGGTGCCTATACGCCCAAGTAGGGCTTGTGCACTCGGGGAAAACGTAGTTTATGTACTGACTTTCAGGGGAAAGTGCACATGTATGTTTTGGCATGGGAGGTTCCCGTATGTTCATGTAAGATGACTTTTGAGATCTTAGAGGTTATGTTGGGCATGATGTTGTTGCATGTTTATGCATGATGTATGTTATGTATGTATGATGTTGCCTTGTATGATGATGTTGACTGTATATGATATGTTCCCTGTTATGATGTATGTTTATCTTTCCCGTGACTTGAAATTTAATGTTAATGAATAAAACAAAAGTATTATGGAACATAAAGTGAAAGATAATGAAAGAGGAACATGAAAGAAGAATGCATGCATTAATTAATGATGAAAGTAAAGAAAGTCTTGCAAGCCTTGTACGTTAGGACATGCCATTAAAAGGTGTTAGCCCAATGGTGTGCGGGTTCGCTACCCAGGGAGGATGCACATTGGGGTCTTTGTTTGTGATCGACCATTTGTATAGAACCTCTACTGCTTACCCCGGTACTGCGGCACCATGTATAGCTGTCTATTTATTGACTTCGGCCAAGTAGCTATATAGTTTGGGGTGTAGCTTATGGTATTGGTATGGAAGATATGAAAAGTGAAAGATAGAATGAATAATAAAGATAATAATGATATTATCTATGTGTACGTATGATGTATGATCACATGAAAGTAAAGTATGGTTTTTAACGAAAGATAAAGTATGTTTTATTATAAAACTAGAACTCACTCAGCAACGCTGACTTTTATGTGTTTCCAGTTGGCAGGTAATGATTGCTGAGGATGGCACGAGGTGGCTACTCAGTTCTTTTGGATGGCATTCATTTATAATGCTTTGTGATGTAATGCAACTTGGGTTTTGTATTGGATAACGATGTATTATTTTGCAAAAGCTATTATATTGAAATGGAGTGTTTTGATTAAATGTTCCACTGGAATGTTTTTATGTAATATGATGAAAGTATACATTTTATGTGCAATGATTTACTAGCTGTAAGCGTCCCAGGAACGGGGCCTTACAAGTTGGTATCAAAGCCAAAGTTTAAGTGAAATGGGTCAGTTTTCAAAATAAACCTTAACTTAAACTAAGAATGGGACAGAAAGGGAAGGGATGCCAATCTGAGTAGTTGCGTGCCATCTGGTATTTTCGTAATGTTGACCGGTATTTTGTGCGCATGTTGTGTGGTTTATGTGTTGTTTGTAGATTTAAATACTGATGTAGTCATGACAAGTAATGCTTGGGGTATGAAGAGTAAAGTAAGTGGCTAATCATAACTGGCCACTATAATTAGGGACTTACTATACTTGGCATAAACTGAGTTGTTCCATTGAAAGACCATGTTAGTGTTTGAATCTTTCAGTGTGCGTGTGAATGGCCAGTGGTAGATCTTTGAAAGCTTCTTGTGGACGTGGTCGTGATGGGCTTGGTGTTGAGCCGTGACCTAAGAGAGGAAGACCTAGAGTTGAAAAGGTGGTTCATGAAGAACCAAAGACTCCTCATCCGGAGGGTGGTGATGAGAATGCAAACTTAAGGGCCTCGGTGAAAGAGGCGGTGGTTAAAGAGGTGCATGAGGTCATGTAGACAATCTTACCGTCTGTAGTGACCGAAGTTATCAAGGTAGTACGGGAAAGGGAGAGGAAAGAAAAAAGTAGACCTATGGGCGAAAGAAGACATCCCGAGACTGAGATGGTTTTGTCTGCCGACAAAGAAGAAGAGGAGGAAGAAGTGCCTGCGCTGGAGGCGGCACGAGGCTGTAATTACGGGGCATTTATGAGATGCAAGCCCCCTACTTTAGATGGTAACGGCACTGTAGCAGCTGCTGCTCACCTGTGGGTGAGGGAAATGGAGGTTGTTCTTGGTATCAGCGACTGCCGGGAGGACCAAAAGGTGAAGTTTACTACCCACTCGTTTGTAGACTCGGCTCTATGTTGGTGGGGGCAATATAGTCCAAGCCGAGGGTAGTAGGGACATTGGGAGAATGAGATGGTCTGAACTGAAGAATTTGGTGATAGAGGAGTTCTGTCCTCATAGAGAAATGGATAAAGTTGAGAGAGAGTTCCTGCAGCTGGAGGCGGGAACCATGACACATCAGCAGTACACCATGAAGTTCAACGAGATGGCACGTCTAGTGCTAGATCAGGTGACGCATCTGTCTCGAAAGATCAAGAGGTACATTCAGGGCTTGCCGATGGATATTCGCAGGCATATGATCGCCGCCCAGCGAGGCACGTTTAGGTCGGCGGTCGATTCGGTAGGGAGATTATATGATGAACGGGAGGTGGTGGTGACCGAAGTGAGAAAGATGGGTGGTGGCGATCGGAACTGGAGCTGGGAAATGGTTTGGTCGGGGTGATTCCTCGATGGGTAACAAAAAGGCATGGGTGGATGATTGCCGTGTGACCACATTAAGTGCGGGGTAAAGGAGGTGTGGCAAGTGTGGAAGGGAGCATGCGGGGGAATGTAGGTTGGGATTGAACATGTGCTTCAAATGTGGGAAGACAGGGCACATCGCAATGGATTGATGTGCGGGCAGATGTTTCATCTATGGGGAGAGTGGTCATATGAGTAAAGACTGTAAGAAGCCAAGGGCTGAGGGTTCTGGGTTGAAGAAGACGGGAAGTGAAGGACTGAGGGCGAGCGGTAGGGCATTCACTATGACACAGGAGGAGGCTAGGACGGACCCTGACCTTGTATCCAATACGTTCTAGTGAACCAAACTTTGGCTTCTGTGTTATTTGATTTGGGTGTGAGTAAAAGTTTTATTTCTGCTGCTTTATGTGCTAAGCTACCTATTAGTAGTAGACATGTCGATGCGCCCTTTGATGTAGAAACTACCATAGGTAAGTCTACCCGGATTACCGAGATGATAGAGGGTTGTGATATGGAACTTGAGGGTTGTAATTTTCGTGTTAGACCGTTTGTGATGACCTTAGGTGCTTTCGATTTGGTACTTGGGATGGATTGGTTAGCGGACTTCGAGGCAAACATTATGTGTCGCAAGAAGACGATTTGTCTAACAGCGCCTGATGGGAGTTCGGTAACTATTTGTGGTGATTGGGTCACGACAATCCTCAAAGTAATCTCAATGGCGGTGGCGGGAAAGTGTATAAAGCGTGGATGTAGCGCCTACTTGGCTTATGTAAAGGATGTGGATATGCCAACACCACAACTATCCGATGTACCGGTTGTGTGTGACTTTCCGGACGTGTTCCGAGAAGACTTACCAAGAGTGCCACCTGACAGAGAGATCGAGTTTTAGATTGATCTGATAACAGGTGCCCAACCTATTGCCAAGGCACCGTATCGGTTGGCTCCGACGGAAAGGAGAGAGTTGATGGAGCAGTTGCAAGAGCTGCTTGATAAGGGGTCATTAGGCCGAGTATCTCTCCTTGGGGTGCTCCAGTCTTATTTGTAAAGATGGTAGTATGAGGATGTGTATTGACTACCGTGAGTTGAACAAGCTGATGGTGAAGAACCGATACCCCTTACCGGGAATCGATGATTTGTTCGATCAGCTTCAAGGTGCTAGTTGGTTTTCAAGGACAGATCTTCGATCGGGCTACCATTAGTTAAAGGTGAAGGAGCAGGATATCCCTAAAACAGCTTTCCGCACGTGTTATGGTTACTACGAGTTTCTTGTCATATCTTTTGGTTTGACCAATGCGCCAACTGCTTTTATGGATCTGATGAATTGAGTGTGTCGGCTGATGTTGGATAAATCAGTGATCGTGTTTATTGATGATATCCAAATTTATTCAAAGAATGAGGAGGAGCATGCTGGTCACATTTGGGAGGTTCTAGAGACGTTGAGGAAGGAGAAATTATACGCCAAGTTCTCCAAGTGTGCATTTTGGTTGCGCGAGGTTCATTTCATGGGTCATGTGGTGAATCCTAACGGGATTATGGTGGACCCGGCAAAGGTGGAGGCAGTGATGCAATGGAAGTCTCTAAAGACGCCATCCGAGATTCGTAGCTTCTTGGGTTTGGCGCGCTACTATAAAAGATTTATACAAGACTTCTCTAAGATTTCCTCTCCACTAACGAAGTTGACCCGGAAGGTTGTGAAGTTTGTATGGGGTCAAGCTCAAGAGAAGGCGTTCGAAGAATTGAAGGCAAGGTTGACTCAAGCTCTTGTTTTGTCATTACCCGATGGAAGCGAAGATCTAGTGGTTTATTCTGATGCTTCCTACTCGGGGTTAGGGTGTGTGCTAATGCAGAGAGGAAAAGTTATACCCTATGCATCCTCACAGCTGAAGGTTCATGAAGCCAATCATCCCACACATGACTTGGAGCTAGCAGTCGTGGTCTTTGCACTAAAGATTTGGCGGCACTATCTTTATGGGATGAAGTGCACCATTTTCACTGACCACAAGAGCTTGAAGTACCACTTTGAGCAGAAAGATCTGAACATGAGGTGGGGACGATGGTTAGAGCTTATAAAGGACTATGATTGCGAGATCCATTACCATCCGGGCAAAGCCAATATGGTGGCTGATGCCCTTAGCCAAAAAGAGAAGCCCGAGCCGATTCGGGTGAAAGTGTATCAACTAATCATGACCTCTGACGTGATGAAGCAAGTTAAAGAGTTTCAAGATGAGGCATTGAAAGAAGATCATCTTAACACTGAAAGAATGAGAGGTCTCTGAAAGAATGAGAGGTCTGGTTGTGGAGTTGGGCGAAAACACACTTGGTGTTAAACCTGATTTGGATGAGCGTGGATTCCTCATTTTGGGGATCTACAAGTGAAGATTATGGATGAAGCTCACAAGACTCGATACTCCATTCATCCAGGTGCCACAAAGATGTATCAAGACATGAAGAAGGATTATTGGTGGTCGGGTATGAAACGTGACGTAGTGGAGTATGTGAGTAAGTGCCTTACTTGTCTACAGGTGAAGGCCGAGCATCAAAAGCCGTATGGGAAGATCCAACCTTTGGATATACCGGAATGAAAGTGGGAGCACATCACCATGGATTTCATTATGGAGCTGCCGCATACTCCGAAATGGTATGATGCTATATGTGTGATCGTTGACCGCTTAACGAAGAGTGCTCACTTCCTACCGATTCGCGAGACATATTCATCTGAGAGGTTGGCTGCTCTTTTCATCAAAGAGATTGTAACTCGTCACGGTGTGCTGGTGTCTATTGGGACAACATTACCCACGTTTGTTCGAGGAATAACAAGTTTCAAGGACGAAACCTATATAAGGGGGTGGACTTGTAGCACTCGGAAATTTATTTTGAAGTCGACGAAGAAAAAGAAATAAAGTCCAAAGTCGGGGGACCAAACTCGCCAACAATAGAAAGTTGGGTGAATTGAAGTATTTGAAGGGAGAGGGCAGCCCTTACCCTCTCCCCACATCCAAAATTCAACAAATAAAAGAGAGGAGAAGAAGAAGGGGAGAAAAGAGAGAAAAAGTTGGTTCGGGTGGATTCTAGAGTGACTGGGTTTTAGTAAGAGTGATGTTCTTACTAAGAATCGAATATGATAATCAAGTCAATGATTGAGTGGCGGAAACACACAATCGAAGAACAATCAAGCAAGAAAAATTACTCATAAATTCTGTTTGTATTGATATATGATAGTTGACAAATTACGGAGAATAATTACAACAAAATCCTGTTTCTATCAACCGTCCCTCAGTACGAGGTAAACTATTCTCTTTATAGAAAGACAAGATGCCTTTACAAAATGACTAAACTACCCCTGACCTATTACATCAGAAACTAGTCTAAGTCTTGATCCGTATATCTGCTTGTTCAACCGCGTTGACAAATGCGGATGAGATAATCTTGATTCTCATTTCCACTAGATCATCAGCATTAGTAAGTTGGTCATTCGTATTGGTTAATGCGGATGAACAAATACTTGTGCGCATTTGGTTGGTCATCCGCATTTGTCAATGCGGATGATCAAAGTCTTGTCCGCATCTTCTTTTATTCTTCCGCATTAGTCAATGCGGAAGAGTAACTTGTTGAGCATAAGTGTTGTGTCTTCCGTATTAGTTAATGTAGAAGAGTAAACATTTGTCCGCATCAGATTTTTGTCTTCCGCATTGACTAATGCGGAAGATAATACTTGTTATTTTTCTTGTATTTCTTCATCCGCATTGCATCTTGGACTTGTGGGATTCCAGCTAAACAATCATGAATTCACCCATTGAGTTGGCATGTATCATCCTTTCAGGGTGCAACATAGAGTGCAAAATCATCGTGTAGCGGGTCCAAACGAAGCTCTATTTCTCGGTGTTGATTGTGTGAGTTCTAGGACCCCTCTTTTACCCATTTTCAACTGATTTGGGGGGTGGAACTCATAGTGAAAACCCGTTTTTGTATGTGTGTGTGTTTGACCCATTGTATGTGTTTACGTGTGATGCATTTGGAGTTTGTTTCTGAGCTTGTGCATGCTTGAATGGTGTTAAGGTATGCATTCCTAAGGTTTAGGATGGTTGACTTGAGCTTAGAAACAGTTGGATGAGCTTGGATGTCAAAAATGTCAGATTGGATTCATGAGTGAGCTGTATTCTGCGCAGTTAGGGCTATGCGACCGAATGGCATGCCAGCCATGCGACTGAAGTCCACACACAACCTAGTCGTGCAATTGAAGTTTAATCGCATGTGAGTCATCTGAATATAGCTCATACGCCTGCCAGTCGTGCAACTAAAGGTCAATCGCATGGCGAGTCATGCGACTGAGAGTTCATCCGCATTAAGTCCATCCGCATTAGTTCCATTCGCATCGGACACATCCGCATTAGTTCCATTCGCATCGGACACATCCGCATTAGTTCTATTCGCATGTGACTCATCCACATTAATTCCATCCGCATTAGGTCCATTCGTATGGGTGTTCATTCGCATAGGTGTTCATCCGCATTGGCCCATTCGCATGATGTTCAGTCGCCTGGAAGGCCATGGACTGAAAGGTGCCCATACGCCCAAGTAGGGTTTGTGCACATCGGGAAAACGTAGTTTATGTACTGACTTTCGGGGGAAAGTGCATATGTAAGTTTTGACGTGGGAGGTTCCTGTAAGTTCATGTAAGATGACTTTTGAGATCTTAGAGGTTATGTTGGGCATGCTGTTGTTGCATGTCTATGCATGATGTATGTTATGTATGTATGATGTTGCCCTGTATTATGATGTTGACTTGTATGATATTTTCCCCGTTATGATGTATGTTTATCTTTCCTGTGACTTTACATTGAATGTTAATGAATGAAATGAAAGTATTATGTAACGAAAGTGAAAGATAATGAAAGAGGAACGTGAAGGAAGAATGCATGCATTAATTAATGATGAAAGTAAAGAAAGTCTAGCCTTGTATGTCAGGACATGCCATTAAAAGGTGTTAGCCCAACGGTGTGCGGGTTCGCTACCCCGGGAGGATGCACATTGGGGTCTTTCTTTGTGATCGACCATTTGTATAGAACCTCTACTGCTTACCCCGATACCGCGGCACCATGTATAGCTGTCTATTTATAGACTTCGGCCTAGTAGCCATACAGTTTGGGGTGTAGCACACGGTATTGGTACGTAAGATATGAAAAGTGAAAGAAAGAACGAATAATGAAGATAATAATGATATTATCAATCTGTACGTATGATGTATTATCGCATGAAAGTAAAGTACGTTTTTTAACGAAAAATAAAGTATGTTTTATTATAAAACTAGAACTCACTCAGCAACGCTGACTTTTATGTGTTTCCAATTGGCAAGTAGTGATTGCTGAGGATGGCACGAGACGGCTACTCAGCTCTTTTGGATGGCATCCATTTATAATGCTTTTGTGATGTAATGCAACTTGGGTTTTGTAATTGGATAACGATGTATTATTATGCAAAAGCTATTATATTGAAATGGAGTGTTTTGTTTAGATGTTCCGATGCAACGTTTTTATGTAATATGATGAAAATATATGTTTTATGTGCAAGGATTTACCAGCTGTAAGCGTTCCGGGAACGGGGCCTTACAATTTTGTTTAATAATAATAATAATAAAAATAATAATAAATTAATCGAGACATACATGGAGGTGTTATGGTTGTATGTTGCCATGTTCAACATAATAATTATTAATAATTAAATAATATAATAAAATAAATTAAGATTAGGATGCCAAAGTTGGCCTATCCATGTATATCTAAAAGTTGGAAAATAATATCTTAATCATGTAAGATGGTTATAATATTATTAAAATTAAAGTTTTGATTGAAGTCTTGTTCATAAAAGACGATTATATGTATGTATACAATTCTTGAAGATGACAATAAAAACATACACATAAACAATTATCGAGAAAGATTTAGAGTAAGATTTTGAACAAAGTTGTGTGGCGATTGAGGGATTGGTTTATTGTATAGATAGTAAGTTATCTTCTAAGAAAGTAAGTACACTGAACCGTAACTAATTTACGTTGCATGTTTAATTTCATGTTATATGTTTAATTGTTATAAGTTTCTATGAATTTTTTGGAGCTGAAACATGTTCAATCACATGTAATATATGTTTATTTATTATGATGAACATGATTATGGGGGAAATGATGTATAAGATTACGGGTCCAAGTATTTATATTCATAGTTTTAAATGGAGTAAAATATATTTAAGGATTTTGAGTGTTGACATCCCAAAGGGTTCGGGTGTTGAACTCAATATATATAGAAAGGGGAGTTAAATATATGTAAGGATTTCGGATGTTGAAATACCAAGAGGTTCGGGTGTTGAACTCCACATATATAACGAGAGAACTTAATAATGCTCAAGGGTTAAAAATAAATCTAGAAGGAATTCAGGTGTTGAATTCCCAATAAGTAATAAGGGTTAAATAGAAAGAAATTAGGTGTTAAACCCCAAAAAATGAAAATATATTTTTGAAAATAAAGAGGTGTACTTACTTAACGAAAGCTAATAAAAATATTTTTAAATATTTGAAGGAAAAGTACCAATAAATGGTTAAATTTTCACTAGCATGACTGGACTGACGAAGAAACCATACTCTCGTTTAATATTTAATATAATAAATATTGTATTAAAAGTTTGTAAAACGTTTATATTTTCTTGTAATATTTTTATATTACAAGAAATGACATATCATTGCGAGTGACAAGTTTTGTTGTGATCTGGGACCAAAACTCTAATATAACTGGTGAAAGTATTTTATAAAGTTAAAAAAAACTGGTGTGTTTCACAACTATAGATTAAGGTCTTGAATGTATAACTTTCTACTTTTGTACTTTTATCCTTTATGTATTACATAAGGATATGAGCTATGGCATGTCATAGTCACTAGTCAAAAGTCAATTTGCCTTTTGACTTTACATTAATCTTGCTATCTGGATTAGTGTTTTTAGCTAGCCTTTAAAGTATGGCCGGTTGTAGAATGTACTATAAAGTATCTCATTGTAATCTGTCATTCGACTAAGCCTTGTAACGTTGGTTAACGCTTAAGAGTAATATACATCATTCTTGAAAACTAATTACTCTTGTTCTGCTTGTGTTCGTTACCTATGTTTATTATTTCATTTAGCCGGTACCTTATTTGATCTGTTAATTGTTCTAGTCTCTCCAACCTTGTAGAACGGTTGAATTGATCCCCTACATGATCCTACAATTGGTATCAGAGAATTTTAGGCTCTTGACTGTAAGATCTCATCATCTTTAATCCTTTTAGTTTCGCAAAACACTTACCAACTTAAATGATAGCTATTACTAAGGCTAAATGGAAACCCATACCATGACCAAATCTCTACTAATCACTCATGATGATGTTGATACTTGGTGCCAAAGGAAGGAAGGGTTCGTCAAGTGTCAAGACAACATGACATAAGGATCTGTTGTCTCGAGACCTCATGTTCTAAGCACCATTTCAGCTGCTATTGGTGGTGTAATGATTCCAAAGGATGTGTCTAACTACTCCGAAGAATATTGGAAGGAAGTGAATGTAGATAAGCATGCCATGATCGCTCTACAAACTGCTCTTTCAAACTTATAGAAAGAGGCTTCAAGAAGTGTAAAACTGCTAAGTAGTTTTGGGATGCACTAAAGCTTATGTATGAGGGGTTTGATTAAGCTATAAAAAAGAAAGACATCTTGAAGTAGCATTTTGAGAACTTCACCTTCAATTAGATGAAACTATGACTCGATAATACTTTAGGTATGTTAAGATTGTAGATACTCTCATTGATGTTGGAGTTAAGCTTGAGACTACGGACATTGTGACAAAATTCTTGTTCTCTATTCCTAAACACGGACTCACTACTATACGGTCATTAAGAGAACGAAAGACCTCTCCACGCTTACTCTCACAGAGTTGTATGGTATCCTTAGTGGCTACCAGATGAAGATGAACATGCAAAATCCATCCGGTAGCTCTTCAAGCAATCAATAGAGTTCAACCTTCCATTTGGTTGAAAGGGACTAAAGAGAACAACATCATTATCATATCTGCACCCTAAAAACTCATAGAAGGGCCCTTTCATCACCTTCCCGGAGACACCAAGGGATAACTACATCCAAGAAAGCCCATTCTAAGAGACAAGCTCATTATAAGCCTTTGTGTCTTTTGATGAAAGTAGTGGAAACTTTCTCCTCAACCCTGAAGACTTGGACTATATCCATCCAAATGACCTAAAGTGCATGGAGATAGTTCAACAGGTGGCTCTACTCAGACATAGAGCCAAGAAGTTCTACAAGAGAATTGGGAGAAAATTCCCAATAATATATCCGGTGGAAAGTTTGGGCTGCATAAAAGCAAAGTAAAGTGTTCTAACTGTAACTAGATGGGTCACTTTTCTAGGGAGTGTAAGGCATGAAAGACAAATAATGGCCATACACAACTTAGGCCAAACTACACTCAAAGAGTTCCAACGATTGAGAAGCCCAAGTAGCATGCTGCAGTCGCTATGAAAGGAGGCTTTTATTGGAGTTTCTAGGTTGAACATGTCTCTCCTAACCATGCCTTGGTGGTAGACCAGGATGAAACCAAGGTATTGGAACATCTTTGTACGTTTGAGTGCATTGCTAAAGTAAATATGTATAGGTCATATAACTTGGAAATGAGATCTAACCTTGAGTCCTTAAATATTTTTAAAGCTGATTTCAAAAGAGCTAAACATGTTGAAGGGTTGGTTGGTGCAGAGAGCACATATTGCTGATGATGTTGTGATCGGAATATCATTCCATCCTGTTTTCCTTTTGGACAAACAGTGCTGATACAAATGAATCAGAAATCTCCATTGTAAATCTACCAAACCCTTGACTATCTGTTTAGCTTCAAATCCACCTTCATAACCAATTTCTGCAAAGAAAGAGGTTATGGTATCTTCTTCAAGTTCCAATGGTGCTTGAGCATCATCACCAAACCTCAAGCATCTTCTAACACTTTCTTCAGTAACAATCAGTGTATGCTCACTGTCAATTCTCCCCGTCAGTGATCTTATTCCATCATCCTCAACAACTTCAGCTGACTCCCAAAAGTTTCTGATGTAGCTTTCAAATATGGTGGGTCTTATTGTCATGGCATAAGCTACCCTTGTAGTAGAAATGAATCTGATCATGTCTCTCATTCTTCTGCTTCTGGTACCTCAGGGTTGAGAAAACAACTGACATTATGGAGCTTGGTCCATGAGAGATTTGTCATTATAATCTGCATTCAAGACATATGCATTAGAATCACTTTATTAATTAAACCAATGTTCATCACATTTTGACTTTCATAGGTCAAAATTAAAATCATATAAAACAGTACACCTGATTTTGACCTATTCGAATTTTGTGATTCATGATTATGTTGTTTTGTTATTTGTAAATATGAGCACCAACATTACTTAATCTTTAACATATGATAATCAGATTCATAGTTTTTGATTTCATAATTGTTCTGATTTTAGTCTCAACGGTTCAAAAGAGCACTTTAGCATTGAATACATGTTTGAAGCTTGAAGATACACTTAAGAATGAGTCGAAATCCTTCCATGTTAATGAATATTTTTTCTGATTTTGTGTGAACATTCCTTAACCTAGGTCACTAACATCATCGTACAAATGAATGTTCGACATTTGTGATTATTCACCTTTTCTCAGAATCCTTTTGGTTAAGAATCAATGCCCACGGTTTTGTTGAATCGATTGGGAAACTACGTTTAAAAGGTGAAGATGATGATGAACAGTATTTGGTGGCGCTCGTCTCACTATGAAGTCGCTCAATTTGAAAAGTATTAAATGACTCTGTTGGTTTTCTTTAAATAGTCAAATAATAGAATTCAAAAATTTTTTACAAGTTTTGATTTCAAATGCGGTCACTACTGTAGCAAATGCGGAAGTGTAAATGTTGATAATTTTAGACATCCGCATTTGTGTACCGTAGCAAATGCGGTAGAACACATTTTTGACCGACTGTTCGCATTCATCCTTTCATCCGCATTTGTGTACTGTAGCAAATGCGTTAGAACAAAACTTGATGAGAGCATTAGCATTTGTGTACTGTAGCAAATGAAAACTTTAAGTATTAAAAAAGCTTTTTGAATGTACTTATAATTGATGAAGAGAATTATATCTTTTTGTTGGGATCATATCAGTCTTGCATTACACAAGTGCATATTTTGTGATAAGATTGACGTGTTTATGACATTATTGATTGAAGGCATGATTGTCCTCTTAAACTCATACCGGGTTGATATTTTGATGCTAGTGACATTTATCACGTTTAGATTGATTTAGATATTCAATATGTACCTCACACACCATGCATGGAATGATCAACCATCCTTATGAATTGTATGGTAGAACTTTTTCACAACTAACAGACCAGGTTACATAAGTTATGAGATCTTATTTTCACTGATCCACCTTGGGATTCTTTTACTTTGATCCTTATCATGATGATCCACATTGGGATTCTTTTCACTTCACTTTGGGAGGTGATCCATAACGGATTCTTTTGTTCATTCCTTTGGAATGAATTGCTTTTGTTGATTCATCCAATTTGGATGTGTTCCTCATTAGGAATCTTTTGGATCATTACATCTGCACTTTGTGCATGATTCATCAGGTCTTGCTCAGCAAAACAGAGATGAATCTGATGTTGGTGAAAGAGATTCATAAAGTATCATTCCCTGGTGTGTGTTTGTTACTACACTTACAGTCACTTGAATAAATTGATACATACCAATACTCTATGATGAGTTTCACCATTGAATATATCTTTAGTTTATCACTGCATGTATCTTCTCTTCCAAGTTGAGCCTACCGACATATCAGGTAAGTCATGACAGTCTTTCAAATTGGAAATAAAGCACAGTGAATGATATAATGACTGTAATTATATCATTTCCCTATCTTTTCTTCATCAAAAATTCTCCTTTTTGGGATTTTTTTTAATAATTTTTACATTGTTTTTGATGTTTTGATGGATTTTATTCAAGGTTAATCATACCAATTGATTGAACTAAGAATTCAAATCTACTTTGTTCAAATGCCTTAGTAAACAAATCAGCCAATTGATTTTTAGTTGGTACTTGAATCAATTTGATTAAACCCTTTCAGCACAGTCTCTCAAAAAGTGATATCTAATTTCAATATGTTTCGTGTTTGAGTGCTGAACTTGATTATTTGTAATAAAGACAGCTGCAGTATTGTCAAATAAATTGGGGTATGCAAGAAGTTATAACCATAATCAAACATCTGGTTTTGAATCCAGAGTACTTGAGAGCAACAAGCAGATGCTACGATATACTCAGCTTCTACTGTTGACACAGATACATTTGTTTGCTTCTTGCATTGCCATGAGACCAATCTGGGACCAAGAAATTGACAACTGCCAGACGTGGATTTTCTGTTGAAGTTGCATCCACCGTAGTCACTGTCAGTGTAGGAATAGAAATTGAAGTCTCCTTCCTTTGGATACCATAATCCAAGAGCTGGTTTGCCCTTCAGATATCTGAATATTCGTTTGACAGCATTGACATGTGGTTCCTTAGGATCAGCTTGATATCTGGCACACACACAAACTCCAAACATAATGTCGGGTCTACTAGCTGTAAGATACATGAGTGAGCCTATCATGGATCGAGAGTGTCTGATCTACTGATTTTCCATCTGGATCGGGACCTATCTTCACTTAGGATCTACAGGAGTTCTGATAGACGACAATCAGCAAGGTCGAATTTCTTCAGCATTGTTTCTACGTATTTTGATTGATTGATAAAAATTCCATCTGCTGTTTGTAGAACTTGCACCCCTAAAAAGAAAGTGAGTTCTCCCATAGCACTCATCTGAAATTTGAATGCATGAGATGTTCAAATTCTTTACAGAGTTTCCTGTTTGTAGAGCCAAATATGATGTCGTCCACATATATCTGTACTAGCAACATGTCTTTCCTTTTCTCTTTCTGAAGAGAGTTGATCAATTCTACCTCTTTCATAATTGTTAAGTAGAAATGATGATAGAGTCTCGTACCACTTCCGGGAGCTTGATGAAGACCATACAAAGCTTTGTCAAGCTTGTAAACTCTGTGAGGAAAATCAGGATCTTCAAATCCAGGTGGTTGACTCACATAGACCTCTTCAGTAATCTTTCCATACAGAAATGCACATTTCACATCCATTTGGTAAACAGTAAACTTCATGGATCCAGAATATGCTAGAAAGATTCTAATGGCTTCTAGCCGAGCTACAGGGGCAAATACTTCATCATAATCTATTCCTTCTTCTTGAGTGTACCCCTGAGCTACCAATCTTGCTTTATTTCTAATGACGATTCCCCTGTCATCAGTTTTATTTTGTATAGCCATCTGGTACCAATAGGATATTGTCCTTCAAGAAGATCTACCGTTGCCATACTTCTTGTTTCTTGAATTGTAGCAACTCTTCCTGCATTGCTTCAATCCAGCTGTTGTCTTAAAGTGCCTCTTTGATGTTTTTGGGTACTGTTTGACAAAGAAAGCATGAGAACAAATAGATGTTCACAGTGCTTGACATGCTTCTTGTCACTCTTCATGAAGATCACCAATAATGGTTTCAACTGGATGATTCTTGTGATTCTGGTGGGTGGAATTGAGTCACCAGTAATTGTTACATCAAGATTGGAGACATTCAGTTCATTATAGTCAGAGGCATCATCACTTTGAATGTTGGAGAAATGAAGGTTGTCAGGACCCTGTCTCAGTGTCTGCTTCAGCATTAGCAGCACTTTCATTGTATCTATCATTTGATCTTCTTTCCACTCAGCTGAAGGCAACGCTTGTTTTTCATTTCTAATTGCTATAGATTGATATTCTGAATTAGATGTTAACAAGCTGGGTCCTTCTGCATTGAAATCATTGATTTGTGGTTGATGGTCTGATGGGGTCAGCTTGCAGAGGTACATCTTCATTTGGTTCTTCAGTGTGAGTAGGAGGAATTAATGGAAAGTCAGTTCTCCTTTCTATGCTTGAAGATGAACTAGCTGAAACTAGATTACCTGCATTAGACAAATAAAATGAACAAAAGATTTTGTAAAAGAGTCAATATCAAATAACCAATCGGGACCATTTGTAGATTTGGGAAATGAATGTTCCTTAAATGAACATTAGTTGATTCATCAACAATGTTTAATCGAGGATTAAACACTCTGTAAGCCTTTGACACACAAGAATAACCTACAAAGAATCCTTCATCAGACTTAGCTAAAAATTTTCCCAAATGGTCACGGGTATTTAATATTGAGACTGGACTATCAAATGACTTAAGAAATCCAATAAATGGTTTTCTTTGAAACAGCAGTTCATATGGAGTCATGTTTCTTTCTTTGAGAATCATAGTTCGATTTTGCACAAAGCATGATGTGTTAACTGCCTCTGCCCAAAAGGTTATTGGCAATTTAGCATCAGCTAGCATAGTTCTTGCTGCTTCAATTAGTGTTCTATTTCTCCTTTGAGCTACCCCATTTTGTTGAGGAGTTCTAGCCGCACTAAATTGATGAGCTATGCCTTTAATTGTGCAAAATGAGCTCATGTCTTCATTTTTAAATTCTGTCCATTATCACTTCTTATGCTTTTGACCTTATAGTCAAGTTGGTTCTCAATTTTAGTGATAAACTCTTTGATTATTGAGGATGCTTCATTTTTATGAAGTAGGAAGAAAACCCATGTGAATCGTGAAAAGTCATCAATGATAACCAAACAATACTGTTTCTTTCCCATACTCATGACATGTGTGGGCCAAAGAGATGCATGTGAAGTACTATCAATGGAGTATTGTTTGAGTTCACAAGTTTTAGTTTATGTGAAGATTTATGTTGGTTTCCTTTAAGGCATGCTGAACAGTGATCAATAAAATGAAATCTTTTTGAGGCAATCGAATGACATGGTTTCCTTTTACTAATCTGTTCATGTTTTTGAAATTTGTGTGCCCCAAACGTCGGTGCCAAAGCTGTGATTCATCAAATGATGCTTTTGGCAAGAGACATGTTTCTTCTGTTAGTGCAGTAGAATTAAGGTTTAAGACATAAGTATTATTCTTTCTCGGAGTCTTTAATACAACCCATTCTTCAGGGATATGAAATCCTGACTTTAGAATATAACAGTGGGTGTCGGTAAAGTGAGTCGAATATCTCTTGTCGCAGATCTGAGACACGCTTAGAAGATTGAAATTGAGCTGTTCACAATAATTCACTTTACCAAAGCTGTGCATCCCTTTGTCACAGATCCTTCTCCTGTAATCCTACCACCTTGTGAATCTCCTCCAAATGCCACAGGTGTTCCTTAATATGCTTGAAATCATGAAGGAGGGAACGATCTCCGTCATGTGTCGGGAGCATCCACTGTCCACATACCATAGGCTATTAGACCTATATGGATGACCCTGCAAGCACAAAAGAACTAGTTAGAATATGGAACCCAAGCCACCACGGTCTTGGGTATCCCGTTTCTATGCATAATGGTGACCTCTTGAAGTTTTCCTCTAACTTGTGACCTAATTAGAGGTGGTCTTGAGATTTTCTGTGAGAATATGAATGAGCTATTTCATCACCATCATTTGAAAAATCAGAACAATTATGAAATCATTTTTTATATTTGTTTCTTTGATTTTTACGTGAGTCTTTCATATTTTCATCCTTTGTTGGTTTATACGTCCTTGATTTTTTATTATAAATGTGACTCTTAACAGTTGTTTTGTCAGATGATGTTGGTGAGATAGGCTTGTTTGAGGAATTCTCACACTCGATTGCTTGTAATAACAGTCATTTGTATTGTGATTGTTTAAGTCACAGACTGAACAATATTTGTTGAAATAACATGTTTTTGTTGAATGATTGTTCATGTCACAGATGGAGCTATATTGATTGAAAAAGCACTCTTCTATTTTGTGGTTAAACATATCACATATGTCACAATACATATGCTTGTTAATTTTCTCAGATTTTACTAGTCTTGACTCAGTTGATTTTCCCTTTTTCAACTTAGTATCATTTTTTTTGCTGGAAGAAGAATCAAATTCAGCCTTTTGTGCAGTTTGCTTTACTGCACTGAATTTGATTGTCTTTTGAGGCTGTTTTCGATTCTCATCCTTTTTTGTAGCTCTTTCTCAATTGTTCAACATGATTTTTATTGCATATGTCAAATCCTACTCCATTTCTTGATTTTGATGTTTGAGGATCAGGTTGACTGTGTGATTTTGAACTCAGAGATTTTTGTTATTTCCTTTTAATGAACCTTCATCTGATATGCTTGAATTTTGATGAGTATCGATCTCATTATCAGAACTGCTTTCAGCAGAGGGTTTAATCTTTTGCACAAACTTCTTTTCTTCCATTAGCTATAGCAGGTATGAATTTTATGATGGAACAATAGCTTTAATGGGGCTGACTGGTTTGACAACACTTACTGTCTTGTCTGAACACTCTTTTATTTTTATTGGGTGACCTAACTTGATTTTATCCTCACTAGTTTCAATGTAAACACTTGGTTCATTTTGAGGATTTGTGATTTGTTTTACTATCGTGTGGGTTTTAATAGTGTTAGGTGCAGTTTGATTTTTGAGTATGACAGATTCAGGTATCAGTATAGTTGTCATTGTATGGTTGAGGACATGAATTATACCCAATCCCTGACATGTCCTTTGGATCCTTTTGAGAATCCAGCATCTCTTGCAGCTTTACTGAAGATTGTTGAAACTTTTCAAGTTTCATTTCAGTAAGGGCTTGGTCAGCTTTAGATTGAGCTAATTTTTCAGATAATAGCTCATTCTCAGCTGCAAGAGATACTTCTCACCATGAAGTTTTTCTATGTCAGAGATGAGAGATTTAATTTTAATTTCAAAACTTTTTATTTCTCTCTTCATCATCTCTGACTTTACTTTCTCCTCTTTTATTTTCTCAGCCAATTTGTGGTTATGCTCTCTATAACCTTGAAGTTCATTTATGCACTTATCAGAACAAAGATTGGATTTTACCTCAGATGGCATGGGGGATGGTCCATCATTAATGTGTGCCATCAGTGCATGGTTCTGGAATTGTGGCTTGACCCCTCTGCATACATGCTCCAGTCACACACTCCGTCTTGTCTGATCACAAGTGCATTTGCTGAAGGTTGGTTGCTCCCAAAAGCTTGATTGGCCAGTTGAGGTTGAGCTTGAGAAGATTGTTGTTGTTGATGATGATATTGTTGCTGATGATTGAGGGAGGGAATGCTTGAAGACGGTTGATATGATGACTGACTCTGAGAATGTCGTGGAGTATTGTTGTTTATTCTTGGAGCATTACATTCTCTAGAGAAGTGCCCGACCATTCCAAAATTGAAGCATTTGACATTGGATTTGTCGTATCCGAGCTTAGTATTTTCATTCAGGCTGAGTTTTTTGCCTTTCCTGAAAATTTTTTTAGCTCTCATGGCAATCATAGCCATTTGCCATTGTAAATCCATCTCTTCTACATCATCTGGATCCATTTCCTCCAGATCTTCTTGGATTAGATGTGTAGAAGTCAGTCTTCCTCCCAATATGCCTCAAAACTTGCTACAAAGGCATTATATGTAGCCTTCTGTTCTTCTCTTTTTTGATCATCAGTAGGGTTGGTAGAGACAGAAGAGAATCCTGTTGATTGATTGGTTGATGTTGATGCTGATGCTGATGGTCTGTTAATTGAGTGTGCTGCAAAGAATCCAGTGGTTTTGTGTTGATCTCCAGATGACAGAAAGTCATCCTCTTCAGTGATGAAGGCATTCTCAACAGAATGAGTTTCAGATGGATACTTATAAGCTTCAACAACTTTTGGTCCTCCAAGATTCCTACTTCTTTCATCAAGTTCCAGTGCTTCAATTTTTGCAATCATTATGTCAAGAGTGGTACTCTCCAAATCAAGAGTATTTTTCAGCATTGTTACGTTTTGTTTCCAATGCTCTGGAAGACTATGTACATTTTCTTGTTGAGGTCTTTTGATTTGTAAGTCACTCCCATTATCTCCAAATCATTTACTAACTACACAATCTGTGCAATTGTTTAGATATTGATTCCCCTTTGAAATGATGGAAGGTTTCATACTGATTTATCAGTTTGTCTCGGTTGATTTCAGCAACCTCACTACTTCGTTCACACATAATTTGCAAAGCATCCCAAACTGCTTTTGCAGTTTCATACTTCTCCAGCCTTTTAAGCACATCCATCTTAAGTGCTTGAGTGAGGATGGAATATGCTTTAAGGTCAATCTTGATCTTCTTATAAGGTCATCATCTAGAGTAAGATCTTCAATGGGAATCCTGGTTGTTCTGTAGAGAGCTGTCTGATCAGCTCACAGTGTTATTGGGATGTTGGGACCTTTACATATGAAATCCAGTAGTCAGGATCTACACCTGTAATATAATTCATAAATCTTATTTTCCATTGTTTGAACTCAGATTTATGTTTCAGCATTGGTGGTTTTGGGGTATGCCCAAGTTCTGAATAACTGTGAGAATCCATTTTATGAGTTGATTTTTAGTATGGATTAGTGAGTTTTTAAGTCTATTCAGTGGGTTTAGTTCAAATAATCATTAAAAACATCCAGTAGATTAGATCTGATGACTATGATGTCTGTAATCAGGAGTGTCTTTGTATTGTTGTAGGTTGTCGGACTTGTAGTTTGTAAGATGTTCTGTGTTCGACTGATTGGTTGAATGAGGGGCTGTTGATGAGTATTTCAGGTAGTATTCGGTGTGTAAACTGATTAGAGATGTATAAATACTCTGTTCAGCTACTCAATCACCAGATCTATCGGGTTCAGACTAGATCTGTGCAGATCTGAGTAGGAACGGAGAGCCGTGGCTCTGATACCAATTGACTAGATAAGATTTGAGAAAGATAATCTCAGTTGATGTGAATCAATAAGGACCGAATATAGTGATTGAGTCAAAGATTAAGAGGCAGAATCAGATAATCAATGAACATTGAATACACATGATACTCATAAATATGTTTGTATATATTGAATACTTTGATTGATTGATTACAAGAACATTCAATGCAAACAGAACATTCTAGGAACTAAGAATCAAATCAAATTACAGACAAAAGTTACCCCATGTATGAGGTATACTATTCTATTTATAGGCAGACACGTTGCCATTACAGAAGACTAAACTACCCTTACTAAAGCGTCTAAGTCTTCATAAGCATTGGCTGTTGATCATCCGCATTGACAAATGCGGATGAGTTGACTTCATCAGCATTTCTTCAACCGCATTGAAGCTTGGTCATCCGCATGGTAAATGCGGATGAACAAAACACTTGTCCGCATTTCTTTGGTAATCCGCATTGGTCAATGCGGATGAACAAATGTATATCCGCATTTATTAACTTGTCATCCGCATTGACAAATGCGGATGACCAACACTTGTATTTTTCTTCTTATTCAGCAGATACTTGTCTTGATCCGCATTTGTTCTTGGACATGAGGGATTCCAGCAGAGCAACCATCCACCACTTGAATTGGCATGTATGATCCTTTCAGGGTCCAACATAATCAAAGGTGCAATTCTTGTGGTTTCAGATGAATTGGAAATAGTATACGATTAGGAGTAGATATTCGATCGTTTGGGTTCTTTAATCGAATTATTGGCGTTTATGGCCGAACGGTTGTATGATTAAAGGTATCGGTTACTATTCGATTGGAGTTTGTAACCATTTGATAAACGCATTTAAGTGTATATTCAAGTTCGATTTGAGTTTCCGAACAGCTAAAGTGGTGTTGGGGTTTTCAATTGAAGAAAACTGGGGTTTTAGGGTCACCGGACTCCAGCCAGAAGGTGGCTGGAGTTGTGCCCAGGAAAACGCGGGAAAGGGGAAGTGGGGGGTTTGGATTAATTAATAACACCTTTGTCCCTCAACGTTGAATTTCTATTATTTTATGCTAGATCTTAAATTTAAAGTTTGTAAACTGACATTAAGACCCCTTTACCTTATTAAACTTCAATTTAACTTGTTATTTATTCAAGTTGTACTGTTATTATTATTATTATTATTATTATTATTATTATTAACTTAGGAATCTAAAATTAAACAAGGAATCAAGAATGAGTAGCCCATCAAGTTTCATAAATAGCATAACTAATCTATACAAGAACATAACATTTAACTTATAATTAATAAGAAAATACAAGATGTTACAGTCTCTCCAACTTATATGAATTTCATCCTGATATTATGAAAGAAACTATATGAATAAAAACGGTTACTTCTTCTTCATATGCTCCTCACGTGCCCAAGTAAACTCAGCCCCACTCTTATTCTCCCATCGAACCTTGACAATTAGGATAGTTGTGGTTCTTGTCTTCTTCATAATGTTATCCATAATTTGAATAGGTTTCTTAACAATGTGCAATGACTCGTTAATCTGGATATCTTCCAATGGAACATGCAGACTTTCGTCAGCCAAGCACTTTCTCAAATTTGAGATGTGGAACACAGGATGAACTCCACTAAGGTCGGAAGGTAGTTCCAGTTTGTAAGCCACTTTCCCAATCCTTTTCAGAATCTTGAAAGGTCCTATAAATCTTGGAGTTAGTTTACCCTTCTTTCTAAAGTGAACAACGCCCTTCCATGGTGAGACCTTAAGAAGAACCATGTCCCGACTTGGAATTCCAATAGCTTACGTCCCTTATCGGCCTAGCTCTTTTGTCGACTTCTTGCCACTTCAAGGTTCTTGCGAATATAGAGACTTTATTGGTCGTTTCTTGTATAAGATCAGGACCAGTGATGAAGTTTTCACCAATGTCGGTCCAGCAGATCGGTGATTGGAATTTACGACCATAAAGTGCTTCGAATGGTTCCATCTTGATACTCGAGGGATAACTATTTTTATACGAAAACTCCGCGAGTGGTAAATGCCTATCCCAATCACCAACGAAGTCAAGGACACAAAGACGTACCAAATTCTTGAGGGTTTGAATTATTCGTTCGGTTTGACCATCCGTTTGGGGATGATAAGCCGTACTTAAATCAAATTGAGTACCAAGAGTTCTTACATAGACGACCAAAAGTGCAAAGTGACACCAGCGTCTCGGTCGGATATGATGTGCAACGGTACGCCATGACGACTCACAATTTCGTCAATGTAGATGCGAGCCAGTCTTGAAAGTTTGTAGGTGTCTCGTATTGGTATGAAGTGTGCCATTTTGGTCAAACGGTCAACAATCACCCCATATACTATCATGACCACGAGGAGTACGAGGTAACCTAGTTATGAAATCCATGGATATATATTTCCATTTCCATATAGGGATTTCAGGTTGTTCAAGTAAACCACATGGTAGTTGCTGCTCGGCTTTGACTCTTGCACATGTGTGACACTTGGAAACATATGAAGCGATATCTTTCTTCATTCCAAGCCACTAGTATTGACCACGCAGGTCTATGCACATCTTATCAGAGCCAGGATGAATGGAATATCGAGTTTGATGAGCTTCAATCATAATGAAAGTTCGAAGGTTATCACGATTCGGAATCCAAAGTCAATTCAATAAGTACCACATGACATTCGGTTTTGTCTCCGGTTGTAACCGAATGTTAATCATCAAATCTTCATCTTTCCCTTTGTTAGTTAACACCGCTTGTTGAGCCTTTCAAATGCATAACTCGAGATCACTATCAATCCTTATGTTTTGAAACATGATAATAGCCTCGTTAACATCCACATGTATCTCGGTATCAAATTCCCCTAACGTGTCAAACCATTGCCTTTGATCTCGGATTTCTTGAAGCGAGACAATCTTATTGTGGACCTTGTGACTCAGCGCGTGAGCTACAACATTCACCTTTCTAGGGTGATAGCAATGTCATAGTCGTAATCGCTAATCAACACTATCCAACATCTTTGTCTCATGTTAAGATCCTTTTGATTGAACACGTATTGGAGACTCTTGTGATCGGTGTAGACTATGCATTGCATCCTCTGAAGATAATGTCGCCAGATCTTCAAAGCAAAAACAACAACACTAAGTTCAAGATCGTGGGTTCTATAGTTCATTTTATGAACCTTCAATTGCCTCGACGCGTATGCTATTACTTTGCCTCATTTCATGAGAACACAACCAAGACCTTGATTAAAGGCATCACAGTACATGGTAAAGTCGTCGTTTCCATCCGGGAGTGTGAGAATAGGAGTGTTACAATGCTTGCGTTTCAGTGTCTTGAAAGCCTCCTCTTGTTCGGGTCCCCAATAAGTCAGTTTTTTTGGCTTAGCACCATTAATGATTTAGCAATCTTTGCAAAGTTTGCTATGAACCTGCGGTAATATCCCGCTATGCCAAGAAAAGAACGATCCTCGGTTGGGGTTATGGGAACACACCAATTTTGCACGGCTTCTATTTTGGCAAGGTCAATGTGAATTCCTTGGATACTCACCACTGCTCTAAGAATTGGACTTCTTCTAACCAGAACTCACACATGGGAAACTGGGGGTATATTTGCTCCTTCAAAAGTTCGAGAACTTGTTGCAAGTACATCTCATAATCAATTTTCATCTTGGAATAATTAATAATGTCATCAATGAACACAATCACAAACTTATCCAAATACGGTTAACATACTTGATTCATGAGATCCATGAACACGACAGGTGCATTGGTCAAGCCAAGAGGCATTACAATGAACTCATAATGTCCATATCGAGTACGAAAAGCCGTCCTTGGAATGTTGTCATCATGAACATGTAATTGATGATACCCAGAACGTAGATCGAACTTTGAGAATTGGGTTACTCCTTGAAGTTGATCGAAGAGATCATCGATTCAAAGAAGAGGGTGTCGGTTTTTTATGGTAAGCTTGTTGAGTTCTCTATAGTCGATGCACATACGAAATGAACCATCTTTCTTCTTCACGAACAGCACAGGTGCACCCCACGGTGATGAACTAGGACGAATGAACCCCTTATTAGTCAACTCTTGTAGTTGACTAGCTAGTTCTTGCATTTCAGATGGTGCAAGATGATAAGGTGATTTAGCCATAGGGTTTGCACCAGGGATTAAGTCAATGTTGAACTCAACTTCTCGCACGTGAGGTAATCCCTTAAGATCCTCGGGAAATTCTCACACAAGAGGAATGTCTTTCAGTTCCTTACCTTTGGCTTTCATATTAACTACATACGCCATGAAAGCTAGGTAGTTTTTACTTAAGAACTTTCAGGCCTTGATGCAGGACATAAGTTTGAGTCCTTGGGATGATTTCTCTCCACTTTCAAAGTATCACCCGTCGGTAAAGGAATTCGAATGCACTTCTTGAACGATAGAATTTCCGAACGTTGCTTGGCTAACCAATCCATGCCAATAATAACATCAAAGCTTCCCAGTTGCATAGGAATAAGGTTGATGAAGAACTCGTGTTCGTTAAGGCTCAAGGTACAATCGCGTATTACGTCGTCAACGACGATAGATTTTCCATGGGCGACTTCGATTGTGAAGGATCTTTCCAGATTAACACGCGATTTAGAAAGTATAGGCTCGAATTCCAAGAACACGAAAATGAGGATAACAAAGGATAGTAATTTAAATAAGAATAAGCAAAGAGTTGTATGGTACATGGAATTGTTCCATTTGGTAACACATTACCATTTGGAAGCGTTGACACATCAAGGTGAATTGATCAATTTACGTTAGAAACTTGTGTATGTCGACCATAGTTTATCACTCATCCCAAAAATCCCTAGGTAAGCAAAACTAGTCCCGTAGGATTTATGCGAAATGCTTACCTTAGCACAAAGGCCTTTGCGAGGAAATCCAGAATACAGGTGTCTATGTGTCATACAATATTTCTTAGGTTCATGAAATCAAACCTTGATGATATTATATAGAATAGACAATAATTCTAAAGATTCAAGCCAATAACAATAAGTATGCCATCCCATGTGTCGTCGAGAATAAGATTAAGAAGCTTCATGTTCAGGGAGAATCAAGAGTAAAAGATAAGTTTAGGGAGACAAATAACAATGTTTAAGCAATCCTATACTAAGGCATCAAATTGCACATAAGAAGGCATAGCATTATGTAGCATGCAAACAATGTACTTTTACAAGAATATATAAATATTATTCCACGAGGTTCATACATAAACTATAGTTTAGGTCACCATTTCTAATAACCTAAATCTCTATAGTCATGGGCTCTTATACCAATCTGTCACACCCCAGCCTTGATGGCGGAATCGTTGAGATGTGAGGGTTAAGATTATTCACAACCATATTACGCTAAATTTAAATGTAAATATTAAAATTATAAGTTTCAATGGAAAATACAGACAATTGTCTCAAACATGAAATAGTTCCCAAACAAGACAAAGCATAACATAATCATTTTATTTATTTAACTAGGTCCAAATCCTAGTTTATTGCAAGCTTCAAATGATGATTTTAAACTTGAGTATTTCGAGAAACATGATAAAAATATAAGGTCAACTATAAAGGTGAGTTTCCAAGGTTTTCATACATAATATATCAAAGTTTACAAGTAGCAATTCATGTCATAGGTTATGTGTTAGCAAGTTTATAGAACACATATCATTACAACCAAACCTCGACTTGATTACAAGTATATATGATTGGCTAAGTGTCTTTGGTGTTCACGATGAACAAGCATACATTATTAGGAGCCGGCAATACATCGGTTTTAGCACCAAATAGGCTTGTCAGGCCCAAAGATTTAAGACGTTGCCAGGCTAGCAATTGTTAATGATTGCAAACAAAATATGTATCTTATATAACACTTACAACAACACAAATAACCATGACAAATTGTAAAGATGAATTGTAAGTGCTTTACAAGTTTAAACATTTACAAATGTATGTTGAATAAGTATCATGTTTCACCCCAAAAGAGGCAAGGAAAATCACATGGCAAAATAAGTATAAGCATGAAGATTAATAAGAATGATTAGGCGCCGTTCCAACGTAAATCATCACAACGCACCTAAATATATATATATATTTACAAAGTTTAATGTGTAATATTAAGTTTAATGAATTTACAAGAACTAGGGTTTTAAGTTGAATTTGGGGAGTTTATGTTAGTCCATTAAATAAAGAAATATGCCATTTATGTGTTTTAGGATAGAAAAAATAAAATTTAATCATTTATAATAATTAATAAAGTTTAAGTATAAAACTTGAATAATTATCTGAATTAATCATGATTTAAAAATAATAATTAAAAGAAAACGCTTGGACCAATAATAAATTATTATTTATATTTACAATCCATTTTATAAGAAATTACCCAATAATAACCTTTGTTAAAATGTTTTATTAAAATATATAATTATATAAATTAGAAAAATCATAGAAAATAATTTGGTGTCCTTTAAATATTTAAAGTTTACAAAACTCATTTTTATATTTATTAAAAAATTTCTACAATTTATTTAAAGGCTGTAAAGCCTTAAAAAAATATCTGAGGGTGCTTGGGTTCGAACCCGGGACCTCATGTTTAGAATGTGAGTGTGTAACCAATAGACTAGGGCCGCAGCCGTGGTATATGATAGTTTATAAATTATAAAAACACAACCATATGGACGCCGCCAAACACCATAAATCCTAGAATGCTTTTGATCCAAATTTAGCATTAATTTGATAATGATTACTGAAATAAACATGGGGCTTTGATTCCCCGTGTAATTTTGAGTGTTTGAGGATGTTTAATTTACCAGATTGGAGATGGTATTCAATATCCATGTATAGGAACCAAGTCGTGACTAGGTTAACTGATTAAGGTAGCAATCATTGTTGATAATCGAATTCCTTCTACAGGAAGCTTCAAATTGTTGGGTTTTGTACCAATTTTATCAAGCAAGTTTAACCATTTGAACTTGAAGAACGCATCGGATATTAGTGGTTAAAGTATGTTGCATTTTAATCAAAGACAAAACCCAAGAACAAGAATCATTAATATATGTGAAAAGACATGCTATCAAAACAAAAGAACATCCATAGGGTGTTCTTGAAACTACCTTTCAAGAACAAGATGTTGAAGTGTGGATGAGATGAAGATGATGATGCTCTTGAATGTCTAGCCCCCAAGAGAGAAAGCCTCAAGTTTGTATACCCACAAGCTCTTCCAAACACCTAGCTTGTTAGGGAGCACAACACTAAAACTCTCTACCTATGCTCCTTCAAAAATCTGAAAATTTTCAGCTTGTTTAGCCTTGAATCCGAAATTTTCAGCTTTGTTTAGAGGGAGTTCTATGCTTGTGTGTGAGAGAGAGTGTTTGTCTTGATTGAAGAGTGCAAGTGTAGTAAAAGTGTTGTAGTATCCAAGACTAATGACCCCTCATAAGCCATGGGGCGACCCAAAATTAAGATTCAAAATGGGTTCCCCCCATTTTGTATTTTTTATAAAATTGCACTCTTCAAACCATTAGTTTATAAAAATTAAAAACTATTTTAATTATATAACATTAACACACTTTTATTTGTTATTATTTAACCAACTTAAATAATGAAACAAATAAATTTCTCACGAACAAATTATCCATATAATGTTCTATTACAATAGCAACGTTTTAGAAAACCCATTTTCTAAATTGGTGTCAATATATATTTTTATGATCTCATCAACAAAGAAATGTTTATTGGCGTTTGTTTAGCTTGTTATTGGGTACGACCCGACATGGATCATGACATACTAACCACATCAATCTTGTATGTGTCTTGGGCATACAAGATCGAACAATCTCCCACTTGCACAAGCTTCATAGAAGATTGATGCGGGTAGTAAATACTGCCTAACAATGGTTTACTACCCTTAATACGTATGAAAAAGTGACATTCAATAACATCATCCCCTTCAAGTACCTTACTCGAAATGTTTTAGGTGAATTAATCATTTATCATTTTGTCACTGAGGTCATGTTAAACCCTAGAGACACGGAGTGATCATTCTCTATTGATTTAACTTTTTCAGGACTTAGACATCTTACTCTCAACGAGTAAAAGGGAAAAATCCCATCATGACTATATACGTCTCTCATAATTACCTTATATCATACCTGAACTTATACTTATGTACTTCCATGTTTCAGAACAGCGAAGAACTAAGTCAAAGTATAACATTTGGTAAATATCAAGACCCAATATGTATCTTAGGTCATAGGATACCAAATGATATTGGCCTTTACTCAAAACTACTTATGATAAATGAGGAAGATTCCATATAGTAATATTTGAGATGCAATTCAGTCCAATATTTGTATCCCACAAATATCTATGAACTTTGGTAGCAACCTTTTGCTCTATATTCATCCATATGAATATCTACCAATCCAAATTCATAGTAGTCTTACCTTCATATTTGTTCCCACAAGTATAAACGACTATGGACGTTCTGAGTAAAAGATTTTCTTATGGATTTTAAACATGAAAAATAGGAATATTACTTAAAACACTATAACCAAATAATTTATTCAAGTGATAAAGGGTTACAGTATCTAAATACAAAATTAAAGATAATATCTAGTCACTATAATATTGAAGTCCCATGGCACAAGTATGACTTTCATGCTTTGCCTTTTCAAGAAGCTTCGTGAGTGGACCTGCAATGTTTTGATCCGTGTGAACTTTGCGAATACATATCTTTCCTTTTCAACTTCATCCCTTATGTAGTTGAATCTCCATTCAATGTGCCTAGTCTTTTGATGTGCACGGGGATCCTTGATTTGAGCAATCACACCCTCATTATCACAAAGAATTTCTAGGGGGTCCTGAATGGAAGGGACCACCCCTAGATCGACAATGAATTTCTTTAACCATGCAGCTTCCTGAGCTGCTAATGAAGCGGCGATGTATTCTGACTCTCTAGTTGATAATGCCACCATATCTTGCTTAGAGCCTCCATTCAAGATGAAAATGTACCCCGATTGTGATCAAGAATCATCCCGATTAGTTTGGAAACTCGCATCCGTGTAACCATTTACTAGAAGTTCCTCCTCACCAGATCCATAGATTAGGAACATATCTTTGGTCCTCCTTAGGTACTTAAGTATGTTCTTAACAACCATCCAATGATTATTTCCAGGATTTTGTTGGCATCGGCTTGTCATGCTCAAAGCGCATGACACATCCGACCTAGTGCATATCATTGCATACGTGATGGATCCTATAGCAGACACATATGAGATTCCCTTCATTTTGTCTTGCTCATCCTTTGAGCTTGGATATTAAGTCTCACTCAATATCATTCCTCTTTGAATAGGTATGATACCTTTCTTAGAGTTTTCCATCTTGAACCTTTTCAAGATCTTGTCAATGTATGCACTTTGATTTAAACCTATCAACCGCCTTGATCTATCCCTATAGTCTTTATTCCCAAGATATAGGTGGCTTCACCAAGATCGTTAATGGAGAAATAGCTTCCAAGCCAAGCTTTTACACCCTCCAAGGTTGGAATGTCATTTCCAACAGTAAAATGTCATCGACATATAATACTAGGAAAGTGATGATGCTCCCACTAGCTTTCCTATATACACATGTTTCATCAGCGTTTTTGATGAACCCAAATTTGATAAGCTATTCATCAAAACCGTGATTCCAACTTCTTGATGCTTGCTTCAATCCATAGATTGATTTCTTTAACTTGCATACTTTGTTAGGATGTTTTGGATCGACAAAACCTTCAGGCTGAATCATATAGACATCTTTCTCAAGATATCCATTTAGAATAGCAGTTTTGACATCCATTTGCCAAATCTCATAATCATAACGAGCAACCATGGCAAATAATATCCTAATAGGCTTTAGCATTGCAATCGGTGAGAAGGTCTCATCATAATCAACCCCTTGAGTTTGAGTGAAACCTTTTGCTACAAGTCTAGCTTTATAAGTATACAAGTTTCCATGCATATAAGTTTTCTTCTTGAAAACCCACATATTTCCAACTACCTTGGAATTAAGAGGTGGTACAACCAAGTCCCATACGTGGTTGTCATACATGGATTGCATCTCAACGTTCATGGCTTCAAGCCATTTGTCATAATCCAAATTGGACATTGCATCACAATAGGTGGTTGGTTCATTGGAATGTACGATATAGCATCCATTTACGAAAATCCGTACCTTTCAGGTGGATTACTAATTCTACCAGATCTGCTAACGTTTTATGTATATTGATCAACCACTTGATTATTCTTAACATCCTCATGTTGGGTGCTAGTGTCAACCAAATGTGTATCGTTTGTGGTTCTTGATCTTCCTCAAGATCCACTATTCTACTGCTAGTTCCTTGTGTAAGGAACTTAGCTTCTAAGAACTCAATCTTCTTGGCAACAAACTCCTTTGTTCTCATGGATCATATAAATAATATCCCATAGAATCTGTAGGATATCCAATGAAGATACACTTAGTGGAACGGCTTGCTAACTTGTTTGAGGTGGGAGTCTTAACATAAGCCTCACAACCCCATACCTTTAAATATGATAGTGATGGAACCTTCCATGCCATATTTCAAAAGGTGTCATTTCAACTTTCTTGGTTAGGACCATATTCAAGATACAGGCCGTAGAGAGCAAAGCAAAACCGCAAAATGATAGAGGCAATGAGCTTCTAGCCATCATAAATCGAACCATGTCCAATAGAGTTTGATTTCTCCGCTCAGACACACCATTGTGTTGTGGCGTTCCAGGTGGAGATAGTTGTGAGACAATACCACAACTTCTAAGATGATCTCTGAAAGAATTACTTAGGTATTCACCTCCTCTATTAATGTGGAGAATTTTTAGTTGCTTGTTAAGTTGATTTTCTACTTCATTTTGGAAGATTTTGAACATTTCACAAGCTTCATCTTTGTGTCTTAACAAATACACATAACCATATCAAATATAGTCATCGGTAAAGGTAATGAAGTATCTTTCATGGTACCTAGTCGTTGGCTTAAAAGGATCACATACATCCAAATGTATGATGCCTAAAAAATCTTTTGCCCTTTCGGATTTGCCACTAAAAGGTGTCTTAGTCATTTTACCTTGTAAACAAATTCACATTCATCAAATGAATCATATTCATTTGCTTTTAAAAGACCGTTCATTTGAAGTGTTGTATGTGCTTCTTGTTTATATGACCAAGACTGCAATGCCAAAGATAGGTATCACTCAAATCCATTCTGAGTTTCTTAGTGGTGGTTTGGTACAATGAGCTATCATATAATGTGTTTTCACGAACCAATTCATAAATACCATTAATGGGAATAGCCTTAAAATAAAATATGCCATTTAAATAAACATGAATTTTATTTTCAATAAATGTCAAAACATAACCATATTGTCTTAATTGGGTAAGAGAAATAATGTTCCTAGTCAAACTAGGAACATACAAAATATTGTTCAAAATTGCTTCCAAACCATTTGGAAGCTTCAAGATGTAGTCCCCTTAGCCTTCAACTTGAACTTTTACCCCATTCCCCATGTAGAGGCTAACATCCCTTTTCTTGAAGTCCTTACTTCTTTTGAACCCCTATAATAAGTCGCAAATGTGAGTTCCACATCCAGTATCCAATGCCCATGTGTTAGAGGATAATAAATTTAGATCAATATGAATCATGAAAATTGTACATGATGTTTGCCCGGCATCCCTCTTACCTTGCAACTCTTTGAGAAGGACTGGGCAATTTCTTGCCCAATGTCCAATGTCCCCACACTTAAAGCATGGGTCATTCGAAGCAACCTTTTGCTTCTTCTTCGCTGGTTTTGGTGGTGGCGCTCTTACCACTCCCTTTCCCTTTCCCCTAGCGTGCCCCTTACCCTTGGCAACATTTGCCTTGGGTGCGGAGTGAGGCCTCTTCTTGTTCCCACTTTCATTGATGGTGAGAACGGGTAAAACCATTTTACCCATGGCCGCCTCAGAAGTTTTGAGCATAGAGTGAAGCTCACTTATGTTTTTGTCCCACCCATTCATGTTATAATTCATGAAAAAGTTCTCAATCCTTTTTGACAAAGAGTTGAGGATCAAATCCGTAGCCAACTCTTTCGAGACGGGACAATTCAACCTTTTGAGGTGGTCGATGTGGCTTTTCATCTTAAACACATAAGATGAAACAGATTGGGTGTCATCCATACGACACGCATGGAGTGCTCGAACCGTTTCGAAGCGCTCTACCCTTTGTTGTTGTTGGAATGTTTCCTTCAACTGGGTTATCATGTCATATGCTCCATGATGTTCATACTCCTTTTGGAGATCCGGAGTCATACTTGCCAACATAAGTCAAGACACTTGGACTGAGTCCTTAGTGTATTTCACCCAATAATTTTAGGCCTCCTCATCCTCCTCATTAGGTTGATCGAGAATCGGATCGTCTAAAATATACGATCATTTCTCTTGCTTGAGAACAATTCTCAAGTTTCAAAACCAATCAATAAAGTTATTATGGTTTAGACGCTCCTTTTGGAGAATGGTCCTTAGTGATAGTAAGCGAGCGGACGGGATATCATTATTTTCATTGTTGTTGGTGGCCATCTACAAAATTTAACAAAGTTCAATTTTAGTATTTTCAATATTGTTCATATTTTAATAATTAAAGCCCCTTTTTAAGTGTCTTACACAATTTTAAAATTCTAGAATCCAATGTTACATTTAAATATTGGTTAGGTGACCTTTATCCCATTATTTAAATTAACAAGGTAGTCAACGTTTGAAAATTGCAATCTTTTGCAACTTCTAGAGGTTTGGGATCAAATTTAAAACATCATACGTATAGTCGGCATGTTTATCCCATCAACACCTTTGTAAACCATATTGTAGGTGATCCATTTAACATAGTTTAACATAGGTAAATCAAGTTACCCTACTTGCACACACATGTGAGTTTTCCAACATAAGAGGTTAGGTGACCTTTATCCCATTAATAGTTTCCAACTGACTCAAGTGTTGTGCAAAATGACGGTGTTAAAGTTGTTTATAAAAAAAATCTATAGTTTTCATAATCTTAGTTTAGAAAACTCAATGTATGTTATATATGCATGATTTCAAATAAAAGGCACCCTATGGTTCACTTTTTAATAAAACCTCTTTTATTAAAATCATTAATCCTATTAATAACCCTTTATTAACCACATAATGTTAAAGAACCATCAATTTTCATCTTGTTAAGTTTGTTAATAAGTTTGTTAAGCATATCCAAATATCAACCAACAATCTTAGAACAAACAACCAAACAAGCATAATCATATAAACATAAGTGCATAACCATAGCCACTAAGTTGACCACACTTGTTTGCTATCACAAGTGTTGTCATAAGGTCATTCCTAAGGGTTAAAATGACACATCAAAATGTGTCCATGAACTCCCACTTGAATCCACATCCAAATGCTTCAAGTGTCCATGTCTCTTGTATCCTTCTTTCGGTCTTCATCTTGGGCATCTTCTTTTACAAAATCATATCCTAATACAATTTTTCTAATAAAAGAAATGCACCTATCTATTTATTACATAACAAAATGAATAACTAAATTACACCCAAAATACAAACACAAATATTACAACCCTTTCAAGAACCAAAACCAACATGACAAAACCATAATCAACCAAATCCAGAACACATAAGGTCAAGGCTATGTTATGCACCAAAATATGTATTATATACAACATTCAAGACCAACAATGAACCCCTTTTAATAACCTTAATGTTCTGGCCAACATGAACCAAAACTTTAGGTTTTGTCCAAACAACACAATCAACCATTTGATGTTAATCTTTCAAGGTTTATACTAAAGCATGTAAGATTAACCCTTGAAACATAAGAGATTCATACATCCACAACAAAACAGCCCCTAATGGGTTGAAAAAGTAAATGAAATCTAACTTTTCAAGAACTCTAGAAGCATGTATTCCACATAACCGCTCTAGATGCCATTGTGGGGTTTGTAACAAGTTTATCAAAGCAAGTTTGACCATTTAAACTTGAAAAATGCAGCGGATATTAGTGGTTAATGTATTTTAAACAATATGAAATTTTTTAAGCATTTTAACGAAAGAAAAAACCCAAGAACAAGGATCATTAATATATGTGAAAAGACATGCTATCAAAACAAAAGAACAACCATAGGGTGTTCTTGGATCTACCTTTCAAGAACAAGATGTTGAAGTGTGGATGCGATGAAGATGATGATGCTCTTGAATGTCCAGCCCCCAAGTGAGAAAGCCTCAAGTTTGTATATCCACAAGCTCTTCCAAACACCTAGCTTGTTAGGGAGCACAACACCAAAACTCTCTACCTATGCTCCTTCAAAAATCCTAAAATTTTCAGCTTCTTTAGCCTTGAATCTGAAATTTTCAGCTTTGTTTAGAGCGAGTTCTATGCTTGTGACTGTGTGAGAGAGTGTGTGTCTTGATTGAAGAGTGCAAGTGTAGTAAAAGTATTTTAGTATCCAAGACTAAAGACCCCTCATAAGCCACATGGGGCGGCCGAAAATCAAGATTCAAAATGGGTTCCCCCCATTTTGTAATTTTTATAAAATTGCACTCTTCAAACCATTAGTTTATAAAATTAAAACCTATTTTAATTTTATAACATTAACACACTTTTATTTGATATTTTTAACCAACTTAAATAGTGAAACAAATAAATTTCTCATGAAGAAATTATCCATATAATGTTGTTCTATTACAAAAGCAATGTCTTAGAAAAACCATTTTCTAAACTGGCGTTAATATTTTTTTGTATGATCTCATCAACAAATAAATATTTATTGGTGTTTGTTTAGCTTGTTATTGGGTATGACCTGACTTGGATCATAACGTACTTACCATATCAATCTTGTATGTGTCTTGGGCATACAAGATCCAACACTAATGACTCTAAATATGAGAAGCCCTCTGTTAATTGTAAGTTAATAAGCTTGAGATGAGGTCTACGGGTGGTTGCACGTTGCGGCTTCAAATGGGTAATCGAAGGTGCAATTCTTGTATGTTTCAGATGAAATTGGAAATAGTATACGATTAGGAGTATATAACCGAATGTTTGGGTTCATTTAATCGAATTATTAGTGACGTTTAATGGCCAAATGGTTCTATGATTAAAGGTATCGGTTACTATTCGATTGGAGTTTCTACCCGGTTGATAAACGAATTAAGTGATATATTCAAGTTCTATTCGAGTTTCCGAACATCTAAAATGGTGTTGGGGGTTTCAATTTGAAGAAAATTTGGGGTTTTAGGGTTACCGGACTACAGTCGGAGGGTGGCCGGAGTTGTGGCCAGGAAAATGCAGGGAAAGGGAAGTGGGGGGTTTGGGTTTAACTAATTACAAATTTGGTCCCTCAACTTTGAATTTCTATTATTTTATGCTAAAACTTAAATTTAACGTTTATAAATTGACATTAAGACCCCCTCACCTTATTAAACTTTAATCTAACTTGTTATTTTTTCAAGATGTATTATTATTATTATTAACTTAGGAATTTAAAATTAAAGAAGGAATCAAGCATGAGTAGCCCATCAAGTTTCATAAATAGCATAACTAATCTTTACAAGAACATAACATTTAACATTTAATTAATTAGAAAATACAAGATGTTACAATATTCATTTGTGCATGTAAAGATTTATATGAGAACAAGTAGGGATTATGTTCAAATGAGATAACTCCTTCACACACATTATTATCTGTAAGATCTCGAAGGTGTGAAACTTGTTAAGATGATCGGCCCCTTATAGATTTTATCCAAGAAAAGGATGAAGATGAACAGAAGATAGTAAAGATGAATCTATTGTGAGTGAGAAGGATCATCCTAAGAAGGATCACTATGCTCCTTAAGAGAAGAAAGAACTAATGATGACCAAGTCTACTAGGAAGAATATGATTAGGGCTGCCAAAAGAAAATCAAAGAAAGCCCAAGAGATCAAGACCACCTTCAACTTCAAAGAAAATCAAGTCATTATTTCTATTAGATTTGAAGTGGTAAAGACTAAATACTTAAATATGGACTTTAGTACCAGAGATTCTAGTTCATGTCCAAATCATTATACTCAAGAGAAGACGGTTGATGAAGTGTGCACCACTACTGCATAGCCTAAACTATCCAACTCTAAGAGCAAACCCCAACCTAAGAAGTCTAATGCAACATCTATGTAGATAAGGAAGAAAGTGTAAATAGATCAAGCTCAACCTTCTACTCACAAGAAGACTCTTAGAAGTAAGCCAACTAAATGCATCATGTGTGGTGATGCCTCTCGTTTTGCTAGGATTACATCTACAATCTCAAGATTACCATTCATATGACTAAAATGAAAACTTCTAAGAAGAAAAAGAAGAAGATAGCTTTGGCAGAAAAATTTCTTCCTTTCGAAAGATCCAAAGTGAAGAAGAAGATAGGTAAAAATGTTACCTTCGAAAGAAAATTTGGTTTCAAAAGAAAAAGTGGTTTCGAAAGAAAGGTGTGCTTCTAAAGTACTAAAATCTACTACAGTAGATGCAAAATCTTTCAAAGGCCCAGTCTCCAAAACTTCCAAAGTCATCAAATCTTAAGAAGTATTAAAGGCTAAGTCTAATCTTTCAAAGATGGTAAGAAAGTTGAAAGAAGGCCATGTGACTGAAAATTCTTTATCTACAATAGCAAATGATCCTTAGAGTTTGCATATAGGAATAATAACTATTGAAATATCTTCAGTTCACTTTGATAAGCCCAAGACCAACAAGGTCTGGGTTTCCAAACGTAACTAACCATCTCTTTTTGTGCGAGAATAGCTTAAGGCCAAAGGAAATGTATGGATCATTGATATTGGTTGTTCCTGGCACATGAAAGGCAATGGATCTTTGCTTCAAAACTTTTGAAGAATTATTGGAGGTCCAATTGCTTTTGGTGGAGAATCAGGTGGATTGTAGATACATGTGTACTTAGTTTGTGTGCTTAAATGTAAAACTCTTTCATGTCTTACATATGTGTAATTTGACAATGTAATGAAATATGATATACGATTTGATGTTTATTTATCTTTAATTCATATGTATGACTTATTATATAAGTTTGATGTTGTTGCACATAGTTCTTAGTCAATAATGATTGAGTATTATGTTCAACCTAGTCGGATGAGTATTCATGCTAATGGTCCATACATATGGACCATACGCATGAATACATCATGCTTATGGACCAGTCCAACGACTAAACCATGAGACTAGACCAGTCGTATGATTGAGACGTAAGATTGACTCGGTAGCACGACTGAACCTTCACTCGTGCGTATGGATCAATCGCATGATTTAGTCGCACCACTGAGCCATGCTAATGTTTAGTCGTACAAATGGAAGCCACTAACCTATAAATATCACCTAATTCGTGAAAAACAAAACATTTCGAGAGATATTACGCATACACATAAACCCTAGCTGTCCAGAGTGTCCCAAACAGCCTGTCAAAGTTCATAGTTCGTTCCTGATCGATTCCTACTCGTTCTTAACATTTTGTTCAATCTTCTATCGATCAGGTTATCCTTCTCATTGATTGGATCGCCATCAAGTAGGATTCCGCACTATTTGATCCGGTATAAATTTAGAATCAGTTAGTACTCCATATGTACACGATCCTAACCTAACACATGGTATCAGAGCTTTGGCTCTTGATTTTGTGTTTGATTCAATTAGTTTGGTGTCAAAAAATCTACGTTTTAATCAAAAGAGTCCCCATGTTTGCTTCAATAGTTGTTTTTGACATTTTCAGCTGTTAAAGTTTCGATTTTTCAATATACGGCACATTAGGGTTCTTAGAAAAATCGTATTTTGTGTCAAAGTGTCAAAATCTTCGATTTTGCAAAAACAGCAGCCTTTAGTCACACGACTAGCTCATGCGTACGATTGAACTCATTCGTTCACTCCATTTGCACGAATGAACTCAGTCGCATAACTCATTCGCACTATTGAACAACCCTAGTCAGTTGACTCCATTTCGCTTGTTCATACGCATGACTGAATCCAATCGCACGATTGAATTCATTCGCACCCTTCATTCGCTCGAGTGACCCCTCACATAGTGCCTGAAGCCAATACTAGGAAGTTGAAGACCGAGAATCTTGGTAATATAATAGTGGATGTTGCAATGGAGCATATGGATCTTCTAGTAGTAATGGTTCAATCCTATGATGGTTTGCTTGCTAGGAAGATTAGAAATTCCCATCTTGCAGATGAAGATTACGAGCAAGTTGACGAAAATGAGCTATAGAGAATGGACATCATGTGGGCCTTGGCGAGTGATGTTAGAAGAGCTAAAATGTTTGTCAAGAAGACGGGACAAAATCTAGTAGCCACTAAAGATACAACTTTTGGTTTTGACAAAACCAAAGCCACCTACTTCAACTGTGGTGAAAAGGGGCATTTTAAACGTGAATGTGTGAAGCCCAAGAAAACTGGAAATGGTAACCCATTTCCTACTTTCAACCGTCAAGACAAAAACATGGTTGGAACTAGTTCATCAAGCAAAGAGACAAAGGCTCTAACTGCTCAAGGTGATGAAGGACAAGACTAGTCCTTCCGATTTGTTTTTCCTGGAGAATCAATATTGCCTTTGTTGAAGCATTGGATGACGGGTCTGCTAGTGAAGGTGAGATTGCAGCGGAGCAAGCGATGTCAGATACAGAAGAAGCTATGAACATGGTAAATCACTTGGTTGAGGAAGAGCTAAGAGCAACAAGTTCAGAATCTCCAGCAATAGTAGAGTCTAACTTTGCTTTGATGGCTGATTCAACTGACTCGTCACAGGTAAGTTCTACCAATCAATTATTTGAAAAACATGCTTGTATTGAATGTGAAAATTTTAGAAAAAGCATTGATCTGAAATTTGCTAGGTTATTAGAACACAATGATAACTTAGTAATGATTTACAACTTGGTACTGAAGCTAATCATATATTAAAACAAAATGAGTGCAGTTTTAAAGAAAAGATAGAACTTTTAAGAAAACAACTAAGGGAAACTGAGGTTGTTGCTCTAAATCAATCTAATGATATAAAGTTTTATTTAAATTCTTTGGAAGAAACCAAGAAGGAAAAAGCAGTTTTGGAAGTCGAGGTTAATTCTTTAAAACAAAATCTGCATAGCTGGGCTAGTTCTTCTCACATAGTTCAAAACATAGTGAAAGAACGAAATATTGGGGAAGGTTTGGGTTACAAAGTAGTTCCACCACCACATGAGATCCTTTTGAATACAAATGTAGACCTACTAATAACAACCCAGTTAAGGATCATGTGATGTCCACTCCTCTGGTTAGTGATCCTAATTCCACAAGTAAACCGGTGGAATCTGGCACTAAACAGAAGGAGTCTACTTTGAAATCATAAGGCAAAATGCTAGTTGAGAATTTGGATGATGAATTAAAAGGGTTAGTTTAAGGTCAGGTTCACAAACGTCCATTTCAAAACCCAAAATGACTAAACCAGTTAACCAAAATCGTGTTAATCATCAAAGTCCAAACAAAGTGCAAGTTAAAGATGTTCAAAATATTAAAACAATTAATTTTGTTAATAAGGCTGAAACATCTAAAAGAGAAGTGACAAAACCCAACCAGACACACCTTACACCTTCACTAAACTCAACATCACCTAAAAGTTTTCGTCAATCTATAGAAGCAAGATCTTGCTACACTTATGGAAAACGAGGACATATCTCTTCTAATCGTCCTTATTATGAGATGCACAGAAAGAAAATTGAACTTTATGATGTAAAACCAAGTTTTTCTAAAGTAAGATCTAACACTCCACCTAAGAGTGTTAGTGAACCTAAAGTTCAAATAATAAGACAGTCATCTGTTTACCACAAACAGGCCTTACACAAAACTCGCTTATGGAAAGAAAAATCAAGTAACGTGTCTGATAATAAGGAAAAGAAGAAGAAGGATGTGCCCTCATCCTCTAAAGGACAATGGGTTGAGTTTATGATGTGTGATTCCTCTGGGTCACCTAAGCCAGTTAAGGATTGGGTCCCGAATCTGAACTAATAAGTTTCTTTGAATGTGCAGGGTGTCCGCTATAGCGCTATCACTAATACTTGAATTATTGATAGTGGGGCGTCCAGGCACAGGACAGGGAACTCGTCCTTCCTTTTCAACGACAAACAACTTAAAGGGGGACACGTGTCATTTGCTCGAAATAAATGAGGTTACATCACCGCACAAGGCGAAGTGGGAAACCAGAATGTATAGTTTGACAAGGTTAACTATGTTTAACAAGTACAAGACAACTTACATTCAGTCTCCCAGATCTATGATAAAGGATTTAAATTGTATTTGGCAACAAGAAGTGCTACATGTTGAAGAAGGACTATATGATTGAGGAGGATAAGATTCTTATGTCAGCTTCAAGATATAACGACTTGTATGTCTTGGATCTATCAAAAGCCTCCACAACCGATCACACTATGCAATGCTTCTTGTCAAAGAAACTGAGAGGGACATAGTCTGATGGCATAGGAGAATAGGACACATCAATACTAGGAAGATGAATTATTTTGTTCAGAATGATTTGGTGAATGGAGTAACTGTCAAGAATTTCCAACTTCTGGATTTTTGTGTAGCATGCAACAAAGGGAAATAGACTAAGAAAGCTCACAAGGCAAAGAAAGTTAATTCTATAGATATGGCTCTCGAGCTTCTACACATGGATCTGTTTGGCCTTGTTAGCATAAGGAGCATTACTGGAGATCTGTATTGCTTTGTAGTAACAAATGATTACTCAAGATTCTCTTAGGAGATGTTTCTAAAAGCCAAATCAAAAACTTTTGAATCATTCAAACATCTGGTAACTACTCTGGAATGACTTCACAAGCTGAAAGAAAGGCATATTCAATTAGAAAATGACACTGAATTCAAGAATCAGTGGATGGAGGCATAATGTAGAGAAAGAGGAATTGTTCATCAATTCACCTCTGCCTACACTCCACAGATGAACGATGTAGCTAAAAGGAAGAAATGGAGCTTGATAGAAACTGCCAGGACAATGCTAGCCGACTAAAAACTGCCTATTCAATTTTGGAATGAGGCAGTGACAATGCTTGGTACATGCTCAATCGAGTCCTAGTGGTCAAACAACATGGGAAAACATGTTATGAACTACTCCAGCGACGTAAACCTAACTTAGAGTATCTAGAACCGTTTGGCGCACCATGCACGTTGTTAAAGAAAACTCAGACTAGGAAGTTCAGTGAGAAGTCAGAAGAAGGTATGTTTCTTGGATACAACATACTAAACAAGAGAGTTTACAACACTAAATGGTTCAGGTAGAAGTGTGGTGCAATGTTGATGTTCAAAGATACACCACTCCCTTGATGGGAAAGGACCCTCATTCTTCTTCGACTATGATTGATTCTTTAAGTACTTCAATCATTCGCCTTCTTATACTGATGACGAGCTTTCTACTAGGATGATGTACGACGCTCTAAACACTCCTCCACTAGACTCGACATCAACCGGTCCATTAGATGATACTTCTAGCCCTTTAGGGGGAGACATTGAAGTAAGTGATTCTTCCTCTGATGATGAAGCAATTGAGACTGCAAATATGGACCAAGAGGAACTAGTTGCCACCAATGAAAGTACACAAGCATCAAATCCTAATGCCTTTAACACCTTGGAACCTCATACTCCAACAGCCACAGATCCTGAACCTAGGTTTAACAATCTGGATACTGAGGTAGTTGTTCCCACAACTCCCGGATCTTAGAATAACATCTATCATCCCTTGTACAATGTCATTAGGGATGTTTGATCGGGAGTACCGACAAGAAATTAAATGTACTCAGCTGATTATGCCTTAGTCATGGAAAAAGGATATCTTCATGATGGTGCATATCAATGTTTTGTGTCTCAATTTGAGCCAGAATATGTGAGTGAAGCCTGAAAAGATGAGGCATGGGTCAGCGAAATGCAAGAAGAATTCCTACAGTTCAAGAAGTTAGGAGTATGGATCCTTGTGACAAACCAAAAGGTGCTAAGGTGATTGGCACTAAATGGGTGCTCAAGGGCAAGAAATATGACCAAGGGGTCATAATCAAGAATAAGGCTCGACTTGTAGTTCAAGGATTTCGACAAGTCGAAGGCATAGATTACAATGAAGTGTTTGCACCGGTGGCAAGGATGGAAGCAATACGTATATTTCTATCTTATGCATGCTACATGAAGATTAAAGTTTATCAACTAGATGTGAAGAGTGCATTCTTTCATGGTGAAATCCATGAAATGGTCTATGTCAGTCAACCCGAAAGATTTGAGGTGCCTTATCATCAGGATAGAGTTTACAAACTAGACAAGGCTCTTACGGGCTCCATCAAGCCCCTAGAGCCTACTATGAGAAACTCTCAACTCATCTTGTGAAACATGGTTTTCACAGAGGAGTTATTCACTGTACATTGTTCATCAAAGAAAAGGATGGAAGATTAACTGCTGGTACAGATCTATGTGGATGACATAATCTTCGGTTCCAAAAACAAAGAATTATGTAAAGAATTCGAATGTGTAATGAAAGCAAAGTTTGAGATGAGTGCAATGGGGTTGATAAAGTTCTTTCTCGACTTACAGGTGGATCAGACACCAAAAGGAATCTTCCTGCATCAGACCAAATATGTAGGAGATATCCTCAGTCGATTCGACATGGAGAATGCCTTGGTTGCTGGAATTCCACTGGCCACGAACCATGATGTGGCACCTGATGAAAATGGTGATCACGTTGATGCCACCATGTAGAGAGGAATGATTGGATATCTCATGTATCTCACAACCTCTCATCCTGATATCATGTACAACACGTGTCTTTGTTCCAGATATGAGGCAAAACCAAAAGTAAATCATCTCATCGGGGTGAAAAGGATTGTTTGTTATGTGAAGGGTACTCCAACACACGGGTTGTGGTATCCTCATGATGATGACTTTGAGCTTAAAGCGTATAGTGACTCGGATTATGGTGGTTGCAAGATGAATTACAAGTCAACATTAGCGGGATGTTAGTTCTTTGGTAGACAGTTAGTCACTTGGCAGTGTAAGAAGTAGACCTCAGTTGCTCTGTTAACATGTGAAGCTGAATACATTGTTGCTACAAGTTGCTGCTCTCAAATCATTTGGATTCAACAGCAAATGTGTGACTACAATTTTCAATTTTCTAACACCCTTATTTTTTATGACAATTCTACTGCAATTGTTGTAACAAAAAATTCAGTCCAACATCCTAAAACTAAACACATCGGTATTAAATATCACTTTATACGTGATTGTTTTGAAAAACAATTAATTGATGTGGTTAAAATTAATACTGATTTTCAACATGCCGACCTCTTCACAAAAGCATTTGACAAACCTAGGTTTTTATATCTTTTAGAGGTTAATGACGTGAAAAGGAAATGTGAAGTGATTCGAGAAGAAAAAAGTTCGTAGTCGGACTAGTTTGTCTTAGTTTGTTATTTATTTTCTTTATTTATTTATTTTCTTGTCTATTAAAATCCAAAAACACAAAAAGATTTTCGGTTTTAGATTTTTATAGGGGGAATAGTTTTACTTTAGTATTTAATTAGTGTAGTATTTATTTACCAAAAAAACGAGGGGGGAGGGCAGGTTAGCTGAAAGAAATGAAATCAAATCTTTGATTATGATTCAAAGTTTATAGAAAATGATAGTACATAGGGACCAAATTGGTAAGGATTTCAAAACTAATTCGCTCAAAATGCAAAATTCAAAGTACAAGTCTGAGAAGTCTAAGCACAACTAATGAAAAATGATAGTTAAACTAGTCTTCTACTAAAGTAACATAGAGAACATAGACCTATAGGTTGCTAGTTCATTATATGATGTGGCGGTAGATTCAACACAATAGATGAGTAGACTTCATTGGTGAAGTAAAACTCAAACTAACTTGTTTAACTTGTTATGGGTTCTTATCTTATCTCTGGTTAACACAATCAACGCATTTCCAATAAAGGGTGACGAGCAAACTAAATGCCACAAATGTGTGCGGATGACCATAAATATGAGCAAAAGCGCATGTAAAAACAACTAAAAGCAATCAAGCTAATGACTAATGTTGTTGGTGCGTTGTGTGCAAAAGAAAAATAAATGCTTTAAAAAGAAGATAGGTTGTGTGCCTCTCTGCTGTGCGGTGGCACTGACCTGAGGATAAGCATTACCTAAATATTCTAGAATTCATTGTTGTTTGCACCTCTTTGCTATATGATGGCACTGACCTAAGGCTTGGCATGTCTTTGAAAGCTCTTAGAATATTTCTTCTTCTCAAATACCCGTAGACCGCTCAAAAATCTCCTGAGGAATGTTGGTTACCATATAAGTGTGAGATCCACAAATGCTTTTTGAAATAATCTAACTTAATTCATCATCAATGTCAGTCTAAAATCTGTCTATGGATTTAAGTGGACAAACATACTTACAATCATCGTGGCTGCAATTCTTGAAAGTCAAAATCGTTGTGTGCATCTTATAGCTCTTGTATGATTTCTTGAAAGGGCTATTGACTCTCAGACAAAACTAGAATTGAGCATCAAAGTGCATATTAAAAAAGGGTTCCCAAACGATTATGATATACATGTATGATTGCATAATGAATCGTTCTAGAAATGATCAAACTAAATTGAAGCTGTTCTGCTGAAACCCAAAATAACAAAAATATGTCTTGTTTTTCTTATAAATTTCTAAGTTAGTTTGTATTTTCTAGTTTTTTGTTGCGTAGATGTCGGACTACACAACTGGATGTAATCTGTGAATCACTTACTAAAAGGGGCCACGTCTGAGGTGACCAATCAGTTTTAAATTAAAAGGATCATGTTTGAGATGATCAAATGTCATAATGTTATATCAAAAGTTAATATTCAAAATGTTTGAACGTGTATGAGTTCAAGCTCATAAGTATGAGCCAATCGTACGATTGAATCATAAGTATTAGCCAATCGCACGATTGAACAATAAGTATGGGCCAGTCATACGATTGGACCATGAGTATGGGACAACCATGCAATTGGACTACAAGACTGAACCAATCGTACGAATGGATGAAGGAGTATGAGCTAGTCGCACGACTAAACCCCAGTCACACGACTGAATCCCAGTCGCACAACTGAAGCATGAGTATGGGCTCAGTCGCACGACTAGACCATGAGTATGGGTCCAGTCACACGACTGGAATTTAAAATAGTATAAATAAGGGGGTTAGTTGGTCGTAACCCTTACCACCCTTCAAGTCCACTGAAATCGCCCATACAAACATACTCTGACCAATTTCATTTGCATGTTCTCACCTACTGATTGTTATACTAACGTGCATTCTATTTATCTACAGGTATTAGGCGACTGAAATCGATCCATATGAACATGTTAATCGTATATTTAAGGACCGACTGTGCTAAAACCTAGAACCGAGACAAAACCCTAAAATAAACCACTTAACTGGGCATAAAAGTTTATTTAAAGGACATTAAGTGTTATTTCTAGTCTCTGTGAGTCTAATGAGTCTAAACATGAAGTCTAACAAAAGGTTTTTGACAAAGATTCACATCCATTGGGTTCTATAGTGAGGGATACGAATGGTCATGCTGATGAACTTTAGTCGCATGATTGAGCCAGGCGAACGACTCAACCGCACGAATGAATCATGCGTTTGGATTCAGTCGCATGACTGACTCAACCGCATGGTTTAGTATACGACTAAGCTCAGTCGCAGGCTCAATCGCATGACTGAACTCAGTCGTAGGCTCAATCGTATGACTGCACTCAATCGTACGACTGAACTCGGTCGTATTGTTCAGTCGCATGATTAAATCAATAGACCAAAATCATTCAAAATTCACCTGTTAAGTCTAGCAACCAATCTAATGTATATATTTCTTGTGTTGCAACAATATGGCTCAAAGAAGGGATGATGAGCACCAAGCACAACATATGTGCACACATAGATGTTTTTCTTAGGATCAAGTACGCTGTAGACATCAATGTCGGCATACTTAACAAGAGCAACACGTGCCCCCAGTTCAAGTACCTGGCTTATGTTATCTTAAAGTGCATAGCCTCTAAGCATGGAGGATTTGATGAGATGTCTGACTAAATCCAGAATGCATACGTTGCACTGATGTTAAACCACTAGTTCAAGTGCTCTCACATGATCTTCTCTTACTTGATGAAGAGGAAGAAAATGATGTTTTGGACGGAGATGGGAATAATGCCATGCACATGGGTGGTGGTATGGATGATAAAGAATCTCAGGAAGCTAACGAGGTTATGTCACTTAATGTACAAGACGTTGATCCTTATTGACTCCAGTGGAAGATCCGTGAGGCTTATGAATAGCAGATTGATCCACAACAGAGCCAAAAGCTTGCTGAAGAAGTACTAAAGATCCTAGAAGAAGCTCATGACCATGAAGTTGAAACTAAGCTCCTAGTGCATATGTAGTGTGATAATTTCAGCCCAATCAAGTATCTTTTGAGGAAGTAATTGAAGATTGTGTGGTGTACATGTCTGGCTCAAGCTGAAAAGGGTTAGGGATTGTGTACTCGAATGAAATACTAACTGATTCATGTGTATACCGAATCAAATAGTGCGGAATCCCATTTGATTGGCGATCCAATCAGTGAGAACGCACGTAGAAATAATTATGTATTAAGTCTAACGTTAAAAATCGATTAGGAATCGATCTACTACAATCTATGAACTTGGAGTATGATCTTGGAGGTCTCTGGAAGGCTAGGGTATGTCTGATGTCGAAGTGTGTTCAATGCTTACGTTTTTCCACGAATTAGGTGGCATTTATAGGTTAGGGTTGCTCATTCGGGCGACTGAACCATTAGCATGGTTCAGTGATGCGATTGAGCCATGCGGTTGATCCATTCGCACGACTGAGTGTTCAGTCGTGCGACTGAGTCATTCGCATGAAGTTGTTCAGGCGTATGGAACATTTAGGCACATGGACACTTAGTCGCATGGCCATTCGGACACATGACCACTATTGGGGCGCATGGTCCATTCAGAAGCATGACCACTATTGGGGCGCATGGTCCATTCGGACGCATGAGAACTTCATCTTACTAAGTTTGAATGTATTCAATATTATTACATTATTTATACTAGTTTAAACAACCACAAACCTATATAATCAATTCAATATGCGTTAAACAACTCATTAATGAAATATTAAACATTATAATCACAACCAAACATTTATATTTCAATAAGTACCCAACTGTTACATAAGTGTAAGACATTAAAAACATATTACATTAAGTTCAGAAACTAGGTACACATGTACCTACAAAAAGACTACAGATCAAGACAAAAGTAATGATTAGATGTGTATGTACTTGAAAACTTTTGTACTTGAATTATGTATTACATTAATGTAATTAATGATTATTGATGTTAAATGTCTTGATTAATAATTAATGTGTGATGAGTTGAATGTTTAAATCAAACAAATGAAGCTCCACAGCAAGATGAATATGATGTTGTACCCCTTCAGCAAGTTAATACTCAACTTACCATGATTCTTGACTTGCAAGGGATCGTCAGACGATCTGTGAACTACACTACAGAGGAAGGAGAGATTATACATGATCTATCAGACGAGCAGCTCACTGAAATATTCAGACTGAATCCTGATGAGCTTGTCAAAGATGCTCCAGAAGTTGATATTGTGAGTGATGATGAGCTAAAAGATATGGATGAAATTGAGATAGAGGATGTCACTATAGAGCACTATCCACAGTAAACTGACCCAGAAGGACATGTTATCCCAACTTGGGTGAAACATTTGGCAGTGGTACTTTTGAGAAGTTGTATGAAATGGAGAAAGAAAAAAAAGAAAGAAGAAAGCAAAGCCCAAGCTTTGGATGCTAATGTTGATACCAAGAAAGCTGAATGGGCAGCTTGTTTTGTAGAGATGAAAGCCCAACGAGCGCCCCCAAAGCAAAATGCCTACACAAAGCTTTATAGAGTCAAAAGACATGAGAAAATGTCAGGAAAGATTATAGCATGGGCTTATTTTGAGTATTTGGATGTTTATGCTATGAAAAGGGAAAAAGGGATTGAGTACTTCAGATATCCTCGTGATCTAATGACTCTTCCTGGTTTTGAGCTCAACCGATTGGCATGCTTGAATCTACTATATGCTAAGCCAAGAAAGATTTTAGGTTGGTTTGAGGCTGCATTGAAGAAGGAATACCACACCAGGTGGGTAAACTTCAGACCTCAACAACCGAAGAGGTTCATTCATAAGTCTGAAGTGGATCCTATATCTGGAAAGCCTAAAGTAGTGCTGAAGTGGAGTACTCCGCGCATGATGTCCATGATTCCTTTGTGGGAAATGCCTCAGAATTTCACTCCACACTTCTGTTGGTCCATTTTATTGTATAACAGTGTAAATGAGATGAAGAATCGTTCAATATCCAACACATAAAAGAAACAACATGAGCAAAGAAGATTGAGCAGAATAAGAACTCATTCAAAATAAGACAATGTACATGATAACAATCAATAACATCAAGCACAATGATAATTCAATGTAATAACTGCTTTGAAATGGTAACTTGCAATAATGATAAACGATTAGGGTTTTGCAATTTTACTCAACAATGACAAAGATCAAATCTATATATAGCAGTCTTAGTTTCGCAGACAGTTTCGCTGCCAGCGAAACTGTACTGCCAAAACTATATTTTGGCCCAATAGAAACAGTAGTTTCGTCGAGCGAACTAATCAGCTGACTGTGTTTCACTCACAGCTTCTCTAGACTACAAAACTACATAAAACTAAATACATACAAAAGGAAACTAACAAAAGACCTATTACAAGCAAAAGTAAACAATCTAAACTAAGGTGAGTCCAACCTAGACATGATCTTCAATACTCCCCCTAGGTTGGAACTCACCACCTTCACTCGTCTTGATATGTCTTTTCAGCTCCATTGTCCTTCATTGCATCTGGTTAATCTTCAACACATCCTGCAACAACGTCCTCGGAAGCTTCAGCAGATGATTTTCCATGGTTTCCTCCTGCATCACTAGCCCCTTCGGGATGAGCACTTGCTTGCTCAAGCTACTTGGCCAAATCTTGTATATCCATATTTAGGGCATCTTAGGCCCTTATTCTCTTGGCTAATCTCTTCACCTCTGCCCTCACCCCTCTGATCTTGTTTGCAACAGTCATAAAGAGACTGACTTCCTTCATCGTTTCCTCACCTGCACCTGCTTTGATATGATTCTCGTAAAGAACCAGTAGGTCTTCATCAGGGAAGCTAAAACGTTCCATCAGATCAAAGACTTTGAACTCAGCACCATTCTTCACTTTAATAATTTCCTACCCCGTATTGTTATCATAAAACCACTTTTCAAAGTTATGTAGTTGTTGGGGGAGGGGTTCTGCCAGTCTGACCCTGCTCATAGTTTTTGGGGGTTCACCCTTAGTACAATCCTTCCCTTGCCAGTCTCCCAATCCTTATCTCTTTTTGATTGTTTCCTCTTAGATTCATATATCGGAAAGCTTCAAAGTTGTCATTTAGACCATTCTAAATCTCTTTCTCCAGAAGTGTGGCTCGTTCGCTCAGATATGCATTTAGAAGTGATAGAGCCACCAACTACGTAAGATCCATTTAGGCAAGGTCTTAAAAGCCTTCCTTTATGCAAGTAGCTAATACCTCCCCCTCTCCTCTTTATCATGAACATTTTAAGGCCGGGGTTATAGCACCAGCTTATAATCTTCTTATCAGCCTCCTTCTTACTCAACCATTCCTTATGTTAGAAAAGGGGAGTTATTTCTTCTGGCTCCATTCTTTTTAACAAACCATTCAGCTCTATCCATCTCAAACACATCTTCATCATTCTCTCCCTTCTTGGCTACATAAATCAGTGGCCTCTCATCAACTTCATAGAACTCAGGTTCAGAGTCAAAGTCTACAAGTTGTTCATTATCCTCTTCTTCATCAACTAATCTCTTTTCTTTTTCAGCATTGCGGTCCACCGACTTCTCCCTCGCCACTTCTTCTCCAACCAAATCCTTCTCAACATCAAGTGCAATGTTTATAAACCCAGCCTCCAGAACTTCCTATTCATTCTCCCTTCTTGCATCTTCATTTCTTACTCACAATCTTCAGCATCAGCAGTTGCTGCACCAGATGTGCCCTCTCCTGCCCTAGATGAAGTACCCACATTGAAGAACGGGTACTTTGTAGTATCATTCAAATCATCTAACTCAAATTGAGTTTGTTGATTAGGCAGGATGATAGCAGCTTTCAGTTGGGCAATTTTCTTAAATAAATTCTTCAGCAGATAGTTTTGATTAACAAGCATCTTCTTCATTCCCTCTTTCACCTCATCTTTTTTGCTTTTCTCGTATCTCTTGGTTGGTGAGTTGTCTTTATCATGCTCGGTTCATTTTCCAGAGAACTATTAAGGTTGCGAATCATATCTTAATCTATGTTCCCTCTTTCTTCCCTCCTCTCAGTGAATGCTTGATGTCTCTATTTAGTTCTGTTAGGTCTAGGATGAGTAGATCTAGTCAATTTTGTATAGGCTTAGTACTTGAATTAATATATGTAATGAATGGTGGTAATTCATTATTGTGTATGCATTATATATATAGGTTAACCCATTTATATGTGTGTTGATTTATATAAGGTTGCAGGTACGAATATTATACTTGGTCAATTTCTGAATTTGACCAAGTGTAAGAAACATCTACGGATGAACATTTTGTTCTTCCATATATCTGTTTCTTAGAAGTAAAATTACATCCGAAGATCCTCTGCGGATGAACAACCAGAACTGAAGAACAAGATTCCTACGGAAGAACAAATCAGCTTCGGAAGAACAAGAATTCCTACGAAAGAACAAATTAGCTTCGGAAGAACAAGAATTCCTACGGAAGAATAAATCAGCTTCGGAAGAACAAATCATCTACGGAAGAACAAATTCCTACAAATTGTTGCGGAGTCCAAACACTTGTATAATACAAGTGTTACAAGTCAACAAGTCAACAAGACAGTTATGCGAATCCCAAGAAATCTGATGATTCCTTAACTGAAACAAATCAAATCCCAAGACATCCAGTGTTTCCTATAACAGAAACATCATTGTCTATATATATGGATCCTAGGTTTCGATTCAAGGATGATTGATTAGACGACTAATTGAACGGCAACAACAATAGCAATACGACAATTCCACAAATAGCGAAAATCACATCAATTCACTCAATCAAACCCTAGCAGCCGTCACTTCATTCATAACAAACATTGATATCATTCATTCATTATTTTGTAATCATTAACATATTTTAATGAAGTACATAGAATTCATTAATTGTGTTTCTTTTAGTGTGTTCTTGAATCTTCATTGATATTGAAATTTAATACAAAACAATTAAACCCAGCCAACGTTGATTCTGAAACGTTGACTTGTCTTCGAGCAATACTGATAATTCCTGACTGCGATCCTTGGATTCACAGTATTGTTAGGTCTAGGATCAGTAGATTTAGTCAATTTTGTATAGGCTTAGTACTTGAATTAATATGTGTAATGAATGGTTGTAATTCATTATTGTGTATGCATTATATATATAGGTTACCCATTTATATGTGTGTTGATTTATGTATTGTTGCACGTATGAACATTATACTTGGTCAATATCTGAATTTGACCAAGGTAAGAAACATCTACGGATGAACATTTTGTTCTTCCATTGATATGTTTCTTACACGTAAAATTACATTCGAAGATCCTCTGCTGATGAACAACCAGAACTGAAGAACAAGATTCCTACGGAAGAACAAATCAGCTTCGGAAGAATAAGAATTCCTACGGAAGAACAAGAATTCCTACGGAAGAACAAATCAGCTTCGGAAGAACAAATCATCTACGGAAGAACAAGACTTCTATGGAAGAACAAATTCCTATGGAAGACACTATTCCTGCGGAGTCCAAACACTTGTATAATACAAGTGTTACAAGTCAACAAGTCAAGATGACAGTTATGCGAATCCCAAGAAATGTGATGATTCCTTAATTGAAACAAATCAAATCCCAAGAGATCTGGTGTTTCCTATAATAGAAACATCATTGTCTATAATTATGGATCCTAGGTTTCAATTCAACGACGATTGATTAGACGATTGATTGAATGGCAACAACAGTAGCAATACAGAATTTCCACAAACAGCGAATATCACATCAATTCAATCAATCAAACCCTAACAACCGTCACATCATTCGTAACAAACTTTGATATCATTCATTCATTATTTTGTAATCATTAACATATTTTAATGAAATAAATATTATTCATTAATTGTGTTTTTGTTAGTGTGTTCTTGAATCTTCATTGATATTGAAATTTAATACAAAACAATTAAACCAAGCCAACGTTGATTCGCAAACGTTGACTTGTCTTCGACCAACACTGATAATTCCTGACTACGATCCTTGGATTCACAGGTGCTATCAGAGCTGGAGTTGATGGATTCATATTGATTTTGATGAGATTTCATGGTTAGATTGCTGAAATCATTAAAGATCTAAAGAAAGCAATTCAACAATAAATTCAACAATAATGTTTACGGCTACGATAAGGGCTGCTTCTGAACAAATTGTGGCTGCCGATTTGGTGATGCAAATAAGGGTTGCAGCTGCAGAATAAGAGGTTTCCATAAGTGGCCTTTGCGGCCATATTAGGGACACCCTAACTAGGGTTGCTGAACAAAGTAATGTGGCCGAATGGGGCTGCCAATAGGGCTGCAGAATGAGAATGTGGCTGCCAAATGTGTTTGTCCGATTAGGGTTGCTTCCGGATGGTTAAGGCTGCCATGAGCAACTCTTGCAAATTAGGGTTGCCAAGGTGATCTTAGATGCCCTAATTAGGGTTGCCGAACCAAAGTTTCCTTTGCAGCTACCTTAGGGAGGCAAAATTAGGGTTTGCAAACTAGGGTTATGAATGAATTCATGGAATATGGGCTCATGAACATAATTGGGTTTGTTACTTAGGCTCCATCATTAAACAAAAACAACAATTGGACTTGGGCTCAAGTGTTGAAGATTTGGCTTATGATCAAGAAAACAAAATTGGGGTTCGTATTCAGGATCTCATCAACAAAAAACAATGTGACATCAAGTTACATAATATAGTTGTACCAAAGTTTTGAAGACCTCGCTTCCGCATTAACAACAAATTTCTTGACTTTGGAAAACTATTCAACAAAAACAAGATCAAGCTTCAATTCACATTGAAAATCTACAATTTAGGGGGAGTATTGTTGGGTATTCTACCTTTGAAGAAATTAAAGACTTCAATATTATTGAAGTTGAAGACTTGAAGACTGAAATCAACAAAAATATTAATCTGGGGTTTATATTGTAATTATTGTTATTGCTATTGTTGGACCAAAAGAACCAATGAGCCAGATAAGAAAAACCTTTAAGTCCCACAAGATATCACAACAACTGCTGAAGACTTGATCAGCTGTTTGACAAAGTCTGAAGATCAACAGCTGAAGACTAAAGTACTAAAGACTTCAACAGCTAAAGACTAAAGTACTGAAGACTTCAACAGCTGAAGACTAAAGTACTGAAGACTTCAACAGCTGAAGACTAAAGTATTGAAGATCAACAGCTGAAGTACAAAGACTGAAGACATCAGCTGATGTTCAAGAAGTCCAAGTACTGAAGCTTTCAGAGTTTGTCACAACAGCTGAAGAAGCATTCTTTAGTTGTTGTGATGGTTTCTGTTCAGTAGTTTTATTATTTAGTTCAGTACTTGTAAAACGACTGAAGAGCATGTTCTTCAGTCGTTGTTGTTTCAGTAGTTTCTTTTCAGTAGTTGTAGTGATAGTTAACACTTGGTATTTTTGTTAAAAGATGTCAGCTGTTTGACATCTTCAGTAGTTGTGTTAACTTTCAGTAGTTAAATAACAGTTAGATGTCACTGTCAAGTGACATCAGCTAACGTCAGCTTTCCTTATAAAAGGAAAGATGCCCTAATTGTAACTGTGCGATAAGCCGAGCCAAAGCGTGGATTGAATGAATATATTCCTTTTGGCAGATTTTCTCTCTCTATAACAAACACTGTTTCATTGATAAATTTCATGTGTTCTTGTTTAAATTTGTTAATTGTGTGCTCATTCCGCTGCAAATCCAATCTAATTGATCAAACTAGATACCGTGATCCTAACAATGGTATCAGAGCAGGTTAATCATTGATCGACTTAACAATTGATCATTGAAACTGTTCTTTTGCTATCTACGTTTGATCGAATTAGCAAATTTGCAAGAATCGGTTATAGAGATTGAGTCTCTGCTGCTTCTCGCTATTTTGTTTGATGTTGGAAGTGGTTTTGAGCTAGATTTACTTTGTTAACTTGAATTTGTCTGAATTCTGATTATGACTACTCCTTCTAATGACCCTCACAATACCGGTTCCTCAACCAAGCCTCCGATGCTGGTTAGGACTAAGTATAACATATGGCAACGAAGAATGCTCCATCACCTGTGTGTTAACAGTTCAGGTTGCTAGACATCTGTGGTACATGGTCCACATAAGCCTATGGTGAACAATACGGAAAGAAACCAAATGGTTCCGAAGAAGAAGGAACAATACTCTGATGAGAATCGTAAACTGTTTGAGATAGATGCTAAAGCTCATGGAATTCTGGCCATGGCACTGCCTAATGAAATCTATTCTGGGCTTATGCATCATGAAACTGCTCATGACCTCTGGAAGGCACTGAAAGAACATTCGGTGGTACTGATGAGGTCTTAGCAAACAATAGGGAAATACTTGCCCAACATTATGAACATTTGCTCATAGGAAGGGTGAGACTCTGACTCAACAGTTTGAGCGTTTTTCATGTTTGATCTCTGAGCTGAAAATGGTCAAACATGAATACACTAATAGCCAGATGAACCACAGATTCCTCAGATCACTGCCTGAGAGATGGACACATATACAATTGTCCTACGCTCCAATGCAAATTTGGATAGCCTATCTCTCACCCAACTTCATGGGAAACTGCTTACATTTGAAAGAGAGATAAAGCAAAAAAGGAAACTGGCATCCTCAAGCAAGCTCACTGAAGACTTTGTACCAGGGAACACTGCCTTGGTCGGTCATGAGTCAGAATATGCTGCATGAGAAAGTAATTATGATGTGCATATAGATTTCTCTTCAAACAGTTCTGATCATGCGTTTGTGAGTGTTGATAGTCAGTCAGGCTGTAATAGTGACAATTTGTGCTTCATTATGGATGATTTGAAAGGTATAGCTGATGATGACTTAGAAGAGATGGATATTCTGAGCCAAATGGCCTTGATTAATATCAGATCTCAGAAGTTCTACAAGAGAACTCGTAGGAAATTCCCTGGACTCTCTGGCAAAACCAAAGTTGGTTTTGACAAGAGTAAGTTGAGGTGTCATAAATGCCACAGGCTTGGGCACTTTGCAAGAGAGTGTTGATCATCTGTATCCTACTCCTCTGCACCCTTTGTTACTTTTCCAAGTAATATTCAACAAAACAGAGGCAACATCCTGCTAGTTCTGGTCATCAATCACAATCTCTATCTCGTGCATATTTTGTCCCTCAGGGTCCAATGCCATATTCATATCCCTGCTATTACATGCCACAAACCAGTCAAGTTCAAGTACCCATTGCTCAACAACCACCTGCTCTTCCTGAGCCTCAACCTTCCCAATCTCATCAACAATCTCAACCTCCTAAACACAGCTTTTTCACCCCAGGAGTTGTTGACTGGAGCAATTTACCAGATGATATGTCGGGTCATGAACAACTGTTTTCTGGTGCTGGTCAACATGGGGGTGATAATCCTTTTGGAAATCTTGCTCTTATGGCTCTGGAGTCTGCTGATACTTCATCCTCTAATGCTTCCACACCACAGGTATCACAGGTATCCTTTGAGGCCAAAGCCAAGTTATGTTATGAAACATGCATAGCCGCATTTGCATCTATTAGAGAAGCTAATGTAGCTTTAATTAACAAGAACATTGAGCTATAACAAATATATCCAAAAGAAAAGCTGAATTTGAGTGTGTGCTTAATGATAAGAATGGTGAGATTTACAAACTCAAATGCCAAATCACTGATAATAAGGCTAGGGAAGAGTACTTCTAGAGAAGTACAGAGGCCTCAAAGAAACACTTGTAGCTACCCAGGTAGAGTGTGATCGATGGGTACATTCCTGCAAGGGTTTTGAAATGCTTCTCAGTAAGCAGTCTGCTTCCATGTGAAGTTTGGCATTGGTTATAATCACACTGCTCTCCTACTACAGATTTTACTCCTAGAGCAGAGGTAGCATCTGATGGAGAAAGCAATAACCAATCCTTTTCATCATGTGATCTACTATCTGATACAGCACCATCAGCGGTTGATGTCAGCATTAATTCCTCCCAAAACCTATCAGCTGATGTTGATGGTTCAAATGCTGACACTCACATGATCAAAAAGTTGATCACTCCAGGTGGTATTTCACAAAGTACTGAAAGTACTAAAGAGCAAGTCATAACACCTGGAGAACAAACCCAAACTACTACATGTACAAAATGGAAGAAAACTATTAGTAGAAAGGGTGGGAAAACTACTGAAGAAGATATCAAGAAGGCATGTACTACAAGGAAGAAAAATGTTAGTACTGATCGCAAACTACTGAAGAATAAGTCTTCAGTAGTTTCATCTTCTTCAGCAGATGATCAACTTAAGATGAAGAAAAAGCCATGTGAAATATATGGCTTATTCAATCATCTTACTCATGATTGCCGGTATAAAAATGGCTCCAAACTCAAACACAATGATAACATTAAAAGAAAATGGATAAAATGAAAACTGAGTTTGAAACCAAGTTTTTATCAGCAACATCAAAACCTATAACCCCTAAATCCAAAAAGAAATTGAAAAAGGAAGGGGTTAATCAGGCAACAGCTGAGGTTGCTCAAAGGAAGATGGTACAACACACGAATCCATCACTTTCAAGCACTAATGTGTCTGATGAGCTGAAGGCTTTATCACAAATCAGACACAACTTGTTATGATGGTTCAACATCAATTGGGGAGAGTTAACCAATTAGATGCTCCTGTGCTGAAACCACAGAGAAGAAAACCATGCCAAAGGATTCTTCTTCTTCACCATCTCCATCCCCTCAGGCTGTTCCTCATAGCAAATCTGTTAGTTTACCATCTGTTGATGTGAACAGACCCAAAAACGAAAAGGTTTGGGTCTCAAAAACTAACTAATTTATTATCATTACAGGGTTCTTCAGCATGCCACAGTAGCATCTGCTATGTAGACAGTGGAGGATCTATGCATATGACAAGGAACAACTTTCTTCTTCATGATTACTCTCAAGGAAAGAAGGGGTTCATTTCTTTTGGCAATGATGCTAAGGGTTACATATTTGGCAAAGGCTTTGTTTCCAATGGGGAAATAAGGTTTGATGATGTTAACCATGTGGAGAATCTCAAGTACAATCTCTTGAGTGTCAGTCAAATATGTGATAAAGGCCATGTTGCTCTTTTCACCAGTCAGAATTGCAGGATTCTGTCATCCAAAGTTCTGAGTTTGATTGATAAGGTGTTGGATGATCACACTCTCCTGAGGGCCAACAGGACATGAAGAGTGTATTCCTTAGATCTTTCCAAGAAAATAGATCTCAAAGGCCATCCTTGCCTATTTTCCAAGGCTTCTCCTCAAGAATCTATCTATGGCATAGAAGGCTGGGTCATGTGAATCTTAAAAACTTGAATGAGTGATACATCATGGTTTAGTAAGGGGATTGCCTATGAAGGAGTTCAGATGTGAAGATAACTGCACGGCTTGTTTGAAAGGAAAACAGCACAAAGTCTATGTCCCTCCTATTGAAGAACCTAAGTCCATTGCCTGCTTGCAATACTACACATGGATATCTTTGGTCCTGTGAGAGTAATGAGTATGGCAAAGAAGAAATACTGTCTGGTAATTGTGGATGATTACTCTAGATTTGTATGGACTTTCTTCTTGCATTCAAAGGATGTGGCTGCTCAGACGATTATAAACTTGTGTTGTATGTTGAGAAGCAGTATTCCCTATCTGTCAAGTATCAGAAGTGATAATGGAACAAAATTCAGAAACCATACACTTGACAATTTTTATCTCTCAAAGGGAATCAAGAGGGTTAGCATCCCAAGGACTCCAGAACAAAATGGAGTAGTTGAGAGAAAGAACAGGACCTTAATTGAAGCTGCAAGGTCCATGTTGCTGACTCTGGTTTGCCACTGACCTTTTGGGCTGAAGCTGTTAACACAGCTTGCTATGTGCAGAATAGAGCCTTAGTAAATCAGAGGTTGATGAAGACTCCATATGAAGTTCTACATCATTTGGCTCCTTAATTTCATTTTTCAGAGCCTTTGGGTGTCCTTGTTTCATTCTCAACACAAAGGATCAACTCCACAAATTTGATCCTAAGGTGGATGCAGGGTATTTTGTTGGTTATTCATCTACTTGCAAGGCATACAGAGTCTTCAACTGCAGAACAAAGATAGTTAAAGAGACTCTGCATGTGAAGTTTAATGAATCTCCAAAGGACAAGATTCCACAAAACCCTGTGGAGTTATTTGATTTGGATATACTGCAATATGTTCCTTATCAGGCTCCAGCTGTTGCTCCTGTCAATAGTCTTCTACCTGGTGGTACTGAAGATGATGATGATATCAGTACTCACCTTTTCAAGTTTAGTGACCAACTGCCTGTGTCTACTAAACTTGATGTTCCTATAGCTTCAGTAGCTCCATCCACAACAAATGGTGATGAGATTTCTAATTCCTCTAGATCATTTGACTTGCCATCTCATACTTGGTTTCGAGAATCTGGATCAACATCTGTGCTGCTGAGCCTGCTACAAACACTTGCACTGATCTCATAGTGTACCAAGAGCTGAAGAATCACCCCATGTCTCAAATCATTGGTGATATCAATGCTGGTGTCTCAACCAGAAGTCAATTGTCTAACTTCTGCTTCTATGCTCCTTCATCAGCAGCTAGAGCGAAAGAACTATCATGTTGCTTTGAGAGACAATGGATGGGTTGAAGCCATGCAGCTTGAGCTACTTCAGTTCAAAAAACAGCAAGTGTGGGAACTGGTTCCTCTACCCCCAGGTAAGTGTGCAATAGGCACTAAATGGGTGTTTAGGAATAAAACATATGAAAATGGGCTTATTGTTAAGAACAAGGCCAGACAAGTTGTTCAGGGGTTTGCACAGGAAGAAGATATTGATTATGATGAAACCTTTGCTCCTGTCGCCAGACTGGAGGCAATTAGATTGTTCTTAGCCTATGCTGCATTCCATAATCTTAAAGTTTTTCAAATGGATGTTAAAAGTGCATTTTTATATGGTAAAATAAAAGAAGAGGTTTATGTGTGTAACCACCAGGTTTGAGGATAATAAACATCCAGATTGGGTATACAAGCTTGATAAGGCTCTTTATGGGTTGAAACAAGCTCCTAGAGCCTGGTATCAGACATTATCAAATTTTCTTCTTCAAAATAATTCACTAGAGCTCCATTGATAAAACTTTGTTCATAAGAAGGTGGATCAACATAAGCTACTTGTTCAATTTATGTTGATGATATTATTTTTGCATCCTTTGATCCCCAGTTGTGTGATGACTTACCAATTTAATGCAAAAGAAGTTTGAAATAAGTGCAATGGGAGAATTACAGTTCTTTCTAGGATTGCAAATCAATCAAACGCTGATGGGACTTTCATTCATCAGTCTAAATATACAAAAGATCTTTTGAATAAGTTTGATTACAAAACTATATGTCTGTTCTACTCCCATGTGCACACCACACAACTGGATGCAGATTCGAAAGGTTAAAGCTATCGATGAGACACTTTACAGATGTATGATTGGGTCCTTGATGTATTTAACAACTTCTAGAGCAGATATCATGTTTGCAACTTGTGTTTGTGCTAGATTTCAGGCCGCTGCTAAAGAGTCTCATTTGATTGCAGTCAAGAGGATCTTTAGAAATCTGCAAGGTACACAATCTCTAGGTTTATGGTATTCCACTGGACACTCTTGCAAATTGGTTGCTTTTTCTGATAGTGACTATGCAGGGTGTAAGTTAACCAGAAAGTAACTTTGGTGGATGTCAATTCTAGGCAACTGTTTGATTTCTTGGCAGAGTAAGAAACAAACATCTGTTGCTACATCCACTGCTGAAGCAGAGTACATTGCTGCTGCAAGCTGTACTTCTCAGGTACTCTGGCTTCAGAACCAACTTTTGGATTATGGCATTACAGAGACTAAGACTCCATTATTAATGGACAGTGCTTCAGCTATTTGCATTGTCAAGAATCCTGTCCAGCACTCTAGGACCAAACATATAGAGATCAGACATCATTTTATTAGGGACTGTTTTGAAAAAGGTCTGATTGATCCAAAGTTTGTGCCTAGTGCTGATGAGCTTGCAGACATTTTACTAATCCTTTGGATAGTTCATCTTTCCAAAACCTTGTGTTAAGGCTTGGTATGCTGCAGCTAGATAAGTGACAACTACTGATGATCTCAGTAAACAAGTACTGATGATCATTAGTAAACGTCAAAAATAAGTACTGATTGTTACAAACTACTGTTGCTAGTAAAAACAGATAAGTATGTTGTCCTATGAAACAACTGAAAACAGCCAAAAAGTCTGATGAGTAAGTATTGAGGACAGTATGAAACAGCTGAAAAGCTAAGAATTGACGAAAACTACTGACGGTGAATTTTCTCTTCAGTTGTTTCCAAAGCTGCGGTTTCATCTTAAACAAATGATGACAAAACCATGTTGAGTAGTTTCATAACTACTGATGACTAACACCAAGTCGTCAGCTGTTTACACCAACTGATGACAAAACCATGTCTTTAGTAGTTAAACTACTGATGACTAACACCAAGTTCTCAGTTGTTTCCAACATCTGAAGCCAAAACAAGTCTTTCAGTAGTTTTATAACTACTGATGCCTAAAACCAAGACTTCAGTGTTTCAACCTCTGAAGGTTAATACCACGTCATCAATCGTTTAAAACTACTGATGACTAACACCAAACCCTTCAGTTGCTTCATAACCCTTATCCTATAAATACCTAATCCACAGAGCTTCATCATCTCAAACCTAACGTTCAAAAACTCCAAACCTTCTCTCACATCAATGGCGAACATGCAACTTAAACCATGACACAACTGTGTGCCTACCTTACCAAATCACCTTTCTGGACGAAGTTTGATATGCTATTGATCTCATGGTCCATTCTCCATACAAAATGGCCTTCCTTATCAATCCTACCATTTATGCCGAATCCCTAACACAGTTCTGGACAAACGTCACCCTTACCACTGGGGAGAATGCCACCGAGTCTCTCCAGTCGTTCGTCAACTCCCGAAAGGTGGTCATCACTCCGGCAGTCCATCGCCAAATACTACCCCTGGATGATGCCACCTTCCTCGCTGGATATTCAAAGGGGATCACTGATCTATCCTTTGCCCAACATGGATACCAGGGTAACCTCAGCACTTCTACCATCTTAAAGAGGCATTTCCATGACGTCGAACGCCTCATTTTTCGTATTGTGAATATCTGCCTAGCCCCTAAGACTTCGTCGTGGGATCAAATGTCTACGAGGTGGCAGCAGGTATTCTTCTCTATCCTTAAGCAACAAAACTTAAATTTTTCTGAACTACTATTTCTTAACTTAAGGATATGGTCCAAAACCTATTGCTAACCGATGGATATTATATCCATGATTCATAATGGCCATAATAGAGAACCAGCTGAAAGCTGAGGGACTTGTTGGCCTTGGAGTCCCTACCATGGTTGTATTGCCTGAAGTATACTCTGGGCACAACTCAGACCAGTCACTCAAACAGGCTGCCAAACTACGAAAACCCATGCAGCTAGAACCCACAGCCACCACCTCCAAATCCAAAGTCCCCACCAAACCAAACACAAGAAACCCAAAAAGGCTACTCAGGGAATGAGTCCCCTGAGGATGCCCCTGTAACACAAACGTAGGATATATCTACTCGTCATAACCCCCCAGTAGATACACGTACTCACCCACCCTCAACCGCTCAGGTTTCCTCTCAACAATAGCCTGTAGCAACCATCTATGGGGCACCTATACATCTGGAACCTTCCTCACTTGAGGAGGTTGCCATTGAAATGCACCACTCTCCCCGGGTGCATACTGCCTCACACCATCTCCCACTGCAACCGCCCCCCAAAGTCCTACGATAATAGTTGTAAAAGTGCTGACTCAGTTGCATTCCTCACCCCCTCCCTAGATACCAATCAAAACTGGGATAGCCTCAACCATTGAGGGGGAGGACCAAAGTGCTTCTAATAACCCATAGCACAGGGGTTACCATATTCAATCTCCAAGTGTAGAAAAGGATATTCAAACTTTTGGTGAGGCTGCCACTTCTCCTGCTTCAGCGAATAATCAGGATGAAGTTGGTACTATCCATAAGACCTCACCAGAGGCAACTGCCGATGAAGGACATAGTCCTGAGGCAGGAAGTCCCCAGTACCATGAACAAGGGGCACATGCTACTACTGATCTACACTCAGAGCATGTACATCCTGATTCAATCAGGAGGTTAGGTGATCATCTCAGAATGATGATGACCTGGGCTTTTTCTATGATGTTCAGCCCACAATACCATCCTCGAGAATGAGGTGAGCAGACTCAAAGAGCTGCTTGCCAACATGTCTCAGGATCAAAGACCATCTACCCCACAAACCCCACAGATGGCACCTTCAATTGAAGGTTTACCAAACACTGAGCCTACCCACATAACTGAGCCACCAGCCTTTACTTTTGGCACCATCTCTCAGGGACAGAACCCCTCTGAGCAGATGGTTGCTATCTTTCAAAACCCTTACCTCTCATCACTCCATCATCACTGACATAGTGCATAAAGCCATTGATGAGAGGATTCCCTCAAATCTACAAACCCTTATTGATGATGTTGTTCATAAATCTCTTCTGCCTTCCAAACCCCTGATTCCAATGCAACCAAAAAAGGGGAGACTGCAAAGTCAAAGGTAGTGAAAGACAAGAAAAGAAAGAGAGTTGATGCTGAGAAAGAGCCTGAAACAGAGAAACAGCCTGTGAAAGAAAAGGAGGTTGAGAAAGAACTAATCTCAGAGCAGTTAATTACATATAAAAGAAAGAAAAGTGATGAGTTAGGAGCTGATGAAGAGAAATCATTAGAAGGCCTTGTTAAAGATGCGGATGAAGCTCATAGCAGATCAATGGATACAATTATAGATCAGCTATTTAGACATGGTCATGACACAGCCACATTAGACTCTGAGATCAGAAGGCTGGAAATAGAAGAGATACAATTAAGATGGGCCAGTTATAGTGTGATGGAAAGGGAGAGATTGGAAATCATGATCAGGTTTCTAGCTAAATATCTTGGAAGATCATTGATTGAAATCAAGTCATGGTCCAGGGACAGCATCTTGGTAGTAACTACCAAGATCTGTTCGTCTGAAGTATACACCAAAGGGTGGTCATTGAAGCTTTGAATGAAGCTGGTGCTGGGAGCAGGACTGAACTGGTCAAACAATCCAAAGCCTCACTTACATCTAAAATGCTAGAATAGCCTGTCAACATTCCCACACCAAAACCACTACCACCACAACCCACAAAACCAATAGCCGATGATGTACCCTAGAAGAGGAAGAAAAGGGTACTGAGGCTAGAAGAGGAAGAAGAATATAATGATGAAGATGAAGATAGGCTGCCAATCTCAGCTGTTATACAGTTGCCTAAGGCCATAAGTCACCCTCTAACAATTACTCCTCAATCCCAAAGACAAATTGTGAAAGTGAAGTTAGAAGAAGAAGAGCTTCACAAACAACATGATGAGGAATTGTTGAGAAGAGTTGACAAAGCATATGCTGCCACATCTTCAATCATCAACATGAAGAGACATGCTCAGAGGTTATACACTCTCAGACACACATTTCAATATCAAAAAGAGAGAGTGAGGAGTTGGCCTGTTCCCAGGGTGTCTCATAGGATTCAAAAGAAAAATATTCCACAGAGATACATTGGCCAAGTAAAGAAGATTGTAGATGAAGTGATCTCTTTGGCCTTTGTAGTATCACCTTGGGAGATCCTAGATGACTTCAAAAAAGCCTATAAAGCTAAACTGACCCCACAAAAGATGCCGGAGAATAAAGTGGTGAAAAAGGGGTTAGTGTATAGGAGGCTTGAGGAAGTTAGAAAGAATGAGCTCCGGTTGTTCTTAGAGGGTATTCACCAAGATGAATTTGCATATAGAATTATAACAACTGTGGAGCTAAAAAATGGGAAACAAGTCAAATACCTATCTGAGTACTATGGGCCTGAATCACTCTTTGAAGGAGAAGCAGAAGAGCTTACCATGGAGGAACAAGTAACCTTCATTGAGGCCTATACAAGGGAGTCTTACAGACTCATATTGGGAAGTAGATCTCATGGATGGGGTAACAGCTCTGTGTCCAATTCCCCAAGACAGGGTTCCCATCCATCCTTTGCCAAACAGATCATTGAGACTTCTTCCCAGGCCTGTGCTTACAAGGGTCACTTCTGAGCTGATCTAGAAGACAAAAAGACCAATCTTTCTGCCATAATAAGGGGACATCTTTAATAAGCTTAAAGGTTTTGGCTACATTGGTTTAGGGGGAGTTTGTTGGACCAACAGAACCAATGAGCCAGATCAGAAAACCTTTAAGTTCCACAAGACATCACAACAACTGCTGAAGACTTGATCAGCTGTTTGACAAAGTCTGAAGATCAACAGCTGAAGACTAAGGTACTGAAGACTTCAACAGCTGAAGACTAAAGTACTAAAGACTTCAACAGCTGAAGACTAAAGTACTGAAGACTTCAACAGCTGAAGACTAAAGTACTAAGATCATAGCTGAAGTACAAAGACTAAAGACAACAGCTGAAGACATCAGCTGATGTTCAAGAAGTCCAAGTACTGAAGCTTTCAGAGTTTGTCACAACAGCTGAAGAAGCATTCTTCAGTTGTTGTGATGGTTTCCATTTAGTAGTTTTATTATTTAGTTCAGTACTTGTAAAACGACTGAAGAGCATGTTCTTCAGTCGTTGTTGTTTCAGTAGTTTCTTTTCAGTAGTTGTAGTGATAGTTAACACTTGTTATTTTTGTTAGAAGATGTCAGCTGTTTGACATCTTCAGTAGTTGTGTTAACTTTCAGTAGTTAAATAACAGTTAGATGTCACTGTCAAGTGACATCAGCTGATGTCAGCTTTCCTTATAAAAGGAAAGATGACCTAATTGTAACCGTGCGATAAGCCGAGCCAAAGCGTGGATTGAATGAATATATTCCTTTTGGCAGATTTTCTCTCTCTATAACAAACATTGTTTCATTGATAAATTTCATGTGTTCTTGTTTAAATTTGTTAATTTGTGTGCTCATTCCGCTGCAAATCCAATCTAATTGATCAAACTAGATACGGTGATCCTAACAGCTATACTAGTATAATTATTAGCACATATTATCATTGTAAAGGTGTGACTAATTCACCACTTGTTAGGGTGAATTAGGTCCATCATCAACAATATCATATCATCATCGTTCATGGATGATGATTTCAACAATATACCAATAAACATCAAACATTAAACGTGTTTGTGTTCATCATCATGTTCATCATTATTATATTTTAGCATCTAATCATTCAAGTCTTGTTATTATCAATATGAATCCTAAGATCCATGCTTTTTTTTGCCGTTCAAAACGGGAACACACAATTGGTTTCAGAGCCAAGTTCTCATTGATTTAGATCGATTGATCTGTAAGTGTTAGTTGTGTTTAATTTATTTGAATTATGTAGATTTGTCAATTTTTACTGATTAGATGTAATGTTTTTAAGGGAATTTTGTGCGAAACTTGTTTGTCGTTCAAGAGCAGTCGATTAGATTAACGCGTATCTATATTCAAATCAATTGAATAGCAGATCCTATTGATCTTTCTCATCAATTAACATCATGAGCAACTTCAGTGGATCTTCTTACCAACCACCAAAGTTGGAAACAAAAGCAAATTTCAAATCCTGGAAAATCAAATTCAGGAATCATGTGAACTACACAGATTCTGACTTGTGGGAGTCCATCACTGAAGGTCCTTATATTCTACCCACACTTGGGCCGGATTATAATGATAAAAATCAACCAATCAGTACCAAAGATCTATTACCTCATGATATCAAATGGTCAAAGTTGATATCAAAGCATACAGTTTTCTTTGTATGGCTTTACCTGTAGAGATATTGATCAGGTGTGAGAACTACAAAACAACAAACTCCTTGGGGAAGATACTTCATACTCTCTGCGAAGGGAGTGATGAGATCAGAAGCATAAGGAGAGACACCCTAAGCTCACAATATGAAACATTTCATCATATTGTGGGTGAATCAATTCCTCAACAACTTCATAGATTCATGTAGTTGGTAACTGAGATGAATATTTTGGAGTTGATATATACGAATGTGGAATTAAACAAGAAAATACTCCACACTTTGCTAGAAAGTTAGAAGCAAACAGTATCCATGTTCAAGAATACCATAGATCTCAAGTCAACTGGTCTAGATACACTGGTTGCAAAAGTAGAAGCTCTTGAAATGGATGAAAAATCAAGAAACAAGAGTGTGAGAACCCATGTCTCACCTTATCACTTCAAAGAAACAAATTCAAACAATGACAGTGATAACTCTTGTGCTTTGAGTGATAATGAGGAGGAAGTTAGCTTTTATGCTTCTAAACCCTCAAAGAAATCATCTCAAAGTAAAAGTCAAAAGGATAAAGGAAGAACTGCTTATAGAAAAGATACAACTGCAGCAACAACAAAGTCTTCACAATCAAACACTTAGTGAGAACCAATCACTATGATAATGGATTCTCAAGAACAAAAAGCAACCTTTGTAGCTTTTAGTTCTAGTTTTCAAGCACATCTGGGAAGCTCTCTAACGTCACCACATATCTGCCAACAACACTTAGAAGAACTACATCCTGATGTAGTGGACTAAATGAACTACAATGGCAGATGGCAGTGATTGCTTCTAGAGCAAAGCAATATCTTAGGAGAAACAAGAACTTGGCAGCAGCCAGTAAAACATCAAAGATTGGTTTTGACAAATCAAAGGTAAGATGCTTCAAGTGCAATCTCTATGGACATTTCTCTAAAGAATGTAATCAACAGTCATATCTAGAGATGAGACAACATCAGTAGCATCAGCAACATCAGCCTACACCTCATCAACAATCAAACACTCAAAGATCTCTGCACAGACAATCTCAACTGATCAATACATCCCCACCAGCTACCAATGAATCAGCTAGACCAAGCAACTCAAAAGAGCCAGGGCTGATCATACTTCAAGATGGAACGTGTGACTGGAGTATGTATGAAAAAGAAGTCTTGGAAGAGAATCAAGCATTGATGGCTCATATGGAACACAAAGTTCCTCTAATGGCTAGAGAGGTAAAAGCAAGGTTGTGTTCATTAACATGTGTTGAGGAAGTTGAACGTTATAGAGTCCATGCTCAACAGTTGGCTGACAAAGTAAAAGAAACTATGATTTTGAATGAATCCCATGTTAGAGAACATAAATTGTATCAAATCAAAACTAAATTTTTACCAAAGGATTTAGAAACATTTGTTTCTTAAAATTGTAGCCTAAAAGCCCAAGTTGAGCATCTGACCACTTCCTTAACAAAATGCATGGCTGATCATGCTTCAACTGATGTCAAACTTCAAAAGTTTCAATTATCATCTCAGTAATATGAGAAGCTGTTAAATTCTCATATTGAATCAAAAAACAGGTATGGGTTGGGTTATAATGCTGTTGCACCACCTATAAATGATAATTACACTTCTCTACCCGAAACAATGACCAACACACTGTCAAATCATTTTGTGCCTAGCACCAAGATTGAAATAGAGTTAACTCAAATCAACATTAACAATAAAGTAGAGGTGAGTGAAATTGAATCCTTTGAATTAGAATCTTTAAATCAAAATGATTCAGAATTTGATTATGATAACTGTGATGACTTGGATGATTCTGGTGAACCTGATGTTGACCAAATGATCATTGGTAAGAATGTTCATATTAAAACCGTTATTCCAAAAGTGCTTGAAGAATCAAAGCTGTAATATCCTCCAAAGCAGAGAAAGATGTTGAAGACTATCTGCAAGAGGATTGCTGAAGTCAATGAAGTACTTCAAGAACTGAATCTTCAAAGAGAAGTTGATAGTTGCGGATCAACTGCAGAAGTACTTTTATCCCATGCAGATAAAGGTAAGAAGAAACAAGTATCAACTAAACAAAAGAAAAATTCTTCAGTAGAAGATCTGCGGAAAGCAAAGTCTGCTAAATCCGTAGAACTTCTACGGAAGAAGAAAGTCGAATCCACGGATGAGGTACCAAAAAGGGAAGTTGTTAACAAACAATAGATGTTGAATCTGAAGCAACAAAAGTCATCAAAGGACAAGAAACATTCAATTGATGATACTTCAAAGAACAGCAAGAACAAATCAAATTCTTCAAAAGAGGAAACGAAGGCTCCCAAACTGAACAAGAAAAAGCAGAAAGATGAGCCTAAGGAAGAATTTGAGAAATGTATTGCAAGTGGTGTGATATGACAAATCACAATACAGAAGACTTTTGCTTCAGCAGTTACTGTTCCATATGCAATATGAACAATCGTATGACTTCAAAGTGTTACTTCAACAAATTCTATGCTCTTTGCAACAAAAATAATCATTCAAATCAGGAATGCTATTTTAACAAAAAGAACAAAAGCAAAAACACAAAGAAGTCAAAAACTGATTTGACAGAATCAGACTCTCAATCTACTGAAAGTCAAGATGATTCAAAGCAAAAGAAGGTGAATCAAAAGCAAAATCAGTGAAGATGCTAAATCAGTGAAGAAAACAACATCAAGCCAATCCAAAACACCTCACAAAAAGGTGGACTTGACTGAGAAGAAGTCAATCATTAGTGATAATTTCTTTGATCATTTTGAAAAAGGATCACATGTGTCTCAATCAAAAGCAAAAAATGATGAAACCTTAAAAGTGTAAGTTCATCTTCTAAATCAAAATATCAACCAAAGAAAGATAAGGTGAACGAATAATCAATTAAGAAAGAAGACTCCAAAGCTTCTGCATCATCTTCAACAAAATCATCCTCCCCACCATCAAATCAAAATGAATCAACTAGATATGAAATTAATACTGAAACTTCAGGATTAAGTCATGAAGGAGTAAAAATTTTAGACACCGTTGACAAACCCAAGATCATTAAGACATGGGTTGTTAATTTTAACTGATTTATTTATGAATGCAAGAACAATATTACAGAGCTGACAACAAGTGGTATGTTGGTAGTGGTTATTCTAGGCATATGACAGGAAACTGTTCACTTCTCCATGACTTCAAACATAAAAATGCTTCTTATGTGGCATTTGATGGGGATAAAAAGGGAGGTAAAATTGTTGGTGAAATAATGATAACAAATGGTGTGCTCAAATTTGAGAAAGTAAATTATTGTGAAAATTTACAGCATAATTTACTAAGTGTGTCTCAAATTTGTTATCAAAATTATGCCACATTGTTTGATAATACTAATTGTTACATTCTTAAGCTAGGATTTAATGTTCCAGAATAATGGATCCTCCTCAAAGCAGCAAGAAAAGGAAACACTTATGTTTTGGATATGAACAACACATCTCTCACAAAACATGAAACATGCCTTCTATCTAAGCTATCAGAAGATGTATCTCAATTATGGCATAGAAGGTTTATCCATTCTAACATGAAGAACATGAATAATTGGTGAAAAATGACCTGGTCATTGGATTTCCAAACAAAGAGTTTCATTGCTCAACTCACTGTTCTTCTTATTTCAAAGGAAAACAACATAGAGTGTCACATATATCCAAAATTATCAATACTAATACTACACCACTCAAATTGCTTCACATGGATCTATTGGGTCCCACCAATGTAATGAGTATTAGAAAAAGGCAATATTGTTTGGTGATAGTTGATGATTTCACAAGATTCACATGGTGTTTTTCTTAATACAAAAAAATGAAACATCAAAAACATTAATGGATTTTATGATCAAGATTGAGAATCAACTTGATACCAAAGTTAAAATTTTTAGGAGTGACAATGGTACTAAATTTGTCAAATTTGAACTGGATTTCTTTTGCAGGAGCAAAGGTATTGGAAGGCAATTCAGTGCACCAAGAACTTCATAACAAAATGGAGTTGCTAAAAAAAGAAACAGAACTCTCATTGAAGCAGCCAGAACAATGCTAGCTGATTCACAATTGCCCATCACATTTTGGGCTGAGGCTATGAATACTGCATGCAATGTTAAAAACAGAACATTAATTGTCAAAGAACATAATAAAACTCTTTATGAGCTCTTGTTTAAAAGAAAACCATACATAGGATATCTTAAAGTCTTTTGATGTCATGTATCCGTTTTAAACATGAAAGAGTCATTTGGAAAATTTTCAGAAAAAGCTTAGGATGGTCACTTTGTTGGATACTCTTCAACATATAAATCATATTAGGTTTGAATTCCACAACATAACATTGTGGAAGAAACTCCTAATATATCCTTTGATGAATTTGTATTTACTATGTCTCTTAAAGGTTCATCATGGTTGTTTGACATAGATGCTCTAACTAAATCATTTAACTATTCATTTGAACACTGCAGGGTCTCATGAAGTATGCTATCCATTTGTTCCACCTCATATGACTGAATTAACATTATCTGCTGATCCTCCAAGGATTCACCCATACTTGGTGGAAACACATGAGCAGCAGCTGCAGACACTACATGTGGAAGTGAACATGGTGAATCCGGAGATGTGAATGTTGTCCCTTCAACAGATCCATGTTCTTAAGTGAACACAAAAATTATTGAAAATGTTTCGAGAGAAGTTTCTGTAACTCCTACTGGAGAGAAAAATGATTCCGGAGAAGTTCCTGTAACTCCTACGGAAGAGCAAACCAATACTCGAGATGCTTCAACAGCCCATACACAAGACACTCATGATCTTTCACCTCATGTTGAACATTTTGACTGTTTCTTAAACTCTCAACCTGGTTGGATCAGTCTGAGGCAATGGAAATGACTAACCTGGAATCAAAAATACCAGTTGAATCAACTGCATTAATGAGAATCCATAAGACTCATGCAATCCACAACATCATTGGAGATCTTACAAAGAGAACTACAAGGAGTCAAAGTGGTAATGCCAACTTTTGTCTCTTCAGTTCTTTTCTTTATCAAGTGGTCCCTCCAAACATCACTGCCACTTTAAAAGACAATAGTTGGATTGAAGCTATGCAAGAAGAGCTTCAACAATTTAGAAAGCAAAAGGTATGGTCTCTAGTTGATTTGCTTGAAGGACAACATCCTATTGGCACAAGGTGGCTATACAAAAACAAACTGGATGATAGAGGGATTATTGTATGAAACAAAGCAAGGTTGATTGCACAAGGATACACACAAGAAGAAGGAATAGATTATGATGAAGTTTTTGCACCAGTTGCAAGAATTGAGGCAATAAGAGTGTTTCTAGCTTATGCAACATACAAGAAGTTCACTATGTATCTGATGGATGTCAAGTATGCATTCCTATATGGGAAGATTGATGAGGAAGTTTATGTGTCACAACCCCTGGTTTTGAAGATCCTCACTATCTCCATAGGGTATACAAACTAGATAAAGCCTTTATGGTCTTCATCAAGCACCAAGAAAGTGGTATGAAACACTATCATCTTTCTTGCTCAAGCATGGCTACAAAAGAGGAACCATTAATCAGACACTCTTTCTCAAACAAGAACATCAAGATCTCTTAGTTGTTCAAATATATGTTAATGACATCATATTTGGATCAACTAATAAAAGATTGTGTGTAATTTCGAAGAGCTGATGAAATATGAATTTCAGATGAGTTTAATGGGTCAATTAACCTTCTTTCTTGGTCTTCAAGTTCATCAAAAACTAGATGGGATATTCATCAATCAAGAAAAATACATATATCAAATTTTGAACAAATATAATCTTGCTGAAGTATCCTCATGCAAAACACCAGCATCAACAATTGACAAGAATGTTCCTCATCCTTCAGGAAAATATATTGATAAAAAATTATATAGATCAATGATAGGTTCACTTATGTATCTAACTGCGAGTAGACCTGACATTATGTTTGTTGTGTGTGTGTGTGCTAGTACCAATCTGATCCAAGTGAGTCTCATCTGAATGCTGTAAAAAGGATTTTCAAATATCTTAAAGGAAAACCAGGACTTGGTCTTTGGTATCCAAAGGATGGTGACTTTACACTCTACCCATACTCAGACAGTGACTATGGTGGATGTAACAGTAACAGAATATCAACAACTTGGTGGATGTCATTCATCAGACCAAGATTAGTATCATGGCAGTGAAAGAAACAAACAAATGTATCTGTATCCACAGCTGAAGCTACGTACATAACTTCTTCAGCTGGTTGCTCTCAAATCCTTTGGTTGCAAAACCAATTGCTTGACTATGGTTACAACTTTCTTCAAAGTTCAATTTACATAGACAATTCTGCTGCTATGTTTATAACTGCTAATCCTGTGCAACATAGTAAAACAAAACGTATTGAGATAAGATATCATTTTCTGAGAGATTGCTCTGAAAAGGGATTGATTAAGTTAGTCAAAGTGGATACAACAAATCAGCTTGCTGATTTATTCACTAAACCTTTGATTCAGTTAGATTTAATTTTCTAATTGAGTCTCTAGGCATAATTAACTTAGAGTAATCAATTTAAACAACAAAACACTATGTGTAATGATGCTTTTACATGACATAATGGGAAATGATAGTACACTATATCTTTGCTTATTCTCAGATTCATAAATTAACAATAAATCAAAGCAAGTTTCTTGATATGTGGGTAAATTCATCTTGAGTGGAAATTACATTGAGTGCATGCCAAACATAATGCTAATAATTGTTTGTGGGAAACTTCATTTGAGAATACAAAGTGAGTCTTATTCTAATGTGACCAAATCACTCATGTAAACATACTATGTACCAACACTTTATAATATCTATCTTTGCAAATCATACTCCCTCTATTTTGTGTGAACAAAGATCTGGGTGTATGATCACCATACTGAATATCAACATCATCACTCTGTTTTGTGTGAACCAAGACCTGGGTTAAAGGCACCTCTGTTTTACGTGAGTAAAGACCTGGTGACCATATGATGATCATATCTAAGCTCTCAAAAGAATCCTATGTGATCAATTGTATATGAATCTTGAGCTTTTAATCATTGCATTAATGAGATGCCAAATGCATCTCAAGACAGAACTGATAACTTAAAGTATATAGTCCTTAAGTGTGAAAAAAAGATGAATTGACTTGCAAAGGGTGGGCAAAATCTTTGTGAATCAAATGTGAAGCCCATAACAGTTAGTTCCGAATCAATCTAAAAACATGATAAATAGCATGGTTAGTTGATACATGAGCTCTTGTATGGATTTAAGTGGACAATATACTTGCAATCAGAACTTTGTTCAAGTATCAATTCAACAAAACAACTCATCAGGAAGAGGCTTAGTATTATAGTATGATCCCATCATATGTGAATATATGTCTACTCATCATCATACAGTTAAATGTCACTCATGTTATTCTTCTTAGAAATATATTATAAATGCTTAATGTCATCATTAATCACAAATTTAGGGGGAGTAGAAATACATGAAGTTAGGTTTATCAATCAACAGCTTTGTCTATTTCATTATCAATTTGAAGGAATTAGAATCTCAGCACCATCTTAGCTCGTGGATACATGAAATTTTATTTAAAATCATTTTAAACATTCTTGTGCTAAATTGTCATGTATACAAAGTCAAGAAGGTCCAAAAGCAATATATGGTTCTAAGCATTGGACTTGGACCATACAACAATAATTCTCTGCATTGTGTCATCTTAAGCATCAGCACAAGCTACAGTGCCATCTTAAGCATCTGCAGAAGCTATAGTGCTTTCCTATTAGAATAACCAACTCTCCTTAGAAATTCCTCATCAACTAATAAGGATGAGTTGGTGCCTAATCTTTTCTTTCTCTCTAATCATCTTTTGTGCTAAACATCGTCTCATTTTGCTTCTCTAATCACACCATCTTTGAATTTTGTTTTTAACTTTCCTACAACACAGAGAAATCTCTTCCCCTAGAGTGAATTGGATAGTTAGACATTGTAAGAATCTGCAAATCCTTGATGTCTTTCTTATGAAGTCTTAGCACTGCCTCTGTATCATGGAAATATTGAATTCTTCTGGAGGTTCTCTTGATAATTGCACAATCCTAGTTTGGATCAAATTTCCAGGCCATAATCTTGTTCTTTTCTTCAGATCTGGGAGTTGTGATATGATCATATAGCTCTATGAGAGTTGATTTCTATTCAGTGATCTCTCTAACAGTTATCCCTAATGGCCACACTTCCCAGGAATGACTGCCCTTGGTTCTCTGATCATTTTCTCTTTGCCTTTGTGTTGATCTTTAGATTCAACGGCTGTAGGATTACCAGAGAGTTTGCTTTGTTGCTCAAATGATGGGTTTGGAGCTTCAGTTCTGAATCTGGCTCCAGTATCAAGTTCAACATTCATTACATGTTCCATCATTCTTTTTAGTTCACCAACACCCCTTCCTTAAGATCATGAGCCTTGTAATTGTGTCCCAAAAGCCAATATACCATATTGTACTTGGTGAATTTAGCATTGTCACAATGGCCTAGATCTTTCTTGATTTTCTGAATGGCTTGAAAAGTGGTGAATGCTTCATAGTCAGAATTTGGAATTATGAACCTAGCAAGCTCAAATTCATTCCACATATCTTTCATCTCAGTCAAGTTTATTCTTTCAACCATGTCGAATGGGAACCCATGATTGATCAGAGTCATAAACACAGATGACTCAGGCCTCTCTTCCATCATGTCTTTTTTTGTAAGAAGAACATCAGTCTTTGATTCCTCTTGAGATTTGTTAGGTTCACCTTCAGTCAGCTCTTTCCATTCAGCATCACTTTCATATTATCAATAGCAGCTTGCTTTGATGTTGAATTTTCCATAGGTGTGTGCTTAGAAGAGGTATGCCTTGACCGTTTAGGAGAATCTTCAACATTGATTACTTGAATCTTTGTTGAGCCCAAATACTTCTTCTTCGTTGAGCATTGAACGAGTTGCTTAGAAGATTCAGCAGGTTTCTTTAGTTGGTTTGATTCAAGAGCATATATCTTCATTTTTAGTTCATCAATCTCTTCTTCTTTTCTTCTCAACAGAGCTGGTTGATCATAGAGAGTGTGATTGATTTGATCAATTTTCACTGTTAGGTTCTTATTTTCATCTTTCTCAATCTTTACTACTTCTTTGAGTTTAGAGTCTTGTTGAAGAAGGGCATCAATCACTTCATTATTGCACATGGCATCTTCTCTCAAGCTTTTGATTCTTGATTCTAGTTGCATCAAGATTTCATCCTTTCTTGCAATTATTCCTTTCAGCTCCTTAATCCTGTGCTTTCTGAAGTTGGACTTCACTACAAGCTTGTTGTACTCTGCCACCAAATAACTTTTGCTTAAAGGGATGTCATTATCACTCAGATCATCTCATTGTATGCAATCACATTAACATAGTTTGCTTCTTCTTCTCCTTCCTGATGTTGAGAAGCAATCTTATCATGTTTTACTTCTTTATGTGCTACGCTTGCTGAGCTTGACCTGGCATCAATAGCTTGATCTTTCGGATCTTGATGTGGTTGTTGTTGTTGTTGATGATGGTCAGTGACTGGAGATACTAGTTTAGTTTCGTTTGAGAGTACAGGGGATTTAGTTTTCGATAATGACAGTTTAACTGTACTTGCTTGTGAGGCTAACTCTGTCTCCCCAGTGTAAATGCTCTTAGTGGCTGAATTTTCTGGATTTGGAGGTTGTTGATAAAGTTTCATTTGAAGCTGATTTGGTGATTGAGGGTGGATTGGAGAGATTGGTTTTGTGTTTTGGCTGGCTGGAGATTGTGGTTGGGATGTTTGTTGTTGATTTGGTGATTGATGGTGGATTGGAGAACTTGGTTCTGTGTTTTGGCTGGCTGGTGATTATGGTTAGGATGTTTGTTTTTGATTTGGTGATTGATGGTGAAATGGAGAGAATGGTTCTGTGTTTTGGCTGGCTGGTAATTATGGTTAGGATGGTGATGGATGAGGTTGCTGATGTATGGGTGATATATCTTGTGAGTGAGTGTCTTGAATAGATTTGGTTGGAGAGTTCTCTTGTTGATCTTCCCACACAAGCTCTTGAGGAATATTTGCAGTAGCATCAAGCACATGTGCAAACATGGGCATGTCTCCTCATTCATATTTCCCAGATATTTTATTCAGTACTGATCTGCCAAGGTGTGCTTGAATGAACACACCATCATCCACAGTAGTTCCATGCAGATCAGCATTAATGATCAGTTGCACAAACCTTGGAAACATATACATATTAGAAGCCTTCTGCACTTTGATGTGATCACATAAGCAGTTGAATATGTACTTTAAGTAATTGTAGGTTCTTCCCTCAAAAACACCAACAATGCCAGAAGAGATATACCTTGAAAATCTGTCAAGTCCATATTTTCTGTTAGAGATGCACTTAAGATATATGTGGCAGAGAAATCTGTATGGCTTGCAGAGTCTTCCTTTCTTGATTTCCCCCTTCTCGAAATCACCGCCATACCCCATCAGGAGAAAAACTTCCTCTATGTATTTCTTTTCGAACACATCAGGATTACCAGCTTCAACATCTCCCAACTCAAGAACCCTTCTTATTGTTTGTTCATCGATTCTCAGCCTTCGATTCTTCACATTAGCAACAATAACTTGACCATCTTCCTCTATTTGGGCAGGGTTTCAGAAATCAGTGATGTGCGATTGGTGAATCACAAGCTCTGCTGATAAGGCATAGAACAACCTAGATCTTCTTAGATATCGAATAATATCTTGACACCCTTCTGAAACAGGGTCGTCTGGGTTTAATAAAACACACACATTGTGCTCTCTCGCAAATTGATTATCCATGTGTTCATAAGAAAAAGATTTCGTTAGAATCACATTATTGATATGAGAATACGAACAGTTGTGAGATTAAACAAAACTCAAACACATTCTTAAATATTATGACATGTTTTACCTTGAAAAAAACAGATTAAGAAAACAAATATATGTTTGTTTAGTGTTTTGATTTGGTAAGATTTGAATGTTATGAAAGAGAGAAAAGTTTGTTGAGAGTGTGTTTTTCTAGGTCTGAAAAAGTGAACTAAAAAAGTGAATAATGAATTTGAGAAGTCAAACAACATCATTTATACTCTCTCACACATTAATTTTAGCCTATTAATTAAGTAGGACCCTCAACATATTCTTCCGCAGATCATCTACGGATCAACAACATCTGCTCATGAAGTATAACTTACATTTTCACAAATTACCAAACCGTGAAATTGAATTATTTGTTAATCTTTGTTCATCCATAGTTTACCAATCTACGGATAAACATATAAGTTTTCAACACTGTAGCTTCTACTGATGCTTAAGATGGCACTGTAGCTTCTGCTGATGCTTAAGATGACACAATGCAGAGAATTATTGTTGTATGGTCCAAGTCCATTGCTTAGAACCATTTATTGCTTTTAGACAAACAAGTTTCACACAAAATTCTTTTAAAAACAGTAGATCTAATTAGTAAAAATTAACAAATCTACAGAATTCAAAGTAATTAAACACAACTAACACTGATAGATCAATCGATCTAAATCAATGAGCACTTGGCTCTGATACCACCTATGTGTTCCTATTTTGAACGGGAACAAAGAGCTTGGATCATAGGATTCATATTGATAATAACAAGACTTGAATGATTAGATACTAAAATATAATAATGATGAACATGATGAAGAACACAAACGTGTTTAATGCTTGATGTTTATTGTTATATTGTTGAAATCATCATCCATGAAGGATTATGATATGATGTTGTTGATGATGGACCTAATTCACCATAACAAGTGGTGAACTAGTCACACCTTTACAATGATAATATGTGCTAATATTTATACTAGTCTAGCAATAAAAATAATTACAATATAAACCCTAGACTAATATTTTTGTTGATTTCGTGCTTCAAGTCTTCAACTTCAATAATATTGAAATCTTCAATTTCTTCAAAGGTAGAATACCCAACAATACTCCTCCTAAATTGTAGATTTCCAATGTGAATTGAAGCTTGATCTTGTTTTTGTTGAATAGTTGTCCAAAGTCAAGAAATTTGTTGTTGATGCGGAAGCGAGGTCTTCAAAACTTTGGTACAACTATACCACAAAAACAAGATCAAGCGTCAATTCACATTGGAAATCTACAATTTAGGGGGAGTATTGTTGGGTATTCTACCTTTGAAGAAATTGAATATTTCAGTATTATTGAAGTTGAAGACTTGAAGCATGAAATCAACAAAAATATTAGTCTAGGGTTTATATTGTAATTATTTTTATTGCTAGACTAGTATAAATATTAGCACATATCATTCTTGTAAAGGTGTGACTAATTCACCACTTGTTAGGGTGAATTAGTCCATCATCAACAACATCATATCATCATCCTTCATGGATGATGATTTCAAAAATATATCAAAAAACGTCAAACATTAAATGCGTTTGTGTTCTTCATCATGTTCATCATTATTATATTTTAGAATCTAATAATTCAAGTCTTCTTATTATCAATATGAATCCTAAGATCCAAGCTCTTTGTTCCCGTTCATAACGGGAAGACACAGGTGGTATGAGAGCCAAGTGCTTATTGATTTAGATCGATTGATCTATCAGTGTTAGTTGTGTTTAATTGCTTTGAATTCTGTAGATTTGTCAGTTTGGATCCACTGATTAGATTTGTCGTTCAAACATTAAACATGTTTGTGTTCTTCATCATGTTCATCATTATTATATTTTAGCATCTAATCATTCAAGTTTTATTATCATCAATATGAATCCTAAGATCCAAGCTCATTGTTCCCATTCATACTAGGAACACGCAAGTTCGCCTCTATGAATCTGCTGCATCAGCTTTCTTCTTTGATCTCTTCTCCTTTTCTATCCTTATCTCTTCAGCTCTTTCATTAATATCTTCTTCAAAATCATAACCTTTCTCTTTAGCATATCTCTTTCTTTTCTTGGTTGCATCACATGGCTGTGCCCTGGTTTCTTCATCTCTTTTATTCTCATATTCATCCACCCGTCTAATGTAGTTCCATCTCTCCTGTGGGTACATGTTTTCCTAAAAGATGGGTAATCTTCCCACTAAAATCATGGGGAATAGCACAACAGTCAACAAAGATACGAGGATTCATTTGTACCAGCCTTTTCACCTCCTTGTGTTTTGGCACATTTGGTATGAGGTCATCAAATATCATTTGAAGAAATCGAAGATACCGTTGATACATATGTACCTAGTTTAGGAGCTTAATGTAAAATGTCTATCATGTATTACATATATGTAATTGAATGGGTATGAATGAAATTTAAGTGTGGTTGATGCTTATAATGTTTAATATTTTATTGTTTATTGTGTGATAACTTATAATGAACTAAATATATTGGTTTGCGGTTGTTGTACATAATTCTTAGTCAATAAATGATTGAGAAACATGTTCAAACTTAATATATGAAGTTCTCATGTGAATGGACCATGCTAATGGACCATACGCATGAATACATCATGCTAATGGACTAGTCACACGACTGAACCAGGACACTGGATTAGTCGCCCGATTGACACATAAGATTGACTAAGTCGCACGACTGGACCTTCAGTCTTGCGGAGGGATCAATCGCATTATTCAGTCGCACGACTGAACCATGCTAATGGTTCAGTCGTACGATTGGAAGACCCTAACCTATAAATACCACCTAATTCGTGGAAAAACGTAACAATTCAAATACCTACGCACATAATCGGACCCTAGCTGTCCAGAGACTCAAGAAAACATGTTCCAAGTTCATAGATCGCAGTTGATCATTCTCTAATCATTCTTAACGTTTCATTAATCTTTAGATTGATCTAAACTGTGTTCTCTCTTATTGGATCAGCAATCAAATAGGATTCCGAATTATTTGAGTTTGTATATGCTCAGAATCAGTTAGTACTCTATACGTAAATGGTCCTAACAAGTGGTATCAGAGCCTTGGCTCTTGATTTTGCGTGTGATTAGATCATTTTGGTGTAAAAATCATGTTGTTTCATTCAAAAACACCATCTTTTAAATAAAATAGTGTTTTTGACGTCTCCAGATCCAAAAGTTCACGTTTTTCGGCTTACAGCAGATTAGGGTTCCTGAAAATTCGTTTTTTTGTCAAAGTACCAAAAAACCCTCGAATTTTTGAAACCAGCAACCTTCAGTCGCACGATTAACTCAATCGGATGACTAAACGCACTCACACCTCCCATACGCACGATTGAACTCAGTCACCCATCCATTCGTACATCTGAAAAATCTCATTCGCCTTGTTCATCCACATCTGCCCAATCACACGACTGTTCATCCGTATTTGTCCAATCGCACGATAGGCTCATCCGCATTTGTCCAATCGCATAATTGGCTCATCTGCATTTGTTCAATCGCACTATTGATTCATTCAGGCCTCTCCATTTGCACGAGTGACTAAGTTTCAATTTGAAGTTCAAACTTAATAAATGGAAGATCAGTACTCAGTGTTTACTGCCGGTAGGGATTCACGGATCCAGAATCTATTGCTTCTGGAGAATGAAATTGGGAATCACAATAAGCCCCCTAAGCTCATAATGTTAGATGATTACCCACAATGGAAGCAAAGGTTCGAGATATACCTAAATGGAGTTGATCCCAATCTATGGGAATCAATCGAGAGAGGTTATAGCATGCCGGTTGGTGCTATGGACATAAACTTACCTTGGGTGGCATGACTGATAGCTAGAAGGAAAACTACAATGCGGAGATGAAGGTGTATGCTTTCTTGACTCAGTCAATTCCTAAGGATATATTCCATCAGGTTTCTGAGAACAAACAAGCCAAGAAGATATGGGAGGCTTTGGAAAAACGGTATGACAGGAATGCGACGTTGAAGGCATTAAAGGCAAAGGCTTTGAAGAAGGAGTTTGTTAACCTATTTTCTATAGGAAAAGAGAGCCTAGATGACATCATCGACCGTTTCTACAACTTGATGAGGGAGCTGCACACTCATGGGGTAACCACGTCGATGGAAGACAAGGTGTCGATTTTGTAGATGGCTTGCCCAAGAAGTGGGTTTCGTTTGTGTCAAATCTAAGACAGAAGATATGCTAGCAAAGTTGGATTTTAGCAATTTCATTCCGAAGCTGAGGGAGGAAGAAGTGAGGATGAAGTACAGATCTCAAAAAGGATCATACGATCAAAACCCATCACTTTATAACTCATCTCCCACTCCAACAAGTTCTGGAGCAGCACTTCAAATGGCATTCGTGTTGAGTTTAGCCGTTCCTTCCTAACCCACTACTTTAGGATCTGACACGTGAGGGTCATCTTGCACCCAATTTATAGCACCTGAAGTAAATGATACGACGTTGAAGACCGAGAATCTCGGTAATATTACTGAAGAGGTGGCAAAGGAACCTATGGATATCCGGCAGCGGTAGTTCACTCCTATGATGGTCTAGTTGCGCGGAAGATTGGAAACTACCGTCTCACCGATGAAGACTACGAGCAGGTGAATGGATATCATGTGGGCGTTGTTAGTGTTGTCCAGATGGCGAAAAGTTTGTGAAAAAGACTAGACAGAACTTGATAGCCACAAAAGACACTACCTTTGGTTTCGATAAAACCAAAGTTACATGTTTTAACTGTGGAGAAAAGGGGCATTTTAAATGTTAATGTGTTAAGCCCAAGAAAACAGGTAATGGTAATCCATTCTGCAACTTCAATCGTCAAGATAATCCCACCAATGGTGCTACATAGTCAAGCAAGGATCCTAAGGTCTTGACTTCACAAGACGACGAAGGGCAATATTGGACCTTTTGTTTTGTATCTCGAGGAGAATCCAACATTCCTTGTGTTGAGGGTTTAGATGACGACTCTGCAAGCGAAGGTGAAATAGCAGTGGAAGTAGTGATGTCTAATAATGAAGAAACTGCAAATGTGGTCAATCACCTGAATGAAGAAGGTCTCAAAACAACATGTTCAGAATCACTAGTACCCGAACAACCAATCTCTGCTATGACGGCTGATTCAACCGAATCTGCTTAGGTAATTAACAAAGACCAACTTTTTGATAGTCATGCTTGTAATGAATGTAATAATTTAGAGAAGCATAGATTCAAAATTGTCTAGGTTACTAGATCACAATGATAGCTTAGTAAATGACTTACAACTATGCACAGAAGCAAACCGGATTTAAAACAAAATAAGCAAAGTTATAAAGAGAAAATAGAACTGTTAAATAAACAATTAAGGGAAACCGAAGTTGTTGCTTTTAACCAAGAAAATGACATAAAATTCTATTTAAACTCCCTAGAAGAAACTAAGAAAGAAAAAGCAGTTTTGGAAGTCGAAGTAAATTCATTAAAACAAAAACTGCATAGTTGGACCAATTTTTCTCACCTATTCCAGCACTTAGTGAAAGAACGTAACAACAGGGAGGGTTTAGGTTACAAAGGGGTACCACCACCACATGAGACCTTGTTGAATGCTAACTGTAGACCTATTAATAACAATCCAATCAAGGATCATGTGGTGTCCACTCCTCTAGTTAGTGATGCAAATTTCACGAGTAAATCGGTGGAATCTGTCACTAAACAGAAGGAGGCCACTTTAAAATCCAAAGGTAAGATGCCTATTGTTAATTTGGATGAACAATTTGAAAAGGTTAAGGCAAAGTCAGGTTCTAACATGTCTAACTCTGAACCTAAAAAGACCAAACAAGTTAACTAACCACATGCACCATGTCTTAGTCCAAATAAACAAAAGGGTAAAGATGTTAAAAATGTTCAAACAATGAATTTTCTTAAAGAAGCTAAGACATCTAAACAAGAAGTGTCAAAACCCAAACAGACTAAAGTCACACGTGTGTCACACACTTCACCATAGAAACCGTTTCACCAACATGTCGAAAGTAGATCATGCTAGAATTATGGAAAGTATGGACACATCACTTCAAATTGTCCTTATTATCAGAAACCAAGAAAGAAAATTGAACTTCATGATCCTAAACCAAGTTCTTCTAAGAGGAGTTCCATCACTCCACCAAAAATAATTAGTGAAAATAAAGTTCAAACCGTAAGCAGTCATCTGTTTATCACAAATAGGCCTTACACAAAACTAGCCTATGGAAAGAAAAATCAAGTATAGTGTCTGATAATGAGAACAAGAAGAAGAATGATCTGCCCTCACCCTCGAATGGACAATGGGTAGAGTTTATGATAAGGCTTGGGTCCCTAACCTAAACTAATCATTTCCTTTGAATGTGCGGGGTGTCCGCTATAGTGCTACTACAAATACCTAGATTGTTGATAGCGGGGTATCAAGGCACAAGACTGGGAACCTGTCTCTCTTGTCAAATGTCAAACAAATTAAAGGAGGACATGTTTTGTTTGCTCAAAATAAAGGAGGTTATATCACTGCACAAGGAGAAGTGGGAAACCAGAAAGTGAAGTTGATAAGGTAAACTATTTTCAACAACTTCAAAATAAATTACTTTTGGTCTCTCGAATATGTGACAAAGAATTCAAGGTTGTACTTGACAACAAGAAGTGCTATGTTCTGAAAAAGGACTATGTCATTCCGGAGGACCAAGTTTTAATGTCAGTTTCAAGATATAATGATTTGTATGTCTGGGACCTATCAAAGGCCTCCACAACTGATCAAAATGTACAATGATTCTCGTCAAAGGCAACAAAGAAAGAATCCATATCCTGGCATAGGAGAATGGGACACATTAATCCACGGAAGATGAATCACTTGATCCAGAATGATCTAGTGCATGGAGTAAATGTTAAGAACTTCCAATTACTGGATTTTTGCATCGCATGTAAGAAAGGGAAACAGAAAAAGAGTCTCATAAGGCAAAGAAAGTTCACTCAATTGACCTTCCTCTTTAGCTCCTTCACATGGATCTATTTGGCCCAGTTAGTACAAAAAGCATTACCGGCGATTTGTACTGCTATGTAGTTACGAATGATTACTCAAGATTTTCATGGCTGATGTTTCTGAAATCCAAATCAGTGACATTTGAATCATTCAAAGAGCTAGTAACTACATTGGAGTCACTCTACAAGCTTAAGGTAAGGCAAGTTCGCTCAGACAACGGTACCGAGTTCAAGAACTACGGATGGAGGCATTCTGCAAAGAAAATGGAATTTTGCACCGGTTCACATCTGCCTACACTCCTCAAATGAACGGGGTTGCTGAGAGAAAGAATCGAAGCTTGCTAGAGATAGCCCGGACGATGCTAGCTGACTTAAAGCTGCCTATCTAATTTTGGAACGAGGCAGTAGCTAACGCATGTTATACCCTCAGTCGAGTCTTAGTGGTAAAACATCACCGTAAAACATGGTATGAGTTGCTCGAACATTGTAAACCAAATCTGGAGTACCTCGAGCCATTTCCACACTATGTACGCTGCTGAAGAAAACTTTAGTCAGGGAAGTTCAGTGAGAAGGCCGAAGAAGGAATTTTCTTAGGATACAACACATCGAATAAGAGAGTTAACAACAACTCAACGGGTCAAGTAGAAGTGTGGTGCAACGTTGATGTAAAGAGATACACCACCCCTTGCTGGAAAAGGACCCTCATTCTTTTTCGACTATGATGGATTCTTTACGTCATTCAACATCCTGCTCTCCCCTCATGAGGATGAGTTATCGACCAAAATGATGTATGAGGTGTTAAATACAGCATCACCAGACCCGACAAGCTCAGCATCACAAGGTGAGTCTTCTAGTTCCTTAGGGGGAGCACTTGAGGTAAGAGACTCCTCCTCTAATCACAAACACGTAGTGAATGATCAGGTGGATCAGGAGGAACAAGTTCGTACTATTGCAAGTACCCAAGAATCCGATGTTGATGCCTCTAACACTTCGGAACCTCACACTCCCACTGCCTCAGATACCGAATCTGCTGTTCACAATCTGGGTAATGAGGTAGTTGTACCCACCATTCCTGGATCACTACTAAACGTGTATCATCCTTTGGACAACGTCATTGGAGATGTTCGATCAGGAGTACAGACAAGATATTAGCTATACTCAGCTCATTATGCCTCAGTGATCGAAAAGAGACATCTTCATGATGGTGCATATCGATGTTTTGTGTCTAAATTTGAGCCAAAATATGTGAGTGAAGCCTTAAACGACGAGGCATGGGTGAGTTCCATGCAAGAAGAACTTCTTCAATTCAAGAAGTTAGGAGTATGGACACTGGTGGATAGACCTAAAGATGCTAAGGTCATTGGCACAAAACGGGTCTTGAAATGCAAGAAAGATGACCAAGAAGTCATAATAAGAAACAAGCCTCGACTTGTAGTTCAAAGATTTCAACAAGTCGAGGGTATTGATTACAATGAAGTCTTTGCACCTATGGCAAGAATGGAAGCAATCAGTATCTTCCTAGCATATGCATCTTACATGAAAATTAAAGTTTATCAACTGGATGTAAAGAGTGCATTTGTTCATGGTGAAATCCGAGAGACAGTGTATGTCAGTCAACCCAAAGGATTTGAGGATCCATATCATCAGGACAGAGTTTACAAGCTGGATAAGGCTCTCTACGGGCTCCACCAAGACCCTAGAGCATGGTATGAAAAACTCTCGACTCATGTTGTGAAACACGACTTTCGTAGAGGAGTGATTGACTGTACACTTTTTATCAAAGAAAAGGATGATGACTTACTCGTAGTTCATATTTATGTTGATGACATAATCTTCGGTTCCAAAAATAAAGCATTATGCAAAGATTTGAAGCAGTAATGAAAACTAAAATTTGAAATGAGTGCCATAGGAGAAATGAAGTTCTTTCTCGGGTTATAGGCGGATGAGACACCAAAGGTGATATTTCTAAATCAGACCAAGTATGTAGGCAATATTCTCAGTCGGTTCAATATGGAGAATTCTTTGGCAGCTGGGACTCCACTAGCTACAAACCACGATGTGGCACCCGACGAAAATGGTGATCTGGTAGATGCCACCATGTACCGAGGAATGATTGGATCCCTCATGTACCTCACTGCCTCATGACCTGATATCATGTACGTGATGTGTCTCTGCTCCAGATATCAGGCGAAACTGAGAGTCAACCATCTCATAGGACTCAAAAGGATATTACGTTATCTGAAGGGTACTCCAACACTTGGGTTATGGTATCCTCATGACGATAACTTTAAGATTACAGTGTATAGTGATTCGGATTATGGCGGCTGCAAAATGAACTACAAGTCAACGTCAACAGGATGTCAATTCTTTGGGAGAAGATTAGTCACGTGGCAGTGTAAGAAGCAGACCTAGGTTGCTCTGTCAACTTGTGAAGCTGAACACGTTGCTGCTGCAAGCTTCTGTTCAAAAATCATCTAGATTCAACAGTAAATGCGGGACTACAGTTTGAATTGTGTAACACTCCTATATTTGTTGATAATTCTGCTGCTATAGCCATAACTAAAAATCTTGTCCAACATCCTAAGACCAAACACATCGAAATTAAGTATAACTTTATACGTGGTTGTTTTAAAAAGAATTTAATGGGTGTTGTTAAAATTAATACGTTTCAACGCGCTAACCTCTACACAAGAGATTTTGATAAACCAAGATTTTTATATCTATTAGAGGACAACGGCGTGAAAAAGAAATGTGAAGTGATTCCAGAAGATAGCAGTACATAGTCCGACGAGTAGAGTCATTTTTATTTTATTTTTTATTTTATATCTTCACCTATTAAAATTCTAACCACAAAAACATTTTCGGTTTTTAAATTTTAGGGGGAGAATTGGTTAGACTAGTATTAACTTAGTAGTCTTTATATAATTACTTAAAAAACGAGGGAGGAGGACAGCTTAGCTAAATTGAAAGAAATCAAATTTGTGATACTAATTCAACAAATTTGGAAAGTGATAGTACACACGAAACATATTTTTTGAGATTTTAAACGTTTTATCTACGTATGATGCAATATTCAAAGTTAGGTCTGAATAGTCAAAGAAAAATAAAATGAAAGATGATAGGTAAACTAGTGTGCTACTATGGTAACATAGAGATAATAGACCTAGAGGTTGTTAGCTCATTAGATCATGTGTCAGTAGATTCAACACAATAGATAAGTAGACCTCATTGGTGAATTCAAGCTAAAACTAAGTTGTTCAACAAGCTGTGGGTTCCCATCATATCCCTGGTTAACACAATTAATTAAGTTCCAATAAGGGATGACGAGCAAAAAAACGCCATAAATGTGTGCGGATGACCATAAAATATGAGCAACTCACATAAAAAAATGCATAAAGCAATCAAGCTAATAACCTATGTTGTTGGTGCGATATGTGCAAAAAAAAATAAATTGCTCAAACAAGAAGATAGGTTGTGTGCCTCTCTGCTATGCGGTGGCACTAACCTGAGGATAAGCATAACCTAAATATTCTATAATTCATTGTTGTTTGTACCTCTCTGCTATGCGGTGGCACTGACCCGAGGCTTAGCATCTCTTTGAAAGCTCTATAATAGTTTCTTCTTGTAAAATACCTATAGACCGCTCAAAAATCTCCTAAGAAACATTGATTACCATATATGCGTGGGATCCACAAATGCTTGTTGAAATAATTAAACTTTAAATCATCACCAATGTGTGTCAAAAATCTGTGTATGGATTTAAGAGGACAAGTATACTGACAATCATCGTGAGCTGCAACTCATGAAAGTGAAAATCATTGTGTGCATCTTGTAGCACTAGTATGATTTCCTGAAATTCTTGGTGACTATCAATGAAAACAAGGATCGTGCATCAAAATTGTTTATTAAAGTGTCCCAAGTGAGACTGATATACCTGTATGATTCCAAAAATGAATTGTACGAGAAATGATTAACTAGAATTGAAGCTGTGTTGTGCAGGAAGTAAAATCAATTAGAATTCTTCTAATAGGTTATATTTCATCTCTAATCAAAAATACAAAAATATGTCACGTTATTGTTCTTAATTTCAAAGTTTTTCCGTTTAGTTTTAGTAAAGTGTAATGTAAGAGTCGGACTCAACAACTCGACGTAATCTGTGAATCACTCACTCAAAAGGGTCACGTCTAAGGTGACCAAATCATTCAAAATAAAATGAGTCACATCTGAGGTGACAAATTTGTTTTAAGTAAAAAGATCACGTCTGAGGTGATCAATAGTGTTCTTAAATTAAAAAGGTCATGTATGAGATGATCATTGGTCATAACATGTTATCTATAATTAGAAGGATAAGTTTTGAAATTGCATAAGGTCAAATGAACAAGTATGAGACATTCGCACTACTCGACCATAAGTATGGACTAGTCACACGAATGAAGAAATGAGATTAAACCATTTGCACAATTGGATCATGAGTATGAGCCAATCGCACGAATGATGGTGACCGACTGCGTCAATCATCTCACTGAACCCAGTCGGACGAATGAAGCTGGCCGAATGAGTCAGTCGCATGACTGAAACCTAGTCGCACGACTGAGCCTGACTGACTGAGCAAGTCGCACGACTGAGCCCCAGTCGCACAAACCAAGAGTGCGAATAGGTTCAGTCGCACGATTGAAGAAAACCCTAGTATAAATAGAGGGGGAGTCGGTCGCAGACATTCATCACCTCCAAATCACCCCTAAATCGCACGAAAGCAATACTACTCTGCCCAAATTTCTTATCAGTGATTTACCACCCTATTTGTGATACAGTCTCTAAACCCGACAACTTTCGGATGTATATAATCCAAAATAGCAGTGATGTTGTTTCTCTCATCGAACTTTAGATTTGCCATTTAAACCTGAGAAACAGATGAAATAAATTAGAATATAGTGATAAGAATGAATACATAAGAAAGAATAAAGAATAATAAAAATAAGCATAAAAAAATAAAAATAATAAATTCGTTAGCTGAAAATATAGTTTCGCAGGATGAGATTTTAGTTTGGGCAGGCGAAAGAATAGTTTCTCTAGCAAGAACACATCAGATTCACTCAACCAGAAATGTAGTTTCGACAGGCCGAAATCTGTAGTTTCAGCACTGCAAAACTGAAGATTAGTCAGCGAAACTGTTAAGTACGCTCGGACAGCATAACCTTACAGTTTCGCTGAGAAGTTAAGAACTTTCATTCAGTTTCGCTGGACAATCGGTAGTTTCGCTGGATGAACAGAAAAGTCATCGAAAAGTCTCAATCAAAAGTACCCACATTGTGATATTATTAACAAGATTAAGTGATTGTCTTGAGGTCGAATCTCACTTGCAAACATGAATCAACACTCAATCAGCAACAATAACACAAAATCACCAAAACTAAGGAGAGGGACACGAAGAAGCCCTAAGAGCGTTACAGGTCGATAGTGCGAAACGGAGATTTTAGTTTCACAAAATGACTTAAATAGCTTATAGTTTCACAGCAAGCGAAACTATAGTTTAGCCAGACGAATCTATAGTTTCACTAAGCGAAGTTGCAATTTCGTTAGATGGAATCAGATAAAAAAGACATCACAAAGGATAAGAATGCTCAGTGAAATTACAATTTCGTCTAGCGAAACAAATAGAGAAATTATAGTTTTGCTGCATTTTTTTTTATAACAACAATTACTAAGATCAAAATGATCAAAGATCACATCCTCAAGATATGCATTAGCACAAATATGAATTAAGCCATCAACCGGCAATGAGATCATACCGATAACCGAATCAAATCACAGTCTTTGAATGATTTTGAAATTCTCAAACAAATCAATTGTAACACCAGTTATTTTAAAAGGAAAGTCATGAAAAATAAATGAAAGAAAAGCAATAAAGTCTAAGTGGAAGGACTAAAAGTGCCCAAAAAGACAAATCTTTGAAAAAGTTGGTGTAAAGGTGGGCATGGCTGCCCACCCTCCCTTCACATCACACTTTCTTTTGGTTTTAGAGAGAGAGAGCAAAACTTCGAGTTTTGAAGAAGAAGAAGAAGAGGAAGAAGAAGAAATCGAATTCAAGGTAAGAATTTGTGGTTTTTAAGTGTTATGACGGGTTTTATCCCCGTTATATGCTTATGTGCAGATGTGTTTGTGTATATGCTCGGGTGTGTGTGTTTGGTGTTGTTTATAGGTGTTTGAACTCATTTGCAAGCGGGTTAGAAAGGAAGAAACACCCAAGTTGCATGACGTGAGTTCTAGACCTTGATTTTTACTTGTTTTAAACTATCTTTGGGGAAGAAAATGTATTAAAACGATTTTCAAAGCTTATGTATGCTTACCCGTATGTATTGTACATGTTGGATGTTAATTCTTCAATGCTTATAGGTTATTCATGTTTAGAATAGCCATGTTAAGCTTAGAATAGATGGGTTTGATGATTGGATTTGAAAACATAATAGAAACATGTTGCATAGGAGGTCCATGCGCCTAGATAAGGCTCATGCGCCTGAACATGCCTTAGAAAGATTTAAGTGAAACCCATGCACCTGAATAGTAGCCCATGCACCTAAGATTATCTTAGAAATGTTCAAGTATAGTGCCCATGCGCCCAAGAGGCCCATGCGTCTAAGTGTCCATGCGTCCAAATGACCCATGCGCCCGAATAGTGCCCATGCGCCTGAATAGTTCATGCGCCTAAGTCGACATATCATCTTTTAAACCGTCATATAACTGAAGTATTACTGGAAGAGGATCTCTCTAGCAATGGACATTAAGTTTTCAATTTTTGCTTTAGGGAATCTTTCTTGGAGTCACTGAAGCTGGCATACATCTGAGACAGAGCATCAAAGAATTCTTTTGCTGATTGACAATGCTCCAAACCCACCATGATGGAATTAGGAATGGAAGTCATAAGAACAATCCTTTCTTTTCTATTGATCTCTAGTCACTTGTGGTCTTCATCAGAATAGTCTTCAACAACCTTCTCTATCATAGAACCAATGCCAGCTGGTGCTGCAACATTTGGCTTGTAAGGGCCATTGGTGATAGATTTCTACATTATGCTGTCTTCATCAGAAGTGTTAAACTTTCCATATACTCACCAACACGGACTTATCAGTTATTAGCTCGAGGGCTTTTACAGCAAAAACTACCTAACTAACTTTACCGGTAACTTTTGTGACTTTGGGTCGATCGCTGTGTTATGATGACTAACTGCCGACACCCAAACCCCCTAGATCGATAACCTCTTTTTATCACATTGTGTTTCTCTAGTATGTGACGAGTCTTAGATCTCATACCACTTGTTAGGGATTTAGGTGTAGATTTTCACATAAACACAATCAAACTACAAGACAAAATGATAACAAAGATGAACACGGGTTCGATCGGTGTGACCTAAGTCCACGGTCTGCAACTAGGATAATACTTTTATTGCTTTCTATCTCACTCGTGTGGATGGTCTTTTGATCCAGTATGATGATGGAGATGCAGGGACCACTCAACTGAGGGCCCCCACTGCTGATATAGCATCTCCAGCATCCACCCAAGGTGGAACAGAGGCTGCAGGGTTCCATCAGGACTTTCGTCTTGATGAGGAGGAGGAGACAGACTCGGAGCCCTTGTCTCAGACTGTGGGGAGCAAGGTGGTTGCCATCGACCGAGGTATTCGGGAGGTTGGAGGACACCCTGGCGAGTCTGGGGAGGCTGACACTGATCCTACTTATGCTCCCAATCAGCCCAGCAGCATTACAGGGGGAGCATCCACCTCGAGGGGCTCGAGGAAGAAAAGGATGGCTTAGCCCCACAGTTTGAAGAAAAAGAGGCGGAGGATGACATTCATCACCACCACCACGACTACCACCACTTCGACCACTCCACCCACCTCCACCACTCCACCCAGTTCCACCACTCCACCTACCACCACTATAATCACTCCACCACCACCTTCATCTATACCACCCCCAATATTCACCACTCCACCACCACCTTCATCTATACCACCCCCAATCTTCACTATTGCCACCACCACCACCACTAGCCACCATGTAGAACCGTCATCTTACCCCTCCTTTCCATCTGGATCCTCTTTACCTCCTAGTAGGGTAGAGGAACAACTCTCGGCACTTAACCGTATGGTGCTAAACCTATATCCAATTCGGTTAGTCACTTGGATAAGTTCAAGTATAAACTTATATCTTTTGTTTTTTCTTTATGTACTATGAAGTCACTTAGGGATAGTTGCATGGTCCAAGGTCATAAATAGTAAGCATAACATTGAGAAGGTAAATTTAGTCAACATCGTGCGCGGAGGACTCCACTTCAACACTATCTTTGGCTTTCCAGTAATGGCATCAACTTCAGATCTTCTGATGTATCTTGTAGGCTGTTGGGGTATGAAGTTAACCCACCTGGTGTGGTACTCCTTTCTTAGGGCAGCCTCAAACCAGCCTGACATCTTTCTCGTGTCAGCATACAACAACTTCAATTTGGCCAGCTGGTTGAGCTCAAAACCTGGTAGAGTCTTTAGATCATGTGGAAATATAAAATACTCTATGCCCTTCTCCCTCTTAACTGCATAAGCGTTAAGGTCATCAAAATATGCCCATGCTATAATCCTACCCGACACCTTATGATGTTTCTTGACTCTGTAGAGTTTGGTGTAGGCGTCATGTTTAGGTGCAACTCGCTGGGCTCTAACTTCTTCAAAACATGCAGCCCACTCATCCTTTCGGATATCAACATCATCATTTGAGGCTTGGGCCGTTTCTTCTGTCTTCTCAGACTCCTGCTCCATTTTGTCTAACACCTCAAACATATCACTGACAAGGGATTCACCCAGATTGGGGACCACATTTCCCTCATTGTCAGCATATGAGGGTAGTGCTCTGCAATGACATCTTCTATCTCTATTTCATCAACGTCGTTGAGCTCTTCGTCACTTGTCGAGTCGCACGTTGGAGCATCCTTTACAATCTTGTCGGGATTTAGCTTGAAGATCTCAGCTAGTTGCTCATTTGATAGATCGTGAATTATTTCCCCTTCTTCAGGGTATAACTCACCGACCTTCTGATGATCCCTTGCAGATCAAGAATCATAGTTAGCTGAGTCTTGATCTACTGAATGGGAGCAACATCGAACTCATCCCTCTGATAGTTTGGATCTGTTTGATATAAACATGTAGTACCTCAACCATTAGCTAATAATCAAAACAAAAAAGCATTAATCTTAACATAACCATTAAATACATAAGTTTAAATACATGATTCAAATACAAAAGTAATCAAATACATAGACATCTAATTATTACTTTTGTCTTGGATTACTGGGTCATCACTTGGTGGAGCAGAGGAGGAAGCTTGTTGGTCTTGATTCTTCTTAGACCTCCTTTCTTGACCTTGAGCAGAGGTAGATGCAACTGCATCGCCTCCTTCTTCATCATCATCCTCATTCCTCTCCTCTGTCCTCTCGTCCTCAATCCCTTATCATCCTCAGTCTCATCATCATCATCTTCATCATCCTTATCACCATCATCACCATCTCCCTCTTTAATATTTAGAGGCTCATCTTTAGATCTCTTAAGTTTGAGTATGATGGTCTTCTTAGCATTCTCTAACTCCTCAATCTTCTTAGCAGAAGTGACTCTATGCTCTAGGAGTTGGGCGATCTCGTGGCTCTGAGCAGCCATTTGTTGGGCCTGCTCCTCGATCAACCGAGCCTGCTCCGAGATCTGGTGTGACTGCGTAGCTGTGAGATCAGCAAGCTATCGAATCTGCGCAATCTTCTCTTCATCAACAGCTAACTGTCGCATCACCATATGGTTTATCGCTGAAAGCTGGTCCTCTACCCCAAATTGAGGTAGATGAGATCCATATACATGTGTGGGATGAGATGAGGGTCCTGCTTGGTGGCTAGTAGTGGTGGTGGTGGCTGTGGTGAAAATGGGGTTGGGTCTGTGAGATAGTGGAGGTGATGTAGGAGTGAATGATATGGTGGTGGTTGGCATATGTTTAGTGGTGGGAGGTGTGGTGGTTGTTGTTTTGGTGGCTGTGGTGACCGACTACGTCAATCATCTGACTGAACCCAGTCGGACGAATGAAGCTGGCCGAATGAGGTAGTCGCATGACTGAAACCTAGTCGCACGACTGAGCCTGACTGACTGAGCAAGTCGCACGACTGAGCCCCAGTCGCACAAACCAAGAGTGCGAATAGGTTCAGTCGCACGATTGAAGAAAACCCTAGTATAAATAGAGGGGGAGTCGGTCGCAGACATTCATCACCTACAAATCACCCCTAAATCGCACGAAAGCAATACTACTCTGCCCAAATTTCTTATCAGTGATTTACCACCCTATTTGTGATACAGTCTCTAAACCCGACAACTTTCGGATGTATATAATCCAAAATAGCAGTGATGTTGTTTCTCTCATCGAACTTTAGATTTGCCATTTAAACCTGAGAAACAGATGAAATAAATTAGAATATAGTGATAAGAATGAATACATAAGAAAGAATAAAGAATAATAAAAATAAGCATAAAATATTAAAATAATAAATTCGTTAGCTGAAAATATAGTTTCGCAGGATGAGATTTTAGTTTCGGCAGGCGAAAGAATAGTTTCGCTAGCAAGAACACATCAGATTCACTTAACCAGAAATGTAGTTTCGACAGGCCGAAATCTGTAGTTTCAGCACTGCAAAACTGAAGATTAGTCATCGAAACTGTTAAGTTCACTCGGACAGCATAACCTTACAGTTTCGCTAAGAAGTTAAGAACTTTCATTCAGTTTCGCTGGACAATCGGTAGTTTCGCTGGATGAACAGAAAAGTCATCGAAAAGTCTCAATCAAAAGTACCCACATTGTGATATTATTAACAAGATTAAGTGATTGTCTTGAGGTCGAATCTCACTTGCAAACATGAATCAACACTCAATCAGCAACAATAACACAAAATCACCAAACTAAGGAGAGGGACACGAAGAAGCCCTAAGGAGCGTTACAGGTCGATAGTGCGAAACGGAGATTTTAGTTTCACAAAATGACTTAAATAGCTTATAGTTTCACAGCAAGCGAAACTATAGTTTGGCCAGACGAATCTATAGTTTCACTAAGCGAAGTTGCAATTTCGTTAGATGGAATTCAGATAAAAAAGACATCACAAGGATAAGAATGCTCAGTGAAATTACAATTTCGTCTAGCGAAACAAATAGAGAAATTAAAGTTTTGCTGCATTTTTTTTATAACAACAATTACTAAGATCAAAATGATCAAAGATCACATCCTCAAGATATGCATTAGCACAAATATGAATTAAGCCATCAACCGGCAATGAGATCATACCGATAACCGAATCAAATCACAGTCTTTGAATGATTTTGAAATTCTCAAACAAATCAATTATAACACCCAGTTATTTTAAAAAGGAAAGTCATGAAAAATAAATGAAAGAAAAGCAATAAAGTCTAAGTGGAAGGACTAAAAGTGCCCAAAAAGACAAATCTTTGAAAAAGTTGGTGTAAAGGTGGGCATGGCTGCCCACCCTCCCTTCACATCACACTTTCTTTTGGTTTTAGAGAGAGAGAGCAAAACTTCGAGTTTTGAAGAAGAAGAAGAAGAAGAAGAAGAAATCGAATTCAAGGTAAGAATTTGTGGTTTTTAAGTGTTTATGACGGGTTTTATCCCCGTTATATGCTTATGTGCAGATGTGTTTGTGTATATGCTCGGGTGTGTGTGTTTGGTGTTGTTTCTAGGTGTTTGAACTCATTTGCAAGCGGGTTAGAAAGGAAGAAACACCCAAGTTGCATGACGTGAGTTCTAGACCTTGATTTTTACTTGTTTTAAACTATCTTTGGGGAAGAAAATGTATTAAAACGATTTTCAATGCTTATGTATGCTTACCCGTATGTATTGTACATGTTGGATGTTAATTCTTGAATGCTTATAGGTTATTCATGTTTAGAATAGCCATGTTAAGCTTAGAATAGATGGGTTTGATGATTGGATTTGAAAACATAATAGAAACATGTTGCATAGGAGGTCCATGCGCCTAGATAAGGCTCATGCGCCTGAACATGCCTTAGAAAGATTTAAGTGAAACCCATGCACCTGAATAGTAGCCCATGCACCTAAGATTATCTTAGAAATGTTCAAGTATAGTGCCCATGCGCCCAAGAGGCCCATGCGTCTAAGTGTCCATGCGTCCGAATGACCCATGCGCCTAAGTGTTCATACACCCGAATAGTGCCCATGCGCCTGAATAGTTCATGCGCCTAAGTGATAAAATAATTAAGTGTTGGCTGATGTGCCTACATAGTGATGAAATGCCCAAACAGGGCTCATGCTCCCAAATAGTGTCAAAGCACCTAAGCACTTAGAAATTTTGTTACAAAATTTTCTGGGAGTCTGTGCTTTTAGGGTTTTGACCGAGGGTTGACTGGGGCTTATTTATGATGATGTTTCATGCATGGTTATGATTGTTCCTTAAGTTGTTATTGCTATTATTATTATTACTTACAGTATGTGACTTTAAGTGGTATGTTTATTATCGTAACGTAAAGTATATCGTAATAATAAAGAGAAAGAGCAATAAAGAAAAGAAGAGAAACATTAATAAAAATCTTAACAAGTCTTGCAAGCTTACAGGAGGTACACGACCATGTTGTCGTTAGCTCAACTGTGCTACGGGTTAGCTACCCTATTATGCACACAAGGCCAATCAATTGAAATTGGGAGGACCTTTGTAACGTGCCCTGGGTGATTGGGTTGGCCCTGTATATAGTTGTTGAAACATGTATGTCCCTAGATCATGATATGAATGTAATAGATCTTGTTTGTCTGTGCCGGACCGTTTAAGGGCTTTAACACAATTACAACACAACGACAGAGAAAGAGGAGATTAACTAAACTTTAATCAAATAGTGAACTGGTTAACCAAAGTGATACAAAGAGCACAAGTAAAGTAAGAGACAGAACAAGAGAGTATGGTTTTCAAGAATGCAGTATATTGCTTTCTCTATGTTCTATTACAAGTGTTTCAAAGCATGAGATAAAAGATCCAAGAACATGAGATACTTATACTACATCCTACAGTTGGCTATACTTTGAAAGCCAGCTGGATACAATTGACTAAATACACAAACAAAATCAATTGTAGAGTCAAAAGGCAGATTGCCTTTTGACTTGTGACTATGACATGCCATAGCTCACATCCTTATCTATTACAAAAAGGATAAAGTACATAAAGTAGAAAGTATACAAACTCAAGACCTCAATGTACAGTTATCAAAAGCATGGACTTTTTCACCAAACATGTTAGTTGGTGACTTGTAGAGTTGCAGTGGAAAAGGTGCTTTATGGAACAGTACATCAGATAAAGCATGTGTACTAAAAGTCTTCGGAAGAAATCTGTCTTCAAAGGATGAAGCTTCGGAAGACTTTGTCTCTGAAGCTTCGGAGACTTCATGTTTGGCTTCGGAAGATATTGGTCTTGGCTTCGGAAGATTTTACACTTAGAGTATTTTCTTATGCATTGTGTAAAACTTCCGAAGCATTCTTCACTTCAGTACTTAGTGCATGTTGCTAAGACACTTTGGATGTTTTGGGTTGCATGAGACTTAAGGAATCCTTACTGTCTGATTCTGAGGTAATGCTTGAAATGATTAATGAAATGATATTGCTTGTTTGATATTTATAATGTTTCATATTTCATTAATGAGTCGACATTGAATTGGTTAATTAGATTTGTGGTTGTTTAAAGTGTTATACATAATGTTATATTAATTAATTAATGCATTCAAACTTAACAAAATGAAGTTCTCATGCGAGTGGCCCATGCGAATGGACCATACGCAGAATAACTTCATACGTATGACTCAGTCGCATGACGAAACCAGAAGACTGGATCAGTCGTATGATTATAACATGAGATTGACTCAGTCCCACGACTGAATACTCAATCGTGCGAATGAATCAACCGCATGGTTCAATGGCACGACTGAACCATAGTAATGGTTCAGTGGCACGATTGAATAATACTAACCTATAAATACAACCCAATTCGTGAAAAATAAAGAGCTTTTGATTACTTACGACTCCAGACGTACCCTAGCCATCCAGAAGCCTCACAATTCGTTCTCCAAGTTCATAGAACACATTAGACCGATTCCCAATCGATTTCTAACGTGAGTTTCAATTTTTGATTGATTCTTCGTGTGTTCTCACTGATTGGATCGCCAATCAAATAGGATTCCGCACTATTTGATCTGGTTTACACACTAATCACTAGGTATTTCCTTCAAATACTAGGTCCTAACAAGTGGTATGAGAGCTTGGGCTGTTGATTACGTGTGATTCAATCAAGATTGATAAAAAGTTTGTGTTTTTGCACTAAAAATGCAATCTTTTGCGTCAAAAGTGATCTTGGACGTTCCTTGCTCATCAAAGTTTGGTTTCTACGGACTTAGGCGATTAGACCTTGCAAAATTTCGAATTTTTACGCCTAAAACACGTTTAACCTAGGAATTTTCGCAAAACAGCAGCCACAGTCGCACGAGTGTGCCATTCGCACGACTGGACTTCATTCGCATAGTCCAGACGCACGATTGGACCTAGTCGTATCGCCTTTCGTACGACTGAACCATTCATTCGCATTGCTCATACTCATCATACTCATTCGCACGACTGAGCTAATTGCTTAGTTCAGCCGCACGATTGAACCAGTCGCAGAGTTCATACGCACGACTAGGCCATTCGCATCCTTCAGTCGCACCAGTGATAGTTTGGTTTAATAGACTTAAAGTTATTCGCCATGGAAGATCAAATGTCAGCCTTTACTGCTGGAAAGGACTCTAGGATACAGAACCTGCTGTTGCTTGAGAGTGAAGTGGGTAATCATAATAAACCACCAAAGCTTTTGACGTTAGATGACTTTCCCCACTGGAAACAACGTTTTGAGATCTACCTCAATGGAGTGGATCCGAATCTGTGGGAAGCCATCGAGATTGGATATAGTACACCGGTTGGAGCTGATGGAGTTAAGCTAACGTTAGGAGGGATGACAGATGTGCAAAAAGTTAAATACAATGCAGAGAAAATTGTTTATGCATTGATTACACAGTCTATTCCTAAAGACATATTCCACCAGTACTCAGAGAATAAGCACTCCAAGAAACTTTGGGATGAGCTAGAAAAGAGGTATGACGGGAATGCTTCATTAAAGGCAATCAAAGCTAAGGAGTTAAAGAAGGAATTCGATAATTTCTCATCGATGGGAAACGAGAGTTTAGACGACGTTATAGATAGATTTTACCATCTGATGAGTGAACTGCATACACATGGGGTGGCAACTACCATGGAAGAGAAAGTTACTAACATTGCAGACGGATTGCCTGAAAAGTGGACCTCATTCGTGTCTAACCTTAGACAGAATGGAATGCTGGCAAAAGTGGATATTAATGACTTCATTCTTAAGTTGCGAGAAGAGTCACTTAGGATGAAGTACAGAGCTCAGAAGTCTTCTTACAATCAAAATCCAGCCTTGTACAACGCCACGCCTCAAGCTAAGACATCTGGAGCACCTCTCCAGACTGCATTTGTGTCTAGCTCATCGGGTCCTGCACATGCGTCTCCTTCAGGAACAGACACATCGGGACTCTCTTGCACCCACCATATTGGATTTGAAACAAGTGCTACTAAACTAAAGACCGAGAATCTCGGAAATCTGACTGTGGAAGTAGCTCGAGAACACATGGATCTTTTGGCTGCAATGGTCCATTCTTATGATGAACTTGTTGCTGGGAAGATTGGAAACTGCCATCTGGCCGACGAGGACTACGAGCAGGTGGATGAAATGGAGCTTGAGAGGATGGACATAATGTGGGCCTTAGCTAGTGCTGTCCGGAGGGCAAAGAAGTTTGTAAAACAAATCGGACAGAACTTAGTAGCTACTAAGGATACCACATTTGGCTTTGACAAGAGCAAAGTGACCTGCTTCAACTGTGGAGAGAAGGGGCACTTCAAAAGAGAATGTGTCAAGCCTAAGAAGACGGGTAACGAGAACCCGTTCTCGTCCTTCACTCGTCAAGACAAGCAAGCTACCAGTTCTACTTCATCAAGCAAGGATCCAAAGGCCTTGACTGCCCATGATGATGAAGGACAGGATTAGAGCTTTAGGTTTGTCTCGCCAGGGGAATCAAACATTGCAAGTGTAGAAGACATTGACAGTGATTCCGCTAGTGAAGGAGATAGTTGAGATAGCGATGTCACATAATGAAGAAGCAACAGCAACCAAGGTCAGTTACAAGCCTAAGGAGGAATCTACCACGCCAGAGAAAGAAAAGACAGAATCACCAGAACGAGAGACATCTGCTGCTACGTTGATGGCTAACTCTTCTGAATCAACTCAGGTAAGTACTACTGACCAAATGTTTGATAATCATGCTTGTTCTGATTGTGATATTTTTAGGAATAGCATAGATGAAAAATTTGCTAGGTTATTAGATCATAATGATAACTTAGTAAAAGATTTGCACCTGTGCACTGAGGCTAATAGGGTATTAAAATAAAATGAGGATAGTTATAAAGAAAAGATAGACCTTTTGACAAAACAGCTTAGGGAAACCGAAGTAGTTGCCTTTAACCAAGCTAATGACATTAGGTATTATCTAAACTCCCTAGAAGACACTAAGAAGCAAAAGGCAGTTCTAGAAGTAGAAGTAAATTCATTAAAACAGAAACTGCACAGTTGGACTAGTTCTTGACACATAGTCCAACACTTAGTGAGAGAAAGGACAACGGGGAGGGATTGGGTTATAAAGTGGTCCACCACCACCTGAGACTTTGATGAACACTAAGACTAGACCAATAAATAGTAATCCCATCAAGGATCATGTGGTGTCTACTCCTCTTGTTAGTGATCCAGATTCCTTATGTTCATCTATGGACTCTGGAAACAAACAAAAGGAGGCCACTTCAAAGGCAAAGGATAAATTGTCTACTGTTAATCTGGAAAAGGAATTTGAAAAGGTTAACTTAAAGTCAGGATCAAACAGAGTCAAATCAGAACCTAAAAGGACTTCTAAGGTTAATCTTTCACATACTTCAAGTCAAAAACCTATTAACCAAAAGAAAAGGAGGTTAAACAGGTGAAAATAGTTAACTTTGTAAAACCAGAGAAAACAACCAAAGAACCGGAGTCAAAACCTAGAGTGAGTAATGTTACTAGAGTGTCACACACTTCTCCACAAAGAAAGTTTAATAGCAGATCATGCTACAACTATGGTGAATATGGACACATTGCTTCCTATTGTCACTTCTATCAGACACCCCGTAAGAAGATTGAACTTCAGGTTTCAAAGCCTATGTCTTCTAAGAGGATTTCACTGACTCCACCTAGAAGAACTAGTGAACCTAAAATTCAACCTGTAAGTCAGTCGACTGTTTATCACAAACAGGCATTGCACAAATCTGGATTATGGAAGGAGAAGACATCCTCAGTGTCTGATAATAATGACAAGAAGGAACCTGAGCTACCCTCATCCTCTAAGGGTCAATGGGTAGAATTTATGATGTGTGATGCCTCTGGGAAACCCAAGCCAGTAAAGGCTTGGGTTCCTAACCCAAACTAATCCTTTACTTTGTATGTGCAGGGTGTTCGATACAGTGCTAAAACTAACACGTGGATAGTAGACAGCGGAGCATCCAGGCACATGACAGGAAACATGGCTCTTTTATCAAACTTCAAGCAAATAAAAGGAGGGCATGTTTCGTTTGCTGGAAACAAGGGTGGCTATATCACAGCCAGGGAGAAGTGGGGAATCAGAAAGTTAAGTTTGATAAGGTGAACTACGTTTAACAACTACAAAATAACTTACTTTCTGTCTCCTAAATATGTGATAAGGGATTTAAAGTCATCTTCGACAACAGAAGTGTTACGTACTAAAGAAAGACTACGTGATCCCAGAGGACCAAGTTTTGATGACTGCTTCAAGATATAAAGATCTCTATGTCTTGGATGTGTCAACAGCTTCTACAACGGATCATGAGGTTCAATGTTTTCTATCTAAAGCTACTGAAGAGGATTCCATCTCCTGGCATAGGAGAATGGGACACATTAGTCAAAGGAAGATGAATCACTTGATTCAGAAGGATCTGGTGAGAGGAGTTAATGTCAAGAACTTCCAACTTCCTGACTTTTGTGTAGCTTGCAAGAAAGGAAAACAGACAAAGAAGTCTCATTCGGAAAAGAAAGTTCATTCAATAGAACTTCCTCTTGAGCTTCTTCACATGGATCTGTTTGGTCCAGTCAGTACAAAGAGCATTGCAGGCGACTTGTACTGCTTTGTGGTCACTGATGACTACTCAAGGTTCACTTGGGTAATGTTTCTGAAATCCAAATAAGAACATTTGAATCATTCAAAGAGTTGGTAACCACACTGGAATCTCTCTACAAGCTGAAGGTTAGACAAGTACGCTCAGACAACGGAACAGAATTCAAGAACCAGTGGATGGAGGAATATTGCAAGGAAAAGGAATTGTGCATCAATTCACTTCTGCCTACACCTCAGATGAATGGCGTTGCTGAGAGAAAGAATAGAAGCTTGATAGAGACAGCACGGACTATGCTGGTAGACTCGAAACTGCCTATTCAATTCTGGAATGAGGCAGTGGCAAATGCATGTTATACACTGAATCGAGTCCTGATAGTCAAGCGCCACGGAAAGACTTGTTACGAGCTACTACAAAGACGCAAACCGAATCTGGAGTATCTCGAACCATTTGGCGCGCCGTGCACACTTCTAAGAAGACACAAGAGGGTAAATTCAGCGAGAAGGCAGATGAAGGAATCTTTCTAGGATACAACATACCAAACAAGCGAGTTTACAACAACTCAACGGGTCTAGTACAAGTATGGTGTAATGTTGACGTTCAGAGATATACCACACCACCTACTGGAAAAGGACCCGCCTACTTTTTCGACTATGATGGATTCTTCAGTCCTTCAACTTCCCTCTCTCTCCCTCGGATGACGAGTTAGCTACACGGATGATGTATGATATCTTGAATACACCAACATCTAGCTTACAGGGAGAATCATCTATTCAGTCAGGGGAAGTAGTACGTGACTCCTCCTCTGAAGATGAAGCTGAAGAAGATAACCGTAACAGTCAGGAAGAACAGATTCCAATTCCTGAAAGTCCTCAAGTATCTACCAGTGATGTACCTTCGACTTCGGAGCCTCAAACTCCAACTACCTCTGCTGCAAAACCAAATGTTCATAATCTTGGCTCTGAGGTAGCAGTTCCTACTACTCCAGGATCACGACTAAACGTCTATCATCCCCTAAACAATGTCATTGGGGATGTCAGATCAGGAGTGCAAACCCGAAATCAGCTATACTCAGCTGATTACGCATCAGTTATGGAAAAAGGATATATTCATGATGGTGCTTATCGATGTTTTGTCTCACAGTCTGAGCCAAAATACGTCAGTGATGCACTAAATGATGAGGCGTGGGTGAGTGCCATGCAAGAAGAACTTCTTCAGTTCAAGAAGTTAGGTGTATGGACTCTGGTTGATAGACCTAAAGGTGCTAAGGTCATTGGCACCAAATGGGTTTTAAAATGCAAGAAAGATGACCAAGGGGTATTATCAGGAACAATGCTCGATTGGTGGTTCAAGGTTTTCGCCAAGTCGAGGGAATTGACTACAATGAGTGTTTGCACCCGTGGCAAGGATGGAAGCCATTCGTATCTTCCTTGCCTATGCATCGTACATGAAGATTAAAGTATATCAATTAGATGTAAGAGTGCATTCCTTCATGGGAAATCAGAGAAAACAGTCTATGTCAGTCAACCCGAGGGATTTGAAGATCCTTATTATCGGGATAGAGTCTACAAGCTCGACAAGGCTTTATACGGGCTTCATCAAGCTCCACGAGCTTGGTATGAGAAACTCTCGACTCATCATGTGAAACACGGCTTTCGCAGGGGAGTCATTGACTGCACGCTGTTATTAAAGAAAAAGATGGTGACCTACTGCTCGTACAGATCTATGTTGATGACATAATCTTTGGTTCAAAGAACGAAGAGTTATGCAAAGAGTTTGAAGCAGTTATGAAGAAAGAGTTTGAGATGAGTGCTATGGGGGAGATGAAGTTCTTTCTCGGGTTACAGGTGGATCAAACACCAAATGGGATCTTTCTACATCAGACCAAGTATGTAGGAGACATTCTCAGTCGGTTTGACATGGAGAATGCATCTGCTGCTGGGACTCCACTGGCTACGAATCACGACATAGCACCTGATGAAAATGGAGATCTTGTAGATGCCACGATGTACCGAGGAATGATTGGATCCCTCATGTATCTCACTGCCTCAAGGCCTGATATCATGTATGCTACATGTTTATGTTCTAGATATCAGGCGAAGCCTAAGGTCAACCATCTGATCGGGGTCAAAAGGATTTTTCGTTATTTGAAGGGTACACCCACACTTGGATTGTGGTACCCTCATGATGATGACTTTGAGCTCACTGCGTATAGTGACTCAGATTACGGAGGTTGCATGATGAACTACAAGTCTACATCCGCAGGGTGTCAATTCTTTGGGAGAAGACTAGTACTTGGCAGTGTAAGAAGTAGACATACCTGTTGCAGTCAACCTGTGAAGCCGATATGTTGCTGCTGCAAGTTGCTGTTCACAAATCATCTGGATTTAACAGCAAATGCGAGATTACGGTTTAACATTCTCCTCTACTCCAATTTGTGTTGATAACTCTGCTGCAATTGCAGTAACTAAAAATCCGATCCAACATCCTAAGACCAAACATATCGGTATTAAATACCATTTCATAAGAGACTGCTTTGAAAAGAACTTAATTGATGTGGTAAAAAATAATACTGATTTTCAACGCGCTGACCTCTATACTAAAGCCTTTGATAAACCACGTTTTCAATATTTGCTAGAGGTCAACGGAGTTAAAAAGAAAAGTGATGTTATTCCTCGTGATGATCATGTGTAGTCCGATGTAGGTTAGTTAAGTTTTCTTTCTTATTTTATTTGTTTTATTTTGGTCTGTCTAAATTAAACTCATGTTATTTTGCTGGCTATTAAAATCCTAAAATAATTAAACCAGTTTATGATTTTAGTATTTTAGGGGGAGAATAAGTCAACAAGTAACATCCAAAAAAAACAGGGAGAAGGAGTGGAAAGCTGATTTAAGGTAGATCGTATCTGTGATACCGATTCAAACTCTTTGGAATATGATAGTACAGGAACAAGTCAAGAGGGACTTTAAAATGTTAATTTAGAAAAGGTGCAAAAATTCAAAGTATAAGTCTGTGTAGTCTAAGCAATATAAAAGGGAAGATGATAGAAAAACTGGTAACTCCTAAGGTAACACAATGAGAGTAGACCTACAGGTTGCTAGACCACAATTGATATGTCGGTAGATTACATACAATAGATGATTAGACCTAACTGGTGATCTCAAGATCAAACTAAGTTGTTCAACTGACTGTGGGCTTCCATCTTATCACTGGTTAACACAATCGACAATATTCCAATAAGGGGTAATGAGCATGTAAAGCCACAAATGTGTGCGGATGACCATAAACAGAGCAAAGCACGAGAAAAAAAATGAAAGAAAAATGCTATCAAGCTAATGACGTATGCTGTTGGTGCATTTGGTGCAAAATAAAATTAAGCTGCTCTAACAACGAGATAGGTTGTGTGCCTCTCTGCTGTGCGATGGCACTGACCTGAGGATAAGCATAACCTAGATATTCTAGAATTCATTATTGTTTGCCGCCTCTCTTTTGTGCGATGGCACTGACCTGAGGACTGGCTTCTCTTTGAAAGCTCTAAGAATAGTCTCTCCTCGTAAAAAGTAACCGTAGACCGCTCAAAAGCTCCTGAGGAATGTTGATTACCATATAAGTGTGGGATCCACAAATGTTAGTTGAAATAATTAAACCTAAATTTATCACCAGTCTGTGTCAAAAGTCTGTGTATGGATTTAAGAGGACAAACATATTGACAATCATTGTGGCTGCAATTCTTGAAAGTTCAAATCAACGTGGTAATCTAAAAGTTCCAGCATGATTTCCTAAAAGCTGCTAACGACTCTGGATGAAAACCAAGAATAGAGCATCAAAAGATTTTGACAACAACTCCCAAATGATTTGACTTGCCTATATGATTCCAAAATTGGCCTGGTCCAGGTGTGGTCAATCTAAGTTGAAGTTGTCTATTCCGGAAACAAATCCAGTAGATTTCCATCTCAGGACTTATCTCTCACAAAAAGCAAAAACAGTTCTTATTTTGATTCTTTAGTTTAATTTTTTTGTTTGTTTAATTTTTTTTTGTTACTCGTTTTTAGTGTGTTTGTTTGTCGGATTACATCAGGAAAATCAGTAAGGGATCAACTCATTAAAACGATCATGTCTGAGATGATCAAATGCTCATAACGTTAATTTCTGAAATTAAAGGGTTTTTTAAAAAAAAGTTAAATATTAAAATTGGCAGAAAATTTAATGACTATGACCTATTCGCACGAATGGACCATACGTATGGACCAATCATACGAATGGATGCCACTCGTACGAATGGACCATGAATATGGACCATCCAACCGAATGGCCCATACGATTGGCCCAGTCGGATGCTTAAGGGTGGATGAGTGAGTCAGTCGTGCGACTGAGATCCAGTCGGACGGCTGAAGAAGGACAACTGATCCAATCGCACGACTGAGTCCCACTCGCACGACTGAAAGGTGCGTATGAGCTCAGTCGCACGATTTAGTCTAGGGTTAGTATAAATAGAGGGGGAGTCGGTCGCAGAGACTCACCACCTTCAAAAACCCTTAATCGCACAACTTAACACAACTCTGAAAAATTTCATTTGATCTCTAAACCCCCCGTTTATTGATTACTGACCATCTATATCAACTCTACAGGTAATTTACGGTATAGAAGCACTCCCATAACTTTAAATTTGATGAAAGAGTAAGTACATTGGAACTCGCAAAAGAACCGAGACTTAAGTGACTAAATAACCTACCTAAATGACTCAAACAAACGAAAGTAAAGATGTTAGGTGGTATAAAAATGTATTGCGAGTCAAATGAACCAGATAACGATGTCTAAAACTCAAAAATGGTGAAAGGTGTTTTTGAATTGAACAGTCAGTACATCATGTGAATGGATAGAGTGATGAACCTTAGTTGCACGACTGAAGGGTTCAAACTGCTTAAATGCACGACTAAAGATGGTATGCCCGGGATGACTACGTGGTGCCAGCAAAGAGAAAGTGGTGCCACGATGATAGTAACTCTGATATGGAACAGATTGCTCTACCCACTCATGACTCAGATGATGATGACAGTGGGGATACTGGAGATGGTATGCCTATTCCCCTAGAGGCACTGTGTCTGACGTTGTTCCTCTAGTGTCCATCACAGCTGGAGAAGTAGCCGAGTCAGCTGGATTTCATCAGGATTTTGTACAGGGTGCGGAGGAGGAGGATGAATCGGATGAGGAGCCCCTAACGCGAACTGTGGGAAGCAAAGTTGTTCCTACAGAACATGGGCTGAGGGTGGTGGTGAACACCCGAGAGACTCCAGAGAGACTGATACTAACCCAAGCTATGCACCGGGGTCCGCAGGCAGGGTGTAGGGGAGCTTCCACCTCAACAAGGACGAGGAGGAAGAGAATGGAAACCCCATGGGCAGAAGAAGAAGAAGTGTCGGGGACCTTCCTCACCACCACACCCACCACAACACCACACACACCACAACGACCATATCCACCACAGCTACCACAACCACCACCATACCTCCCACAACAGCACAGACTCCATCCACCACCATATCCTTTACTCCTACATCACCTCCATCATTTCACAGACCTATCTTTACTACAGCCATCACCACCACCACCACCACCTCACACCAAGCAATACCCCCAGCCCATCCCTCACATACTTATGGATCACCTCTACCTCCAATCGGGGTAGAGGAACAACTGTCTGCGCTTAACAGAATGGTGATGCGCTTACTTGCTGCAGATGAAGAAAAGGCAGCCCAGATCCGCCAGCTTACTACTGCATAATCTCACCAAATTGCAGAGCAGGCTCGAGTTATAGAGAAGCAGGCCCAATAGATGGCTGCTCAGAGCACCGAGATAGCCTAACTCAAATCACATAGTGTCTTATCAATCAAGAAAATAGAGGAGTTGGAAAAGGCAAAGAAGACTATCCTGTTAAAACTGAAAGGATCTAAGGAGGAGCCATTAAAGATTAATGAAGGGGACAGAGATGATGATGATGAAGATGATGATGAGGATGTTGAGAGTGATACTGAGGAGAATGAAGAAACCAAGGAGATAGGAGAGAGGAGAAGGACGATGATGATGAAGCAGGAGGAGGGGATGCAGCTACATGGGCCTCTGCTACAGGTCAAGAGAAAAGGTCAAGGAACAGACAAGATCAATCAGCTTCTACTTCTGCTCCTGCAAGTGATGATACTATGATACATGATAAAAGTAAAGACTGAAAGGTTATGTGTTTATTTACTTTTGTATTTGAATCCTGTATTGAAAATGATGTATTGAATGTTTATATTAAGTGATTATATTTGTTTAATTACTAATGACTTATGTGTTGAATGTTTAAATCAAACAGATCCAAATTACCAAAGAGATGAGTTTGATGTTGCTCCCCTTCAGCAGGTCAAGACTCAGCTAACAATGATTCTTGATCTGCAAGGGATTGTTAGAAGGTCAGTGAACTATACCCCTGAAGAAGGGGAAATAATTCATGACCTATCAAACGAGCAACTGGCAGAGCTTTTCAAGCTAAATGCAGATGAGATAGTGAAAGATGCTCCGACATGCGATTCGACTAGTGACGAAGAGCTCAATGATGTTGATGAAGTCGAGATTGAAGATGTCACTGCCGAGGATTACCCTCAGTACACTAACAATGCGGGTAATGTGGTTCCCAATCTGGGTGAATCCCTTGTCAGCGATACTTTTGAGTTGTTGAACAATATGGAGCAAGAAATTGAGAAAGCAGTAGGAACAGCCCTAGCCGCAAATGATGGTGTCAACATTCGAAAGGCTGAGTGGGCTGCATGTTTTGAAGAAGTTAGAGCCTAATGTACTGCACAAAAGAAAGATTCCTACACCAAACTCTATAGAGTCAAGAAACATCACAAGGTGTCAGGAAGGATCATAGCATGGGTGTATTTGGGGATCTTAATGCTTATGCGGTTAAGAGAGAACAGGGCATAGAGTACTTCAGATTCCCACATGATCTCAAGACTCTACCAGGTTTGGAGCTCAACCAACTGGCAAAATTAAAGCTTTTGTATGCTGATCCGAGGAAGATGTCAGGCTGGTTTGAGGTTGCCCTAATGAAGGAGTATCACACCAGATGGGTTAACTTCAGACCCCACAAACCTACTAGGTATATCAGAAGGTCTGAGGTTGATGCCATTACTTGCAAGCCCAAGATAGTGTTGAAGTGGAATCCTCCGCGCACAATGTCAAGAATCCCACTCAGGGAAATGCCACAGGATTTTACTCCACACTTTAAGTGGTGGTACTACGATTGGAGAACAGCTGAAGCGGTCATAGTCCTAAGAAAAGAGAGACAAATGGATACGATCAGGGTATTCGACCCGATGTGGCTTACAAACTTGTCGGAAAATGATGTATATACATTATACAAGTGGCCACTGTTCTATGATACACAAGATATTGTACAAGCCCTCCAGTTCGAGAATGTTATACGACTCTGCTTTATGTTTGAGATTCACACGGGAGTCACAAAAGAGGAGAAGTACAAGAAATACAAGGAGGTTATGCAGAAAACAAGAGATTAGAGAGATCTAGGTCCAAGGGGGAGTTTGTTGAAACATGTATGTCCCTAGATCATGATATGAATGTAATAGAACTTGTTTGTCTGATTCTGAGGTAATGCTTGAAATAATTAATGAAATGATATTGCTTGTTTGATAGTTATAATGTTTCATATTTCACTAATGAGTCGACATTGAATTGGTTAATTAGATTTGTGGTTGTTTGAAGTGTTATACATAATGTTATATTAATTAATTAATGCATTCAAACTTAACAAAATGAAGTTCTCATGCGAGTGGCCCATGCGAATGGACCATACGCATGAATAACTTCATACGTATGACTCAATGGCACGACGGAACCAGGAGACTGGATCAGTCGTATGATTATAACATGAGATTGACTCAGTCGCACTACTGAATACTCAATCGTGCGAATGAATCAACCGCATGGTTCAATCGCACGACTGAACCATATTAATGGTTCAGTCGCACGATTGAATAATACTAACCTATAAATACAACCCAATTCGTGAAAAATAGAGAGCTTTTGATTACTTACGACTCCAGACGTACCCTAGCCGTCCAGAAGCTAATAAAAAAATGCATAAAGCAATCAAGCTAATAACCTATGTTGTTGGTGCGATATGTGCAAAAAAAATAAATTGCTCAAACAAGAAGATAGGTTGTGTGCCTCTCTGCTATGCGGTGGCACTGACCTGAGGATAAGCATAACCTAAATATTCTATAATTCATTGTTGTTTGTACCTCTCTTCTATGCGGTGGCACTGACCCGAGGCTTAGCATCTCTTTGAAAGCTCTAGAATAGTTTCTTCTTGTAAAATACCTATAGACCGCTCAAAAATCTCCTAAGAAACATTGATTACCATATATGCGTGGGATCCACAAATGCTTGTTGAAATAATTAAACTTTAAATCATCACCAATGTGTGTCAAAAATCTGTGTATGGATTTAAGAGGACAAGTATACTGACAATCATCGTGAGCTGCAACTCATGAAAGTGAAAATCATTGTGTGCATCTTGTAGCACTAGTATGATTTCCTAAAATTCTTGGTGACTATCAATGAAAACAAGGATCATGCATCAAAATTGTTTATTAAAGTGTCCCAAGTGAGACTGATATACCTGTATGATTCCAAAAATGAATTGTACGAGAAATGATTAACTAGAATTGAAGCTGTATTGTCCAGGAAGTAAAATCAATTAGAATTCTTCTAATAGGTTATATTTCATCTCTAATCAAAAATACAAAAATATGTCACGTTATTGTTCTTATTTCGGTTTTAGTTTAGTTTTAGTAAAGTGTAATGTAAGAGTCGGACTCAACAACTCGACGTAATCTGTGAATCACTCACTCAAAAGGGTCACGTCTAAGGTGACCAAATCATTCAAAATAAAATGAGTCACATCTGAGGTGACAAATTTGTTTTAAGTAAAAAGATCACGTCTGAGGTGATCAATAGTGTTCTTAAATTAAAAGGTCATGTATGAGATGATCATTGGTCATAACGTGTTATATATAATTAGAAGGATAAGTTTTGAAATTGCATAAGGTCAAATGAACAAGTATGAGACATTCGCACTACTCGACCATAAGTATGGACTAGTCGCACGAATGAAGAAATGAGATTGAACCATTTGCACAATTGGATCATGAGTATGAGCCAATCGCACGAATGATGGTGACCGACTGCGTCAATCATCTGACTGAACCCAGTCGGACGAATGAAGCTGGCCGAATGAGTCAGTCGCATGACTGAAACCTAGTCGCACGACTAAGCGTGACTGACTGAGCAAGTCGCACGACTGAGCCCAAGTTGCACAAACCAAGTGTGCGAATAGGTTCAGTCGCACGATTGAAGAAAACCCTAGTATAAATAGAGGGGGAGTCGGTCGCAGACATTCATCACCTCCAAATCACCCCTAAATCGCACGAAAGCAATACTACTCTGCCCAAATTTCTTATCAGTGATTTACCACCCTATTTGTGATACAGTCTCTAAACCCGACGACTTTCGGATGTATAATCCAAAATAGCAGTGATGTTGTTTCTCTCATCGAACTTTAGATTTGCCATTTAAACCTGAGAACAGATGAAATAAATTAGAATATAGTGATAAGAATGAATACATAAGAAAGAATAATGAATAATAAAAATAAGCATAAAAAAATAAAAATAATAAATTCGTTAGCTGAAAATATAGTTTCGCAGGATGAGATTTTAGTTTCGGTAGGCGAAAGAATAGTTTCGCTAGCAAGAACACATCAGATTCACTCAACCAGAAATGTAGTTTCGACAGGCCGAAATCTGTAGTTTCAGCACTGCAAAACTGATGATTAGTCAGCGAAATTGTTAAGTTCGCTCGGACAGCATAACCTTACAGTTTCGCTGAGAAGTTAAGAACTTTCATTCAGTTTCGCTGGACAATCGGTAGTTTCGTTGGATGAACAGAAAAGTCATCGAAAAGTCTCAATCAAAAGTACCCACATTGTGATATTATTAACAAGATTAAGTGATTGTCTTGAGGTCGAATCTCACTTGCAAACATGAATCAACACTCAATCAGCAACAATAACACAAAATCACCAAAACTAAGGAGAGGGACACGAAGAAGCCCTAAGGAGCGTTACAGGTCGATAGTGCGAAACGGAGATTTTAGTTTCACAAAATGACTTAAATAGCTTATAGTTTCACAGCAAGCGAAACTATAGTTTGGCCAGACGAATCTATAGTTTCACTAAGCGAAGTTGCAATTTCGTTAGATGGAATTCAGATAAAAAAGACATCACAAAGGATAAGAATGCTCAGTGAAATTACAATTTCGTCTAGCGAAACAAATAGAGAAATTATAGTTTTGCTGCATTTTTTTATAACAACAATTACTAAGATCAAAATGATCAAAGATCACATCCTCAAGATATGCATTAACACAAATATGAATTAAGCCATCAACCGGCAATGAGATCATACCGATAACCGAATCAAATCACAGTCTTTGAATGATTTTGAAATTCTCAAACAAATCAATTGTAACACCCAGTTATTTAAAAAGGAAAGTCATGAAGAATAAATGAAAGAAAAGCAATAAAGTCCAAGTGGAAGGACTAAAAGTGCCCAAAAAGACAAATCTTTGAAAAAGTTGGTGTAAAGGTGGGCATGGCTGCCCACCCTCCCTTCACATCACACTTTCTTTTGGTTTTAGAGAGAGAGAGCAAAACTTCGAGTTTTGAAGAAGAAGAAGAAGAAGAAGAAGAAATCGAATTCAAGGTAAGAATTTGTGGTTTCTAAGTGTTTATGACGGGTTTTATCCCCGTTATGCTTATGTGCAGATGTGTTTGTGTATATGCTCGGGTGTGTGTGTTTGGTGTTGTTTCTAGGTGTTTGAACTCATTTGCAAGCGGGTTAGAAAGGAAGAAACACCCAAGTTGCATGAGGTGAGTTCTAGACCGTGATTTTTACTTGTTTTAAACTATCTTTGGGGAAGAAAATGTATTAAAACGATTTTCAAAGCTTATGTATGCTTACCCGTATGTATTGTACATGTTGGATGTTAATTCTTGAATGCTTATAGGTTATTCATGTTTAGAATAGCCATGTTAAGCTTAGAATAGATGGGTTTGATGATTGGATTTGAAAACATAATAGAAACATGTTGCATAGGAGGTCCATGCGCCTAGATAAGGCTCATGCGCCTGAACATGCCTTAGAAGATTTAAGTGAAACCCATGCACCTGAATAGTAGCCCATGCACCTAAGATTATCTTAGAAATGTTCAAGTATAGTGCCCATGCGCCCAAGAGGCCCATGCGTCTAAGTGTCCATGCGTCCGAATGACCCATGCGCCTAAGTGTTCATACGCCCGAATAGTGCCCATGCGCCTGAATAGTTCATGCGCCTAAGTAATAAAATAATTAAGTGTTGGCTGATGTGCCTACATAGTGATGAAATGCCCAAACAAGGCTCATGCTCCCAAATAGTGTCAAAGCACCTAAGCACTTAGAATTTTGTTACAAAATTTTCTGGGAGTCTGTGCTTTTAGGGTTTTGACCGAGGGTTGACTGGGGCTTATTTATAATGATGTTTCATGCATGGTTATGATTGTTCCTTAAGTTGTTATTGCTATTATTATTATTACTTACAGTATGTGACTTTAAGTGGTATGTTTATTATCGTAACGTAAAGTATATCGTAATAATAAAGAGAAAGAGCAATAAAGAAAAGAAGAGAAACATTAATAAAAATCTTAACAAGTCTTGCAAGCTTACAGGAGGTAGACGACCATGTTGTCGTTAGCTCAACTGTGCTACGGTTAGCTACCCTATTATGCACACAAGGCCAATCAATTGAGATTGGGAGGACCTTTGTAACGTGCCTTGGGTGATTGGGTTGGCCCTGTATATAGTTGTTGAAACATGTATGTCCCTAGATCATGATATGAATGTAATAGATCTTGTTTGTCTGTGCAGGACCGTTTAAGGGCTTTAACACAATTACAACACAATGACAGAGAAAGAGGAGATTAACTAAACTTTAATCAAACAGTGAACTGGGTTAACCAAAGTGATACAAAGAGCACAAGTAAAGTAAGAGACAGAACAAGAGAGTATGGTTTTCAAGAATGCAGTATATTGCTTTCTCTATGTTCTATTACAAGTGTTTCAAAGCATGAGATAAAAGATACAAGAACATGAGATACTTATACTACATCCTACAGCTAGCTATACTTTGAAAGCCAGCTGGATACAATTGACTAAATACACAACAAAATCAATTGTAGAGTCAAAAGGCAGATTGCCTTTTGACTTGTGACTATGACATGCCATAGCTCACATCCTTATCTATTACAAAAAGGATAAAGTACATAAAGTAGAAAGTATACAGACTCAAGACCTCAATGTACAGTTATCAAAAGCATGGACTTTTTCACCAAACCATGTTAGTTGGTGACTTGCAGAGTTGCAGTGGAAAAGGTGCTTTATGGAACAGTACATCAGATAAAGCATGTGTACTAAAAGTCTTGGAAGAAATCTGTCTTCAAAGGATGAAGCTTCGGAAGACTTTGTCTCTGAAGCTTCGGAAGACTTCATGTTTGGCTTCGGAAGATATTGGTCTTGGCTTCGGAAGATTTTACACTTAGAGTATTTTCTAATGCATTGTGTAAAACTTCCGAAGCATTCTTCACTTCAGTACTTAGTGCATGTTTGCTGAGACACGTTGGATGTTTTGGGTTGCATCAGACTTAAGGAATCCTTACAGTCTGATTCTGAGGTAATGCTTGAAATGATTAATGAAATGATATTGCTTGTTTGATATTTATAAAGTTTCATATTTCATTAATGAGTCGACATGAATTGGTTAATTAGATTTGTGGTTGTTTAAAGTGTTATACATAATGTTATATAATTAATTAATGCATTCAAACTTAACAAAATGAAGTTCTCATGCGAGTGGCCCATGCGAATGGACCATACGCAGAATAACTTCATACGTATGACTCAGTCGCATGACGGAACCAGAAGACTGGATCAGTCGTATGATTATAACATGAGATTGACTCAGTCCCACGACTGAATACTCAATCGTGCGAATGAATCAACCGCATGGTTCAATCGCACGACTAACCATACTAATGGTTCAGTGGCACGATTGAATAATACTAACCTATAAATACAACCCAATTCATGAAAAATAAAGAGCTTTTGATTACTTACGACTCCAGACGTACCCTAGCCATCTAGAAGCCTCACAATTTGTTCTCCAAGTTCATAGGACACATTAGATCGATTCCCAATCGATTTCTAACGTGAGTTTCAATTTTTGATTGATTCTTCGTGTGTTCTCACTGATTGGATCGCCAATCAAATAGGATTCCGCACTATTTGATCTGGTTTACACGCTAATCACTAGGTATTTCCTCAAATACCAGGTCCTAACAAGTGGTATGAGCTTGGGCTGTTGATTACGTGTGATTCAATCAAGATTGATAAAAAGTTTGTGTTTTTGCATTAAAAATGCAATCTTTTGCGTCAAAAGTGATCTTGGACGTTCCTTGCTCATCAAAGTTTGGTTTCTATGGACTTAGGCGGTTAGACCTTGCGAAATTTCGAATTTTTACGCCTAAAACACGTTTAACCTAGGAATTTTCGCAAAACAGCAGCCACAGTCGCACGAGTGTGCCATTCGCACGACTGGACTTCATTCGCATAGTCCAGACGCACGATTGGACTAGTCGTATCTCCTTTCGTACGACTGAACCTCATTCGCATTGCTCATACTCATCAGACTCATTCGCACGACTGAGCTAATTGCTTAGTTCAGCCGCACGATTGAACCAGTCGCAGAGTTCATACGCACGACTAGGCCATTCGCATCCTTCAGTCGCACAGTGATAGTTTGGTTTAATAGACTTAAAGTTATTCGCCATGGAAGATCAAATGTCAGCCTTTACTGCTAGAAAGGACTCTAGGATACAGAACCTGCTGTTGCTTGAGAGTGAAGTGGGTAATCATAATAAACCACCAAAGCTTTTGACGTTAGTTGACTTTCCCCACTGGAAACAACGTTTTGAGATCTACCTCAATGGAGTGGATCCGAATCTGTGGGAAGCCATCGAGATTGGATATAGTACACCGGTTGGAGATGATGGAGTTAAGCTAACGTTAGGAGGGATGACAGATGTGCAAAAAGTTAAATACAATGCAGAGAAAATAGTTTATGCATTGATTACACAGTCTATTCCTAAAGACATATTCCACCAGTACTCAGAGAATAAGCAGTCCAAGAAACTTTGGGATGAGCTAGAAAAGAGGTATGACGGGAATGCTTCATTAAAGGCAATCAAAGCTAAGGAGTTAAAGAAGTAATTCGATAATTTCTCATCGATGGGAAACGAGAGTTTAGACGACGTTATAGATAGATTTTACCATCTGATGAGTGAACTGCATACACATGGGGTGGCAACTACCATGGAAGAGAAAGTTACTAACTTTGCAGACGGATTGCCTGAAAAGTGGACCTCATCCGTGTCTAACCTTAGACAGAATGGAATGCTGGCAAAAGTGGATATTAATGACTTCATTCTTAAGTTGCGAGAAGAGTCACTTAGGATGAAGTACAGAGCTCAGAAGTCTTCTTACAATCAAAATCCAGCCTTGTACAACGCCACGCCTCAAGCTAAGACATCTGGAGCACCTCTCCAGACTGCATTTGTGTCTAGCTCATCGGGTCCTGCACATGCGTCTTTTGGCTGCAATGGTCCATTCTTATGATGAACTTGTTGCTGGGAAGATTGGAAACTGCCATCTGGCCGATGAGGACTACGAGCTGGTGGATGAAATGGAGCTTGAGAGGATGGACATAATGTGGGCCTTAGCTAGTGCTGTCCGGAGGGCAAAGAAGTTTGTAAAACAAATCGGACAGAACTTAGTAGCTACTAAGGATAACACATTTGGCTTTGACAAGAGCAAAGTGACCTGCTTCAACTGTGGAGAGAAGGGGCACTTCAAAAGAGAATGTGTCAAGCCTAAGAAGACGGGTAACGAGAACCCGTTCTCATCCTTCACTCATCAAGACAAGCAAGCTACCAGTTCTACTTCATCGAGCAAGGATCCAAAGGCCTTGACTGCCCATGATGATGAAGGACAGGATTAGAGCTTTAGGTTTGTCTCGCCAGGGGAATCAAACATTGCAAGTGTAGAGGACATTGACAGTGATTCCGCTAGTGAAGGAGATAGTTGAGATAGCGATGTCACATAATGAAGAAGCAACTGCAACGAAGGTCAGTTACAAGACTAAGGAGGAATCTACCACGCCAGAGAAAGAAAAGACAGAATCACCAGAACGAGAGACATCTGCTGCTACGTTGATGGCTAACTCTTCTGAATCAACTCAGGTAAGTACTACTGACCAAATGTTTGATAATCATGCTTGTTCTGATTGTGATATTTTTAGGAATAGCATAGATGAAAAATTTGCTAGGTTATTAGATCATAATTGATAACTTAGTAAAAGATTTGCACCTGTGCACTGAGGCTAATAGGGTATTAAAATAAAATGAGGATAGTTATAAAGAAAAGATAGACCTTTTGACAAAACAGCTTAGGGAAACCAAAGTAGTTGCCTTTAACCAAGCTAATGACATTAGGTATTATCTAAACTCCCTAGAAGACACTAAGAAGCAAAAGGCAGTTCTAGAAGTAGAAGTAAATTCATTAAAACAGAAACTGCACAGTTGGACTAGTTCTTGACACATAGTCCAACACTTAGTGAGAGAAAGGCACAACGGGGAGGGATTGGGTTATAAAGTGGTCCCACCACCACCTGAGACTTTGATGAACACTAAGACTAGACCAATAAATAGTAATCCCATCAAGGATCATGTGGTGTCTACTCCTCTTGTTAGTGATCCAGATTCCTTATGTTCATCTATGGACTCTGGAAACAAACAAAAGGAGGCCACTTCAAAGGCAAAGGATAAATTGTCTACTGTTAATCTGGAAAAGGAATTTGAAAAGGTTAACTTAAAGTCAGGATCAAACAGAGTCAAATCAGAACCTAAAAGGACTTCTAAGGTTAATCTTTCACATACTTCAAGTCAAAAACCTATTAACCAAAAAGAAAAGGAGGTTAAACAGGTGAAAATAGTTAACTTTGTAAAACCAGAGAAAACAACCAAAGAACCGGAGTCAAAACCTAGAGTGAGTAATGTTACTAGAGTGTCACACACTTCTCCACAAAGAAAGTTTAATAGCAGATCATGCTACAACTATGGTGAATATGGACACATTGCTTCCTATTGTCACTTCTATCAGACACCCCGTAAGAAGATTGAACTTTAGGTTTCAAAGCCTATGTCTTCTAAGAGGATTTCACTGACTCCACCTAGAAGAACTAGTGAACCTAAAATTCAACCTGTAAGTCAGTCGACTGTTTATCACAAACAGGCATTGCACAAATCTGGATTATGGAAGGAGAAGACATCCTCAGTGTCTGATAATAATGACAAGAAGGAACCTGAGCTACCCTCATCCTCTAAGGGTCAATGGGTAGAATTTATGATGTGTGATGCCTCTGGAAACCCAAGCCAGTAAAGGCTTGGGTTCCTAACCCAAACTAATCCTTTACTTTGTATGTGCAGGTGTTCGATACGGTGCTAAAACTAACACGTGGATAGTAGACAGCGGAGCATCCAGGCACATGACAGGAAACATGGCTCTTTTATCAAACTTCAAGCAAATAAAAGGAGGGCATGTTTCGTTTTGTTGGAAACAAGGGTGGCTATATCACAGCACAGGGAGAAGTGGGGAATGAGAAAGTTAAGTTTGATAAGGTGAACTACGTTCAACAACTACAAAATCACTTACTTTTTGTCTCCTAATAAATATGATAAGGGATTTAAAGTCATCTTCGACAACAAGAAGTGTTACGTACTAAAGAAAGACTACGTGATCCCAGAGGACCAAGTTTTGATGACTGCTTCAAGATATAAAGATCTCTATGTCTTGGATGTGTCAACAGCTTCTACAACGGATCATGAGGTTCATGTTTTCTATCTAAAGCTACTGAAGAGGATTCCATCTCCTGGCATGGAGAATGGGACACATTAGTCAAAGGAAGATGAATCACTTGATTTAGAAGGATCTGGTGAGAGGAGTTAATGTCAAGAACTTCCAACTTCCTGACTTTTGTGTAGCTTGCAAGAAAGGAAAACAACACAAAGAAGTCTCATTCGGAAAAGAAAGTTCATTCAATAGAACTTCCTCTTGAGCTTCTTCACATGGATCTGTTTGGTCCAGTCAGTATAAAGAGCATTGCAGGCGACTTGTACTGCTTTGTGGTCACTGATGACTACTCAAGGTTCACTTGGGTAATGTTTCTGAAATCCAAATGAGAAACATTTGAATCATTCAAAGAGTTGGTAACCACACTGGAATCTCTCTACAAGCTGAAGGTTAGACAAGTACGCTCAGACAACGGAACAGAATTCAAGAACCAGTGGATGGAGGAATATTGCAAGGAAAAGGGAATTGTGCATCAATTCACTTCTGCCTATACACCTCAGATGAATGGCGTTGCTGAGAGAAAGAATAGAAGCTTGATAGAGACAGCACGGACTATGCTGGTAGACTCGAAACTGCCTATTCAATTCTAGAATGAGGCAGTGGCAAATGCATGTTATACACTGAATCGAGTCCTGATAGTCAAGCGCCACGGAAAGACTTGTTACGAGCTACTACAAAAACGCAAACCGAATCTCGAGTATCTCGAACCATTTGGCGCGCCGTGCACACTTCTAAAGAAGACACAAGAGGGTAAATTCAGCGAGAAGGCAGATGAAGGAATCTTTCTAGGATACAACATACCAAACAAGCGAGTTTACAACAACTCAACGGGTCTAGTACAAGTATGGTGTAATGTTGACGTTCAGAGATATACCACACCACCTACTGGAAAAGGACCCGCCTAGTTTTTCGACTATGATGGATTCTTCAAGTCCTTCAACTTCCCTCTCTCTCCCTCGGATGACGAGTTAGCTACACGGATGATGTATGATATCTTGAATACACCAACATCTAGCTTATAGGGAGAATCATCTATTCAGTCAGGGGAAGTAGTCAACGATAGTGACTCCTCCTCTGAAGATGAAGCTGAAGAAGATAACCGTAACAGTCAGGAAGAACAGATTCCAATTCCTGAAAGTCCTCAAGTATCTACCAGTGATGTACCTTCGACTTCGGAGCATCAAACTCCAACTACCTCTGCTGCAGAACCAAATGTTCATAATCTTGGCTCTGAGGTAGCAGTTCCTACTACTCCAGGATCACGACTAAACGTCTATCATCCCCTAAACAATGTCATTGGGGATGTCAGATCAGGAGTGCAAACCCGAAATCAGCTATACTCAGCTGATTACGCATCAGTTATGGAAAAGGATATATTCATGATGGTGCTTATCGATGTTTTGTCTCACAGTCTGAGCCAAAATACGTCAGTGATGCACTAAATGATGAGGCGTGGGTGAGTGCCATGCAAGAAGAACTTCTTCAGTTCAAGAAGTTAGGTGTATGGACTCTGGTTGATAGACCTAAAGGTGCTAAGGTCATTGGCACAAAATGGGTTTTAAAATGCAAGAAAGATGACCAAGGGGTAATTATCAGGAACAAGGCTCGATTGGTGGTTCAAGGTTTTCGCCAAGTCGAGGGAATTGACTACAATGAGGTGTTTGCACCCGTGGCAAGGATGGAAGCCATTCGTATCTTTCTTGCCTATGCATCGTACATGAAGATTAAAGTATATCAATTAGATGTAAAGAGTGCATTCCTTCATGGGGAATACGAGAAAAAATAGTCTATGTCAGTCAACCCGAGGGATTTGAAGATCCTTATTATCGGGATAGAGTCTACAAGCTCGACAAGGCTTTATACGGGCTTCATCAAGCTCCATGAGCTTGGTATGAGAAACTCTCGACTCATCTTGTGAAACACGGCTTTCGCAGGGGAGTCATTGACTGCACGCTGTTTATTAAAGAAAAAGATGGTGACCTACTGCTCGTACAGATCTATGTTGATGACATAATCTTCGGTTCAAAGAACGAAGAGTTATGCAAAGAGTTTGAAGCAGTTATGAAGAAAGAGTTTGAGATGAGTGCTATGGGGGAGATGAAGTTCTTTCTCCGGTTACAGGTGGATCAAACACCAAATGGGATCTTTCTACATCAGACCAAGTATGTAGGAGACATTCTCAGTCGGTTTGACATGGAGAATGCATCTGCTGCTGGGACTCCATTGGCTACGAATCACGACATAGCACCTGATGAAAATGGAGATCTTGTAGATGCCACGATGTACCGAGGAATGATTGGATCCCTCATGTATCTCACTGCCTCAAGGCCTGATATCATGTATGCTACATGTTTATGTTCTAGATATCAGGCGAAGCCTAAGGTCAACCATCTGATCGGGGTCAAAAGGATTTTTCGTTATTTGAAGGGTACACCCACACTTGGATTGTGGTACCCTCATGATGATGACTTTGAGCTCACTGCGTATAGTGACTCAGATTACGGAGGTTGATGATGATCTACAAGTCTACATCGCAGGGTATCAATTCTTTGGGAGAAGACTAGTTACTTGGCAGTGTAAGAAGCAGACATCGGTTGCATTGTCAACCTGTGAAGCCGAATATGTTGCTGCTGCAAGTTGCTGTTCACAAATCATCTGGATTTAACAGCAAATGCGAGATTACGGTTTAACATTCTCCTCTACTCCAATGTGTTGATAACTCTGCTGCAATTGCAGTAACTAAAAATCCGATCCAACATCCTAAGACCAAACATATCGGTATTAAATACCATTCATAAGAGACTGCTTTGAAAAGAACTTAATTGATGTGGTAAAAAATAATACTGATTTTCAACGTGCTGACCTCTATACTAAAGCCTTTGATAAACCACGTTTTCAATATTTGCTAGAGGTCAACGGAGTTAAAAGAAAAGTGATGTTATTCCTCATGATGATCATGTGTAGTCCGATGTAGGTTAGTTAAGTTTTCTTTCTTATTTTATTTGTTTTATTTTGGTCTGTCTAAATTAAACTCATGTTATTTTGCTGGCTATTAAAATCCTAAAATAATTAAACCAGTTTATGATTTTAGTATTTTAGGGGGAGAATAAGTCAACAAGTAACATCAAAAAAAAACCAGGGAGAAGAGTGGAAAGCTGATTTAAGGTAGATCATATCTGTGATACCGATTCAAACTGTTTGGAATATCATAGTACAAAGGAACAAGTCAAGAGGGACTTTAAAATGTTAATTTAGAAAAGGTGCAAAAATTCAAAGTATAAGTCTGTGTATCTAAGAAATATAAAAGGGAAGATGATAGAAAACTGGTAACTCCTAAGGTAACACAATGAGAGTAGACCTAGAGGTTGCTAGACCACAATTGATATATCGGTAGATTACATACAATAGATGATTAGACCTGACTGGTGATCTCAAGATCAAACTAAGTTGTTCAACTGACTGTGGGCTTCCATCTTATCACTGGTTAACACAATCGACAATATTCCAATAAGGGGTAATGAGCATGTAAAGCCACAAATGTGTGCGGATGACCATAACAGAGCAAAGCACAAGAAAAAAAATGAAAGAAAAATGCTATCAAGCTAATGACGTATGCTGTTGGTGCATTTGGTGCAAAATAAAATTAAGCTGCTCTAACAACGAGATAGGTTTGTGCCTCTCTGCTGTGCGATGGCACTGACCTGAGGATAAGCATAACCTAGATATTCTAGAATTCATTGTTGTTTGCCGCCTCTCTGTTGTGCGATGGCACTGACCTGAGGACTGGCTTCTCTTTGAAAGCTCTAAGAATAGTCTCCTCGTAAAAAGTAACCGTAGACCGCTCAAAAGCTCCTGAGGATGTTGATTACCATATAAGTGTGGGATCCACAAATGTTAGTTGAAATAATTAAACCTAAATCTATCACCAGTCTGTGTCAAAAGTCTGTGTATGGATTTAAGAGGACAAACATATTGACAATCATTGTGGCTGCAATTCTTGAAAGTTCAAATCAACGTGGTAATCTAAGAGTTCCAGCATGATTTCCTAAAAGCTGCTAACGACTCTGGATGAAAACCAAGAATAGAGCATCAAAAGATTTTGACAAACAAGTCCCAAATGATTTGACTTGCCTATATGATTCCAAAATTGGCCTGGTCCAGGTGTGGTCAATCTAAGTTGAAGCTGTCTATTCCGGAAACAAATCCAGTAGATTTCCATCTCAGGACTTATTTCTCACAAAAAGCAAAAACAATTCTTATTTTGATTCTTTAGTTTAATTTTTTTTGTTTGTTTAAATTTTTTTTGTTACTCGTTTTAGTGTGTTTGTTTGTCGGATTACATCAGGAAAATCAGTAAGGGATCAACTCATTAAAACGATCATGTCTGAGATGATCAAATGCTCATAACGTTAATTTCTGAAATTAAAGGGTTTTTAAAAAAAAGTTAAATATTAAAATTGGCAGAAAATTTAATGACTATGACCTATTCGCACGAATGGACCATACGTATGGACCAATCATACGAATGGATGCCATTCGTACGAATGGACCATGAATATGGACCATCCAACCGAATGGCCCATGTGATTGGCCCAGTCGGATGCTTAAGGGCGGATGAGTGAGTCAGTCGTGCGACTGAGATCCAGTCGGACGGCTGAAGAAGGACGACTGAACCAATCGCACGACTGAGTCCCACTCGCACGACTGAAAGGTGTGTATGAGCTCAGTCGCACGATTTAGTCTAGGGTTAGTATAAATAGAGGGGGAGTCGGTCGCAGAGACTCACGACCTTCAAAATAACCCTGAATCGCACGACTTAACACAACTCTGAAAAAATTTCATTTGATCTCTAAAGCCCCCGTTTATTGATTACTGACCATCTACATCAACTCTACAGGTAATTTACGGTATAGAAGCACTCCCATAACTTTAAATTTGATGAAACAATAAGTACATTGGAACTCGCAAAAGAACCGAAACTTAAGTGACTAAATAACTTACCTAAATGACTCAAACAAACGAAAGTAAAGATGTTAGGTGGTATAAGAATGTATTGCGAGTCAAATGAACCAGATAACGATGTCTAAAACTCAAAAATGGTGAAAAAGTGTTTTTGAATTGATGAATCGGATGAGGAGCCCCTAACGCGAACTGTGGGAAGGAAAGTTGTTCCCACAGAACATGGGCTGAGGGTGGTTGCTGAACACCCGAGAGACTCCAGAGAGACTGATACTAACCCAAGCTACGCACCGGGGTCCGCAGGCAGGGTTGTAGGGTAGCTTCCACCTCAATAGGGACGAGGAGGAAGAGAATGGCTAAACCCCATGGTCAGAAGAAGAAGAAGCGTCGGGTGACCTTCCTCACCACCACACCCACCACAACCACCACACACACCACAACCACCATATCCACCACAGCTACCACAGCCACCACCATACCTCCCACAACAGCACAGACTCCATCCACCACCATATCCTTTACTCCTACATCACCTCCATCATTTCACAGACCTATCTTTACTACAGCCACCACCACCACCACCACTTCACACCAAGCAATACCCCAGCCCATCCCTCACATACTTATGGATCACCTCTACCTCCAATCGGGGTAGAGGAACAACTGTCTGCGCTTAACAGAATGGTGATGCGCTTACTTGCTGCAGATGAAGAAAAGGCAGCCCAGATCCGCCAGCTTACTGACCAGACTGCTGCATAATCTCACCAAATTGCAGAGCAGGCTCGAGTTATAGAGAAGCAGGCCCAATAGATGGCTGCTCAGAGCACTGAGATAGCCTAACTCAAATCACATAGTGTCTTATCAATCAAGAAAATAGAGGAGTTGGAAAAGGCAAAGAAGACTATCCTGTTAAAACTGAAAGGATCTAAGGAGGAGCCATTAAAGATTAATGAAGGGGACAGAGATGATGATGATGAAGATGATGATGAGGATGTTGAGAGTGATACTGAGGAGAATGAAGAAACCGAAGGAGATAGGACAGAGGAGAAGGACAATGATGATGAAGCAGGAGGAGGGGATGCAGCTACATGGGCCTCTGCTACAGGTCAAGAGAAAAGGTCAAGGAATAGACAAGATCAATGAGCTTCTACTTCTGCTCCTGCAAGTGATGATACTATGATACATGATAAAAGTAAAGACTAGAAGTTTATGTGTTTATTTACTTTTGTATTTGAATCCTGTATTGAAAATGATGTATTGAATGTTTATATTAAGTGATTATATTTGTTTAATTACTAATGACTTATGTGTTGAATGTTAAATCAAACAGATCCAAATTACCAAAGAGATGAGTTTGATGTTGCTCCCCTTCAGCAGGTCAAGACTCAGCTAACAATGATTCTTGATCTGCAAGGGATTGTTAGAAGGTCAGTGAACTATACCCCTGAAGAAGGGGAAATAATTCATGACCTATCAAACGAGCAACTGGCAGAGCTTTTCAAGCTAAATGCAGATGAGATAGTGAAAGATGCTCTGACATGCGATTCGACTAGTGACGAAGAGCTCAATGATGTTGATGAAGTCGAGATTGAAGATGTCACTGCCGAGGATTACCCTCAGTACACTAACAATGCGGGTAATGTGGTTCCCAATCTGGGTGAATCCCTTGTCAGCGATACTTTTGAGTTGTTGAACAATATGGAGCAAGAAATAGAGAGAAAGCAGTAGGAACAGCCCTAGCCGCAAATGATGATGTCAACATTCGAAAGGCTGAGTGGGCTGTATGTTTTGAAGAAGTTAGAGCCCAATGTACTGCACAAAAGAAAGATTCCTACACCAAACTCTATAGAGTCAAGAAACATCACAAGGTGTCAGGAAGGATCATAGCATGGGTGTATTTTGAGGATCTTAATGCTTATGCGGTTAAGAGAGAACAGGGCATAGAGTACTTCAGATTCCCACATGATCTCAAGACTCTACCAGGTTTGGAGCTCAACCAACTGGCAAAATTAAAGCTTTTGTATGCTGATCCGAGGAAGATGTCAGGCTGGTTTGAGATTGCCCTAATGAAGGAGTATCACACCAGATGGGTTAACTTCAGACCCCAACAACCTACTAGGTATATCAGAAGGTCTGAGGTTGATGCCATTACTTGCAAGCCCAAAATAGTGTTGAAGTGGAATCCTCCGCGCACAATGTCAAGAATCCCACTCAGGGAAATGCCACAGGATTTTACTCCACACTTTAAGTGGTGGTACTACGATTGGAGAACAGCTGAAGCGGTCATAGTCTTAAGCAAAGAGAGACAAATGGATACGATCAGGGTATTTGACCCGATGTGGCTTACAAACTTGTCGGAAAATGATGTATATACATTATACAAGTGGCCACTGTTCTATGATACACATGATATTGTACAAGCCCTCCAGTTCCAGAATGTTATACGACTCTGCTTTATGTTTGAGATTCACACGGGAGTCACAAAAGAGGAGAAGTACAAGAAATACAAGGAGGTTATGCAGAAAACAAGAGATTAGAGAGATCTAGGTCCAAGGGGGAGTTTGTTGAAACATGTATGTCCCTAGATCATGATATGAATGTAATAGAACTGTTTGTCTGATTCTGAGGTAATGCTTGAAATAATTAATGAAATGATATTGCTTGTTTGATAGTTATAATGTTTCATATTTCACTAATGAGTCGACATTGAATTGGTTAATTAGATTTGTGGTTGTTTGAAGTGTTATACATAATGTTATATTAATTAATTAATGCATTCAAACTTAACAAAATGAAGTTCTCATGCGAGTGGCCCATGCGAATGGACCATACGCATGAATAACTTCATACGTATGACTCAGTGGCACGACGGAACCAGGAGATTAGATCAGTCGTATGATTATAACATGAGATTGACTCAGTCGCACGACTGAATACTCAATCGTGCGAATGAATCAACCGCATGGTTCAGTCGCACGATTGAATAATACTAACCTATAAATACAACCCAATTCATCAAAAATAGAGAGCTTTTGATTACTTACGACTCCAGACGTACCCTAGCTGTCCAGAAGCCTCACAATTCTTTCTCCAAGTTCATAGAACACATTAGATCGATTCCCAATCGATTTCTAACGTGAGTTTCAATTCCTGATTGATTCTTCGTGTGTTCTCACTGATTGGATCGCCAATCAAATAGGATTCCGCACTATTTGATCTGGTTTACACGCTAATCACTAGGTATTTCGTTCAAATACCAGGTCCTAACAATAGTTGACCCTTTCGAGGGATACAGTTGACCCTTTCGAGGGATATAGTTTACCCTTTCGAGGGATATAGATGGCCCATCACTCGTTTTCCATCACGCATATAGTTGGGGTATTGCTCATTGGTCCATACAGAAAGTGAAAGATAAAGATACAAGTTTACAGAACAGACAAGGCATACATAAAAAAAACAAACAGTATCTGTTGATATAGTTAATGCGTGCTCGCATATACAATACAAAGTTGTATTTTACAGAAAAGAGTATTTTCATATAAAACATATAGAAAGTATTTTATTACTTTTAAAAATAGAGCTCACTCAGCAATGTTGACCTTTATACATTTTCAGTTGGCGGGTAATTATTACTGAGGATGGCACGAGGGTGAAGCTACTCAGCAGGGAAAGACTGACAACCATTCGTATTTATGTTGCTGTTGTTTCATAATGCGTTAAAAAATTCTTTTCTAAACAGTAAATGATGAGTATTGCTTAACAACAGTGTTTTAATTGAAATGAATGGTTTTTTATTAATCATTTCTGTTGCTTAAGTTTGTATAATTATAATGTTTAGTGTTTTAGCTGCTGTGATTGACCAACTGTGAGGTCTCGGGAACGGGGCCTTACATCAATAACGATTGGTGATATGTTTGTCAACTTAAACCATGCCTTATCTTTTTCTACAAGAGCAGATGATTTGTAAGGTTTGATTAGATGCTTTAAATTGATAGGACCCCATAATCATTTGGCAAAAATGCTCACCCAACCTCAGGATTTCTTGAATTTTGATACGATGTTAAGAACAAGTCTTGTTTGGATCAGTGTAAAAGATAATGAGCAGAATATTCATTCTATGACGAATTCATCATATAGATGATTTAAAACATCTTAGATCAAGATGGTGAGTGCTACAGGTCTATACACACGTATAACAGAGGAGATCACCATTTAAATATGTGGCGATGAGAGCTCGAAGTTAGTACTACCATACAGCAGAGGAGATCATCACTCCAGGTCAGTACTACCGTACAGAGAGGAGCTTAGCACAAGTACAAGACACAGATGTACAAGACATGCATTAAAGATCAATTCTCAATCCTTTTTGTTAGGACTCAGTTTTCATGCAGGCCAAAATGATCGCGTAAATCCAAAAATCCTTAAGTAGAGATTTTAATTTAAATCATATTGCTGTATATACTTTATTCTTCAGGCTGAGTCTACCAAGCAAATCATTAAAGAATTTGTTAGTTTTATTGTGTTTTTTTCTTTTTTATTATTACTTGCAAGTAAATATAAGATGTAAATTAGAGAGCAGCATCCGTTACTATCATTTCTCATTTTAAGTACCAGTCATGCATAAATGAACATATCCGGAAGATATAAAATCATTTCTCGTCATTTCAAATTCAATACCCAGATTACTTATTTACTCCCCCAAAATTTTATTTTAAAAGGATAATATTATTAAGATGATTATTATTTTTTTAAGAAAATTTTATAAGAGAAAATAAAAGAGGTTTAAAAGGATATTAACCCTAGTATAGAGATCAATCATAAAAATAAGGTTTATCAAAAGATTTTGTGAAAAGATCTACATATTGATATATTGTGTCAATGGGAATAGTATCGATAAAAACGTTTTCTTGGGCATCACCAATTGCATGAATCTGTGTTTCGATGGGCTTGGTTCGAGAATGATGAATAGGATTTTTAGCGATCCTGATGGCTGCTTCGTTGTCACAAAACAACAACGTGTGGAGAAAGTTTATTCCATAGTCAATCATCTGGTGTTGTATCCAAGGACTTCAGAACAACAACTAGAGGCATCAATATATTCTACTTCCCCTGTAGAAAGGGAAACAGTGGTCTGTTTATTGCTCTGCCGTGACACTAGACAATTGCCCAGGTATTGACACCCCCGTCACCGACTTTCTATTTAACCTACAACATTAGAATCACTTTGAGAATAAGCATCTAAATCAAATTCCCTCATATGGATACCATAGCCTAAACGAGACGAGCCTTTGAGATAACGAAAAATTTTCTTGACAACCTTCTCATGAGACTCGTTTGTGGCCGACTGATATCGAGCACAATATCCTATAGCAAAAGTGATATCGATGGCTTGCTGCAAGATACATGAGGGAACCGATCATAAATCTTTAGAGATGAGGATCAACAGGTTTCCTCCTCTCATCAGGAGTAAGACACGTGTGAGCAGTAAAGGGAGTCATTTCAGGAGAGGTGTTATCCATCTTGAAATTCTTCATGGTTTCTTCAACATACTTCTCCTCATGATTTAGAATGCCTTCATGCTTTTGTTCTACTTGTAATCCAAGAAAAAAGCACATTTCTCCCATCATACTCATTTCAAACCAATTACGCATCACTTCTTCGAACTCCTAACATAACAGTGAATTGGTGGAACCAATAGTAATATCGTCGATATAAACTTGTACAAACTACATTTCACCGTTCACTTCTTTCTTGAAAAGGGTCATGTCGATAGTGCCACGAGAGAAATCATTGCTTAAGAGATACTGGGTCAGGGTCTCATACCAGATCCAAGGTTCCTGATGAAGACCATACAAAGACTTTTCAAGCTTAAAGACTTTATCGGGAAAGTCAGGATCCTCAAAACCTGGTGGTTGACACACATATATCTCGTCATCAATGTCTCCATAAAGAAAGCACACTTGACATCCATCGGATAGACCTTGAACTGTTTATGAGCAGTATGAGCTAGAAAAATCCTGATTGCTTCAGTATCATCAATCCCTTCTTCTTGAGCAAATCCTTGCACAACAAGTCTAGACTTGTTACGCACCACCACACCACGATCATCAGGTTTGTTTTTGAACACCCATTTTGTACCAATTGGGCATTTGTGTGGAGGTAGGTCAACCAAAGTCCAAACTTTGAGCTTTCTGAACTGTTGAAGCTCCAATTGCATAGACTCTACCCAGCATGTGTCCTGTAGAGTGACATGCACATTTTTCGGGTCAATTTAAGAGATAAAGCAAGAGAAGAGACAGATATTAATCAAACCAGATTGACTTCGCGTCCGGACACCATTAGTGATTGATCCAATAACATTATCAAGATGATGATCTTTCAAAGTTTTGAAGTCTGTCTAAAGGGAAGATGTTAGTATAAGTTTTGCTCACAGATTGTGAATGATTAGATGAGGGTGAGAGAAGTGGAACGGGCTATGATGGGATAGATGTTGGTGATGAAGGAAGAGATGTGGGTGGTGGAACAGATGTTGGTGATGTAGAAACTGGTGTTGGTGACAAATCAAATGATAGAGAAGATGATCCAACATCAGCTGAAGTGGCATTATTTGCTGAAGGGGTGGAATGGGCATCAGATGAGGTTGAGAAAATAATATTTGTTTGAACATTTGGAGTGGACGCATCATTGTCGAAAACTGGAAGATTACAAGAATTAAACAAGTATCGGAGTCAAAGAACCATGCTGGTTCAGATTGAACATCAGAAGAGTTATATAAGGCCATGTTCCCGGAGACCTCACAGTTGGTCATTCAGTGCACATAAAACATTATAATTACATTTGCCTTACGAAAACATTGCAGCGGAAACATAAAAACATATAACTTTTCATATCATTACATATGTTTTTGCAAGTTAATACAAGCATTCATTTCAAAACATCATTTGTTCGCATTACAATGCAAAAACATTAACAAAAGAATGCCATCCAAAAGAGCTGAGTAGCCGCCTCATGCCATCCCCAGCAATGTTTACCTGTCAGCGTTGCTGAGTGAGTTCTAGTTTTATAAATAAAACATACTTTTCATTCAAATTCATACTATACTTTACATTCACTCGTGATCATACATCATACGTACATACAGATAATATCTTTATTATCTTCCATTATGTTCGTTCACATTCGTTTATTCATTACTTCTAGTGAAATGTACATTACCCCGAACATTGTGCACGAAGAGGGGAACTGGGCCTGAGGTCTTTCATAGACCTCGAACATTGTGCACGAAGCTGACTCCAGTACCTAGGGCAAGTACATTCATCATTTATCTTTTCTCTTTTATTTCGGATCAATGCCGTATGCTATACCCCGAACATTGTGCAAGAAGCAGGTAACTGGGCCTGAGGTCATTCATAGACCTCGAACATTGTGCACGAATCTGACTCTAGGTACTAGGGCAAGTGGCAAGGATCCGATTCATTTGGTCAATCACAGGATTGGACCCCAATGTGCATCCTTTGGGGTAGCTAACCCGCACACCGTTGAGCGAACACCTACATAGGGTGTGCACCTCCATATGTTTGCTTGCAAGACTTCTTACGTTCATTCCTTCGTTAATGCATGCATTCATTCATCATGTTCCTTTTTCATTAACATTCACTTTAACGTTACATAATACTTTCGGTTCATTCATTATCATAACACGTAAAGTCATAGGAAAGATAATCATACATCGTATAAGAACTAACATATCATACAATCATACATCACATCATCACAACATAAATGACTTCAAAAAAGTCACTTACAAAGCCCCCGTAATCTCCCAAGTCAAAGCCTACATTACACTTTTTTCCCAAAAATCAGAATGTTGGACCAAAAGAACCAATGAGCCAGATCAGAAAAACCTTTAAGTCCCACGGACGTCACAACAACTACTGAAGACCACAATAGCTGAAGAAAACAGCTGATTACAAAGTCTAAAGACAAGTGTTGAAGACAAAGTCTGAAGACAAGTGCTGAAGACAAAGTCTGAAGACAAGTGCTGAAGACATAGTCTGAAGACAAGTACTAAAGACAAAGTCTGAAGACAAGTGCTGAAGACAAAGTCTGAAGACACAAGTGCTGAAGACAAAGTCTGAAGACACAAGTGTGAAGACCAAAGTATCAGACGTTGTCACAACAGCTGAAGAGGTCTTCTTCAGTAGTTGTGACGGTTTACCTTTCAGTAGTTTTATGTTTTATCTGTTCAGTAGTTGACACAAGCTGAAGAATAATACTTCTTCAGTGTTGTGCTCATCAGTAGTTTTATATTTTTCAGTAGTTTTGTAAAACGACTGAAGAGCTTGTTCTTCAGTCGTTGTAGTTTCAGTAGTTTCTTATCAGTAGTTTTATATTTTGTACTTAACACTCTGATATGTTCTCAGTAGTTGTGAACATTTCAGTAGTTTGTTAAGAGTTAGTTATTTTTGTACTAGATCTGCCAGTTGTCACTTTCCCGTGATAACAGCAGCGATTGCACTCTATATAAGGAGTGTCAACCTATTGTAATGTAGAATGATTTGATCAGAAATATTCGATATCATAGAAACATTCCTTGTTACACAAATATATTCTCTCGTTATAACCATATTTATTCTTAATGCATACGAGTATCAAATTCTTGCTACAATTTGTCTAATTCTTGTTCTTATTCCGCTGCGTTACGCTCTTACATCAAACTTGTGATCACTGATCCTGACAAATGGTATCAGAGCAGGTTAATCATTGAACGATCTAATAATTGATCATTGAAACTGCTATTCAAGATCCAAGTTTGATTGAATTAGCTTTTTTTTGCAAGAAACGGTTATAGAGATTGAATTTTCTGTGTTTCTCGTCATTCATCCTAAGATTTTCTCTGGATTTTCATTGAGTCTGTTGTGGTCTATGTAAAAACGTTTAAAAGCTTGAATTAAATTGTATTTGGACTGAAAATGACTACTCCTTCCAATGATCCTCATAATACTGGTTCCTCAACCAAGCCTCCAATGCTGGTTAGGAATGAGTATAACATATGGCAAAGACGAATGCTCCATCACCTGTCTGTTAACAGCGCAGGTTGTTGGACATCAGTGGTACATGGTCCACACAAGCCTATGGTGAATAACCCGGAAACCAATCAAATGGTTCCGAAGAGGAGGGAGCAATACTCAGATGAGGATAAGAAGTTGCTTGAAATTGATGCAAAAGCCCATGGAATTCTGGCCATGGCACTGCCAATGAAATCTATTCTGGGCTTATGCATCATGAAACTGCCCATGACCTCTGGAATGCCTTGAAAGAACAATTTGGAGGAACAGATGAGGTCTTGGCAAATAATAGAGAAATCCTTGCCCAACAATACGAGACATTCTCTCATAGAAAGGGTGAGACATGACTCAACAGTTTGAGCGGTTCTCTTGTTTGATCTTTGAATTAAAAATGGTCAAACTTGAGTACACCAATATCCAGATGAATAATAGATTTCTCAGATCACTGCCTGAGAGATGGGACACATATACTATTGTCCTACGCTCTAGTGCAAATTTGGACAAACTATCTCTCACCCAACTCCATGGGAAATTGCTCACATTGAGAGAGAGAGATAGAACAGAAACGAAAACTATCTTCATCTGGAAAGCTCACTGAAGACTTTGTACCAGGCAACACTGCCTTGGTTGGTCAGAGTTAGAATATGCTTCATCTGAATGCCAGTATGATGAGCATATTGATTTCTCCTCAAACACTTCTGATTCTGCGTTTGTGAGTGTTCATAGTCAGTTTACTGGATGTAATAAAGAGAATCTATGCTTCATCATGGATGATCTCAAGGGGATTGCTAATGATGACTTAGAAGAGATGGATATTTTAAGCCAAATGGCCTTGATAAATATCAGATCTCAGAAGTTCTACAAAAGAACTGGAAGAAAGTTCCGAGGACTCTCTGGCAAAACAAAGTTGGTTTTGACAAGAGTAACTTGAAGTGTCACAAATGCCACAGGCTTGGACACTTTGCTAGAGAATGCAGATCATCTGGATCTAATTCCTCTGCACCTTTTGTGACTTTCCCAGGCAATAGTCAACAACACAGAGGGCAACATCCTGTCAATTCTAGTCATCATTCCCAACCACAATCTCCTGCATATTTTGTCCTCAGGGTCAAATGCCATATCCTTACCCTTGTTATTATGCCACAGTCAAATCAAGTTCAAGTTCCTATAGTACCACAACCTCATGCACTACCAGAACCTCAACCATCTCAATCTCATCAACCTCCTCAACCTCAACAACACAGCTTCTTCACCCCTGGAGCAGTTTTACCGGATGACATGTCTGGTCATGAACAACTGTTCATAGGTGCTGGTCAACATGGTGGCGATAGTCCTTTTAGGAATCTGGCTCTCATGGCCCTGGAGTCTAATGAGGGTTCCTGCTCAACTGCATCATCTTCATAGGTAACTCAGGTATCTTCAGAGGCTAAAGCCAAGTTATGTTCTGAATCATGCATTGCTGCCTTTGTCCCATTAGAGAGGCAAATGTAGCATTAATAAATCAAAAAATTGAGTTTGAGAAAACCATTTCCAAAAGAAAAGCTGAGTTTGAGTCTGCTCTTAATAGTAAAAATGATGAGATTTATAAGCTTAAATGCCAATTAAATGATGAAAAGGCCAAGCTAGAGGTTATTCTGGAAGACAAGAGAAGTCTCAAAGAAACCCTTGCAGTCACCCAGGTAGAGTGTGATCGATGGGTACAATCATGCAAAGGTTTTGAAATGCTTCTTAGTAAGCAATCTGCTTCCAATGTGAAGTTTGGTATTGGTTATAATCACACTGCTCCTTCTACAGATTTTGCTTCAAGAGCAGAAGAGAAATTGATGGAGAAAGCAATAACCAATCCACCTCATCATGTGATTCACTTTTTGATAGAGCAGCATCAAAAGTTGAGGTCAGCACCACTTCTGACACTCACATGATCAAAGAGATGATCAACTCAGGAGCTATTTCTGGAAGTCCTAAAAGGACTGGAGAGCAAGATTTAGCACCTGAAGTTCAAACTCCAACTACTGTCAGCACTGAAGAGAAGAAAACTGTCAGTAGAAAGAGTTTGAAGACTACTAAAGAGGAAGTCAAGAAAGCAAATAATGCTTCCAAGTACTGAAGAGCAAATCTTCAGTAGTTTCATTCTCTTTAGTTGATGATCATCATAAGATGAAGAAGAAACCATGTGAAGTATGTGGTTTGTTCAATCATCTTACAGATGATTGTTGGTACAAAAGGGATCCAAACTCAAACATAAGAGAAAGTAAAGAGAAAATGGTTAAAATGAAAACTGAGTTTGAAGCCACATTTGTACCAGCAACATCAAATCCTGTAACCCTTAAGTCCAAAAAGAAATCCAAAAAGGAAGGGGTTAACCAGGTAACAGCTGAGATTGCTCAAAAGAAGAAGGTGCAACATAGGAATTTATCAAACTCCAATGCCAATGTGTCTGAAGAGTTGAAAGCCTTATCACAAAATCAGACACAGCTGGTTATGATGGTTCAACATCTATTGGGAAGAGTTAACCAATTAGATGTTCCTATGTTGAAACCACAGAAAAGGAGGTCCAAGCCAAAGGATTCCTTTTCTTCACCAGTTTCTTCCTCTCAGGCTGTTGTTTCCAACAAACATGTTAGTTTACCATCTGTTGATGAGAACAGGCCCAAGACCAAAAAGGTTTGGGTCTCAAAATCTAACTAATTTGTTGTATTTTTCAGGGTTCTTCAACATACCTCAGAGGCATCGGTATGTAGACAGTGGAGGATCCATGCATATGACAGGAAACAATCTCTTCTTAATGACTACTCTCAAGGAAGGAAGGGGTTTGTGTCATTTGGCAATGATGCAAAGGGGTACATCATCGGCAAAGGCTTTGTTTCCAATGGGGAAATAAAGTTTGATCATGTTAACCATGTGGAAAATCTCAAGTACAACCTCTTGAGTGTCAGTCAAATGTGTGACAAAGGCCATGTTGCTCTTTTCACCAGTCAGAACTATCGATTCTGTCATCCAAAGTTCTAAGTTTGATTGATAAGGTGTTGGATGAACACACTCTCCTAAAGGCCAACAGGACAGGAAGAGTGTATGCCTTAGATCTTTCCAAGAAAATAGATCTCAAAGGCCATCCTTGCCTATTTTCCAAGGCTTCCCCTCAAGAATCTATTTTATGGCATAGAAGGCTGGTCATGTAATCTCAAAACATAAATCAGCTGATAAACCATGGTTTAGTAAGGGCTGCCTATGAAGGAGTTCATGTGTGAAGATAACTGCACTGCTTGTTTAAAAGAAAAACAGCACAAAGCTTCATTTCCCTCCATAGAAGAACCTAAGTCCACTGCCTGCTTACAGCTTCTTCACATGGATCTCTTTGGTCCTGTGAGAGTGATGAGTATGGCTAAGAAGAAATACTGTCTGGTAATTGTGGATGATTACTCGAGATTTGTATGGACTTTCTTCTTGCATTCAAAGGATGAGGCTGCGCAGTCCATTATGAACTTTGTGTTACACGTTGAGAAGTAGTATTCCCTACCAGTTAAGTGTGTGAGGAGTGACAATGGTACTGAATTCAGAAACCACACACTTGATGAGTTTTAATTATCAAAGGGAATCAAGAGGCAGTATAGCATCCAAGAACTCCTGAGCAAAATGGAGTAGTGGAGAGAAAGAACAGGACCCTTATTGAAGCTGCAAGGTCCATGTTGGCTGATTCTGGACTGCCAATGACTTTTTGGGCTGAAGCTGTCATACAGCTTGCTATGTACAGAATAGAGTTCTAGTAAATCAGAGGTTGATGAAGACTCCATATGAAGTTCTTCATCATTTGGCCCCTCTAATTTCATTCTTCAGAGCATTTGGGTCCTTGTTTCATTCTCAACACACGGGATCAACTCCAAAAATTTGATCCTAAGGTGATGCAGGATACTTTGTTGGTTATTCATCAACTTGCAAAGCATACAGAGTCTTCAACTGTAGAAACAAGATGGTGAAGAGACTCTACATGTTAAGTTTAATGAATCTCCAAAGGACAAGATTCCACAAAGCCCTGTGGAGATATTTGATTTGGACATACTGCAATATGTTCCTTATCAAACTCCTGCTGTTGCTCCTGTCAACAGTCACCACCGTGGTTCTGCTCGTGCTGATGATGATGATGATAGCAGTAATCACCTCTTCAGGTTTAGTGATCAACTGCCTGATTCAGCTAGACCTGATGGCCCTGTAGCTCCAGTAGCACCATCCACAACAAATGCTGATGAGATTTCTTCAAATTCAACTTCCTTTGAATTACCATCCACTGATGGTTTCAAGGAAATGATTCACCATCACCCATCTGTTGCTGCTGAGCCTGCTACAAACACTTGCACAGATCTCATTGTGTATCAAGATCTGAAGAATCACCCCATGTCTCAAATCATTGGTGATATCACTGCTGGCGTATCAACAAGAAGTCAAATGTCAAATTTCTACTTCTATGCTCTCTTCATCAGTCAGCAAGAGCCAAAGAATTATCACATTGCTTTAAAGGACAATGGATGCGTTGATGCCATGCAGCTTGAGCTTCTTCAGTTCAAGAAACAGCAAGTGTGGGAACTGGTTCCTCTACCTCTAGGTAAGTGTGCAATAGGCACTAAATGGGTGTTTAGGAACAAAACTGATGAAAATGGGCTTATTGTTAAGAACAAGGCCAGACGTTGTTCAGGGGTTTTCACAAGAAGAAGGTATTGATTATGATGAACCTTTGCCGCTGTAGCCCGACTGGAAGCAATTCGATTGTTTTTAGCTATGCTGCTTATCAAAACCTTAAAGTTTTTCAAATGGATGTCAAAAGTGCATTTTTGTATGGGAAAGTTAAAGAAGAGGTTTATGTATGTTAACCACCAGGCTTTGAGGACAATAAACATCCTAATTGGGTGTATAAGCTTGATAAGGCTCTTTATGGGTTGAAACAAGCTCCTAGAGCTGGTATGTATGAGACATTATCAAACTTTCTTCTGGAAAATAATTTCACTAGAGGCTCCATAGATAAGACTTTATTCATTAAGAAAGCTGGGCAGCATAATCTACTTGTTCAAATTTATGTAGATGATATTATTTTGCATCCTCTGATCCACAGTTGTGTGATGACTTTACAAAGTTGATGCAATAGAAGTTTGAAATGAGTGCCATGGGAGAATTATAGTTCTTTCTGGGTTTGCAAATCAAACAAAAGGCTCATAGAATTTTCATTCATCAGTCCAAATACACAAAAGATCTTTTGAAAAGTTTGATTTACAAAACTGTAAGCCCTGTTCTACCCCCATGTGCAGCAGCACACAACTGGATACAGATTAGAAAGGTAAAGTGGTTGATGAAACACTTTACACATGTATGATTGGGTCCTTGATGTATTTAACAGCCTCTAGACCAGATATTATGTTTGCTACATGTGTTTGTGCTAGATTTCAGGCTGCACCTAAGGAGTCTCATTTGATTGCAGTCAAGAGGATCTTTAGATATCTGCAAGGCACTCCATCTCTAGGTTTATGTATTCTACTAGACTTCTGGTAAATTAGTTGCTTTTTCTGACAGTGACTATGCATGTGTAAGTTGATGAGGAAATCAACTTCTGGTGATGTCAATTCCTAGGCAACTGCTTGATTTCTTGGCAGAGCAAGAAACAGACCTCAGTTGCTACATCAACTGCTGAAGCAGAGTACATTGCCGCTGCAAGCTGTACATCTCAGGTACTCTGGCTTCAAAACCAACTATAGATTATGGCATAACAGAGACTAAGACCCCATTGTTAATGGACAGTCTTCAGCTCTGTATTGTCAAGAATCCTGTCCAGCACTCTAGGACTAAACATATTGAAATCAGACACCATTTTATTAGAGATTGTTTTGAAAAAGGGTCTGATTGATCCAAAATTTGTTCCTAGTGCTCATGAGCTTGCAGACATTTTTACTAAGCCTTTGGATAGTTCAACTTTCCAAACCTGGTGTTAAGGCTTGGTATGCTGCAGCTAGAATAAGTGACAACTACTGATGATCTCAGCTCACAAGTATGATGATCATTAGTTCATTATTGTCATATATAAGTACTGATGAGTTTTTTTTCCTCAGTAGTTTTTATAACTACTGAAGGCTACATACCTCACCAGTACTGAAGTACTTTATCTGTTAAAACAGCTAATGTAGTTACAAGAGCTAATGTAGTCACAACAGCTGTTCTAGCCACAACTACTGATGTCAGCAATGCAGATAAGTACTGATGTCCTATGAAACACCTGAAAAGCAGATGAAAAGTCTGATGAGTAAGTGTTGAGGACAGTGTGAAACAGCTGAAAAGCTATGAATTGACAAAACATCTGATGAGTAATTACTCTTCAGTTGTTTCTACAACTGCTGTTTCATTAAAACAACTGAAGCCAAAACTATGTCTTCAGTAGTTTACAACTACTGAAGACTAACACCAAGTCTTCAGCTGTTTACAACAACTGCTGACAAAACCACTGTCTTCAGTAGTTTCACAACTACTGATGACTAATACCAAGTCTTAGTTGTTTCATCACCTGAAGTCAAAACTGTCTTCAGTAGTTTTATAACTACTGATGACTAAATCAGAGACTTCAGCTGTTTCAACGTCTGACGGTTAAAACCACGTCTTCAGTTGTTTATAACAACTACTGATCACACCAATACGTTCAGTCTTTTCAAACCTCTGAAAGTTAATACCACGTCATCAGTAGTTTCAACAACTGATGACTCACACCAAAACCTTCAGTCGTTTTCTAACCTACCCTTAAATACCTTATCCCACCTTCAGAGTTTTTCTTCTTCTCTTCTCAAACCTAACGTCAAAAAACTCTGAACTCTCTTCATCAATGGCGACCATGCAACTAAAACCTCGACACAACTGTGTCGCACATCTCACCAAATCGCCATACTGGACCAAGTTTCACAAAGCCATTGATTTAATGGTTCAGTCACCCTACAACACGGCTTTTCTGGTAAATCCCACCATATATGCCGAATCCCTTAACCAATTCTGGACAAACGTCACTCTGGTCTCTGAGGAGAATGACACAGAGTCTCTTCAATCGTTTGTCCATGGCCAAAAGTGGTCATTACCCAGACACTCTTCGCCAAACCCTTAATCTGGATGATGCCACTTTCCCAACTGGTTATCCAAAGGGCACAACAGATCAATCATTTGCCCACCATGGATACCAGGGTAACCTGAGTGCATCTACCATACTGAAGAAACATTTCCCGGATGCCGAACGTCTCATATTCATATGGTAAATGTATGCCTTGCCTCCAAGACTTCATCATGGGATCAAATGTCACAAGGTGGCAACAGGTAATGTACTCCATCCTTGAGCAACAACCTTTAAATTTTTCTGAAATACTATTTTTAGAGCTCAAGGATATGGCCCAAAAACAAACTGCTAACGTTGGATATTATATCCTCGGTTCATAATGGCCATAATTGAAAACCAGCTTCAAGCTGAGGGACTTGTTGGCCTGGGAGTCCCTGCTATGGCTGTACTGCCGGAAGTATACTCCCGGCACAACTCTGACCAATGACTGAAAATGGCTGCCAAGCTGCGAAAACCCACACAGCTGGAACCCACAGCCACCACCTCCAAATCCAAAGTCCCCACCAAACCCACTAAAAAGAAGACAAAAAAGGCTACTCAGGGAAATGAGTCCCCTGCAACACAAACGCAGGCTATATCCACTGGTTATAACCCCCTAGTGGATACAAGGACTCTCCCAGCCACAGCCGCTCAGGATTCCTCTCAAAAGGAGCCTGCAGCAACCACAGAAGGGGTACCCACAAATCTGGGATCTTCCTCATTTGAGGAGATTGCCATTGAAGAGCACCATTCTTCCCAGGTGCACACTGCTTTTACCCCATCTCCCCATGCAACCGCCCCCAAAGTCCAACCATTATCATTGCAAACGTGCTGACTCAGCTGCATGCCTCTCCTCCTCCCCAACAACCACCAACAAAGGAGAACCACAACTATTGAGGACGAGGATCACCATGCTTCTGACAACCCACAGCACCGGGGTTTACACGTTCTATCTCCTGGTGTGGATATGGAGATTAGAACATCTAGTGAGGCTGCCACCTCTTCTGAATCAGCACATGATCAGAATGAGGCTGGTAACATAGCTAAGACCTCACTAGAGGCAACAGCTGATGAAGGACATAGTCCTGAGGCTAGAAGTCCCCAGTTCCAAGAAAAAGGGGCACATGCTAAAACTGGTCTACACCCAGTGCATGTACATCCTGCTACAAGCAGGAGGTCAGGTGATTCAGCATCTGCTGATGATGACCTGGGCTTCTTTTATGATGTTCTGGCCCAGAACACAATTCTTGAGGAAGAAGTCAGTAGACTACAAAGACTACTTGACCAATTCTCTCAAGAAGCAAGTCCATCTGCCACCAACATAAACCCACAGATGGCACCATCACCTGAAGGTCTCCCACACATCAGCCACTCAAAACTCCCAAACCACCAGCTTCTGTTTCTGGCACTGCTTCTCAGGGACAGAACCCCTCTGAGCAAACAGTTGCTATCTTTCAGCAACCCTACCTCTCATCACCCCAATGATCACAGACATTGTGATCAAAACCATGGATGAGAGGCTTCCCTCAATCATACAACCCCTGGTGGAGGAGACTGTGAGCACAAGGCTTTCTGCTACTCAAACCCTTGCAACCAATGCATCCAAAAAGGGGGAGAGTCAGTCAGTGAAAGCAAAGAGGAAGAGCAAACTGAAAGAAAAGGAAACTGAGAAGGAAGAGGAGTCTGTGAAGGGAACCGAAAATGATCAAGTGGGTGAAAGTCACAAAGACTTTCATGTCACATATAAGAAGAGGAGGGTGAAGGAAAAGAGAAAGAACTCCAACTCGATGAGATGATCAAAATGGCAGATGCTACACATAGTAAATCAATGGATGCCATTATTGATCAACTGTATAGACAAGGGTTCGATACTGCACAGCTTGACTCAGAGATCAGGAGACTTGAAGTTGAAGAAATTAACTCAAGATGGGCAAGTTATGATGCATTAGAAAGAGAGAGACTAGAGATCATGATCAGATTCATTGCAAAATATCTTGGGAGATCATTGATCGAGATTAAATCATGGACCAGGGACAGTATCTTGGCCATAACCTCCAAGATCTGTTCGTCTGAAGCATACACTAAGGGTTTAGTAGTTGAAGCTTTGAATGAAGCAGGAGCAGGGAGCAGGACTGAGCTAGCCAAACACTCAAAAGCCCACTCACCTCTAAAATGCTAACTCAGCCTGTCAACATTCCCTCTCCAAAACAACCACAACCACAACCCACAAAACCAACTCCCTTACCCTCTAAACCAACAGCCGATGATGCACCCAAGAAGAAGAAGAGAAGGGTGTTGAGGCTAGAAGAAGAAGAAGAAAGGATGATGTGGAAGAAGATAGGCTGCCTCTGTCTGCAGTCCTAACATTGCCTAAAGCCAAACCCATGCCCATCACTCCCACCTCACAGATGGAAACTGTGAGAGTAAAGATTGAAGAAGAGCAGCAGCAAAGGCTTTATGACGATGCGATGTTGAAAAGTATCGACAAAATTTATGCTGCTTCTTCATCAATAATTAGTATGAAGAAAGAAGCACTGAGGTTGTACACCCTTGCCAACACATTTCAATATCAGAAGGAAAAGGTGAGAGTATGGCCTGATCCTAGGGTGGCTCACACGATTGTAAAGAAAGACATTCCTTCGAGATACAAGGGCCAAGTAAAAAGGATCGTAGATGAAGAGATCACAGTGGTCCTTGTAGTATCACCCTGGGAGATTGTAGAAGATTTCAAGAAGGCCTATGAGACTAAATAGCCACCCCAAAAGATGTTAGAGAATAGAGTTATTAAAAAGGGGTTGGTCTACAAGAGGCTTGAGAACTTCAAACAAAATGAGCTCAGTCTGTTACTTGAAGGGACTCATCCTGATGAGTTTGCATACAGACAGATTACAACAGTTGAGCTCAAAAATGGCAAACATGCCAAGTACATCTCAGAGCTGTATGAGCGTGAAGGATTGTTTGATGGTGAAGCTGAGAACCTGACCGTGGAAGAACAAATTATGTTTCTCAGAGCATACACCAGAGAATCCTACAGGCTCATACATGGGAAGTGAGTCTCATGGATGGGGGAACAACTCAGTGTCCAATTCCCCAATACAGAGCTCCCATCCATACATTGCCAACCAAATCATCAGACTCATTCCCAGGCCAGTGCTTATATGGGTCATCTTCTCAACTGATCAAGAAGGAAAAGACCAACCATTCTGCCAACAATAAGTGGGACCTCAATAAAGTTAAAGGTTTTGGCTGCATTGGTTCAGGGGGAGTTTGTTGGACCAAAAGAACCAATGAGCCGGATCAGAAAAACCTTTAAGTCCCACGGACGTCACAACAACTACTGAAGACCACAACAGCTGAAGAAAACAGCCGATTACAAAGTCTGAAGACAAGTGCTGAAGACAAAGTTTGAAGACAAGTGCTGAAGACAAAGTCTGAAGACAAGTGCTGAAGACAAAGTCTGAAGACAAGTGCTGAAGACAAAGTCTGAAGACAAGTGCTGAAGACAAAGTCTGAAGACATGTGCTGAAGACACAAGTGCTGAAGACCAAAGTATCAGACGTTGTCACAACAGCTGAAGAGGTCTTCTTTAGTAGTTGTGACGGTTTACCTTTCAGTAGTTTTATGTTTTATCTGTTCAGTAGTTTGACACAACAGCTGAAGAATACTTCTTGAGTTGTTGTGCTCATTAGTAGTTTTATATTTTTCAGTAGTTTTGTAAAACGATTGAAGAGCTTGTTCTTCAGTCGTTGTAGTTTCAGTAGTTTCTTATTAGTAGTTTTATATTTTTGTACTTAACACTCTGATATGTTCTCAGTAGTTATGAACATTTCAGTAGTTTGTTAAGAGTTAGTTATTTTTGTACTAGATCTGCCAGTTGTCAATTTCCTGTGATAACAGCTGCGATTGCACTCTATATAAGGAGTGTCAACATATTGTAATGTAGAATGATTTGATCAGAAATATTCGATATCATAGAAACATTCCTTGTTACAGAAATATATTCTCTCGTTATAACCGTATTTATTCTTAATGCATACGAGTATCAAATTCTTGCTACAATTTGTCTAATTCTTGTTCTTATTCCACTGCGTTACGCTCTTATACATCAAACTTGTGATCACTGATCCTGACACAGAAAATATTCTAAGTCCTTAGGGGCGTGGGCACTATGCAGGCGGGTGGACACTATGTAGGCGCATGGGGAACACTTAGGCGCATGAGCAACTTTCAGGCGCATGGGCACTATGCAGGCGCATCAGTGCCTAGACGCATGGGAATCCTGGACGTCTGGACGCTTAGTCAATTCCCAGCCCAATTCTAGGCGCATGGGTACTATTCAAGCGTATGAACACTTAGGCGCACAGGCTACTTGGGCGCAAGAGAACTATTGGGGCGCATGGCCCTACACTTAGTCATCCGACTAATATTTCTAGGTGCATGGACCACTGTTCAGGCGCACAGGCTACACTTAAAACATTTCTAAGGCAATTTCAGGCGCATGAGCTAGTATTTAGGTGCATGGGTTTCACTTAAACCTTTCTAAGTCATTTTCAGGCGCATGAGCCTTAACCAGGCGCATGGAACTCCTGTGCGACATGTTTCTAGTGTGGTTTTAAACCCAATCATCAAACCCATCTTTTCTAAGCTTAACATGGCTATTCTAAACATGAATAACTTAAAAGCATTCAAGAATTAACATCCAAGATGCATAATACATACGGGTAAACATACATAACCTTGTAAAAATCATTTTAATAAATTTTCAGCCCCAAAGATGTTTAAAACAAGTAGAAACCAGGGTCTAGAACTCACCTGGTGCAACTTGCGTATTTTTTCCTTTCTAACCCGCTTGCAAATGAGTTCCAACACCTAAAAACAACACCAAACACACACACCCGAGCACATACACAAACACATAAGCACATAAGCATGTAGCCGGGATAATACCCGTCATAAACCTTAAAACCACGAATTCTTACCTTGAATTCGACTTCTCTTCTTCTTCTTTTCTTCAAAACCAAGAGTTCCTCTGCTCTCTCTCTCTCTAAAACCGAAGAAAATGGTGATGTGAAGTGAGGGTGGACGGCCATGCCCACCTTTACACCACTTTTTCAAAGTTTTGTCCTTTTGGACACTTTTAATCCCTCCACTTGGACTTTATTTCTTTTCTTTCATTTATTCTTCACATCTTGTCTTTTTAAAATAACCGGGTGTTACAAGTCCACCCCCTTTATTTAGGTTTCATCCCCAAAACCTGTTATTCCTCGAACAGATGAGAATAATGCTGCCTCATCTCCTCCTTAGTCTTCCATGTAGACTTGGATCCCTTCCTGTGCTACCACTATACACGCACAAGAGGAACCACTTTATTTCTCAGCCTCTTCTCTTTATGATTGATTATTGCCATTGGTTGCTCCACATAATTGAGCCTTTTGTCTACTTTGATATCCTCCAGTGGAACAATCATATCTTCATCAGCTAAACACTTTCTCAAATGAGATACATGGAATGTCGGGTGAATCCCACTTAACTCATCCGGTAATTCCAACCTATAGTCCACCTCTCTTACTCGAACAATGATTCGAAAAGGGCCTATATATCTTGGGCTCAACCTGTCCCGCTTCCTGAATCTTCTCAAGCTTCTTAGTCATAGCCACGATTACCTTGACGCTCCCCAATTCCTTTTGACCAATATCACCCCAACAAACGGGTGTTCTGCATCTCCTACCATATAGCATCTCGTATGGTGGCATGCCAATGCTGGCACGATAGCTATTGTTGTACGAGAATTCAGCTAACGGTAAGGGGTCATCCCAACTTCCCCCAAAATCAATCACACATGCCCGATGCATGTCCTCCAGTGTCTAAATTGTCCTTTCTGACTGACCATCAGTTTGGGGATGATAAGCCGTGCTAATAGGTAACCTCATCCCCATAGCATCGTGGAATTTCTTCCAGAATTTAGATGTAAACCGTGTGTTACGATCAGACCCCATGGACCCCGGCACACCATGACGAGTTACAATCTCCTTGATGAACAGGTCAGCGAACCTCTCTGATGAATATGTCTCGCGGATCGGTAGGAAGTGAGCATTCTTCGTCAAACGGTCAAGAATCACAAATATGGCATCGTACCCCATCGGAGTATGCGGTAGCTTCGTAATAAAATCCATGGTGATGTTCTCCCACTTCCATTCCGGTATATCCAAAGGTTGGATCTTCCCATATGGCTTCTGATGTTCGGCTTTCATTGCAAACAAGTAAGGCATTTATTCACATACTCCACCACATCACGCTTCATACACGGCCACCAATAACTTTTCTTCATATCTTGATACATCTTGTGGCACCAGGATGAATGGAGTATCGAGTCCTGTGAGCTTCATCCCAATCCTCACACGTAGATCCCCAAAATGAGGTACCCACACCCGTCCAAATCGGGTTTTAACACCGAGTGTGTTTTCGCCTAATTCCCCAACCAGACCTCTCATTCTTTCAGAGTTTAGATGATCTTCTTTTAATGCATCATCTTGAAATTCCTTGACTTGCTTCATTACATTGGAGGTCATGATGAGTTGATATGCTTTCACCCGAATTGGTTCGGGCCTCTCCTTTCGGCTAAGGGCATGCGCCACCATATTAGCTTTGCCCGGATGGTAATGGATATCACAATCATAATCCTTTATGAGCTCCAACTATCTTCTCTGCCTCATATTCAACTCCTTCAGCTGAAAGAAGTACTTTAAGCTCTTGTGGTCGGTGAAGATGGTGCACTTCATTCCATATAGAGAGTGCCTCCAAATCATTAGTGCAAAGACCACGGCTGTTAGTTCCATGTCATGAGTAGGATAGTTGACCTCATGAACATTCAATTGTCAGGATGCATAGGCCATAACCTTCCCTCTCTGCCATAATACACACCCCAACCCCGAGTAAGAAGCATTTGAATATACCACCAAATCCTTGCTAACTTCGGGTAATGAAAAGACAGGAGCTTGAGTCAACCTCGCCCTTAACTCTTCGATTACTTGCTCAAGAGCTTGACCCCATATAAACTTTACATCCTTTCGGGTCAACTTGGTTAGTGGAGAAGCGTTCCTGGAAAAGTCCTGAATGAACCTTCGATTTTATCCCACCAACCCCAAGAAACTAAGAATCTCGGATGGCGTCCATGGAGACTTCCATTGCATCACTTCCCCCACCCTTGCAGGGTCTACTATAATCCCCTCAGGATTTACCACATGACCTAAGAATTGAACTTCGCGCAACCAGAACGCGCACTTGGAGAATTCGGCATACAACTTATCCCTTCTTAATGCCTCCCACACCTCCCGAATGTGACCGACATGCTCTTCTTCTCTCTTTGAGTAGATCAGAATATCATCGATGAACACGATCACTGATCTATCCAACATCGTCCGGCACACTTGATTCATCAAATCCATAAAGGCAGTTGGCGCATTAGTTAGACCAAAAGACATAACGAGGAACTCGTAGTGTCCATAATGCGTACGGAAAGCTGTCTTAGGAATGTCTGGTTCTTTCACCTTCAGTTGATAGTATCCATATCATCGATCTATTCTCAAGAACCAACTGGCACCTCAGATAATTGGGCACTGACGCATCCACATCTTTTACGTAGGCCAAGTAGGCACTGCATCCATGTTTGATGCACCTCCCCACCACAGCCATCGAGATCATCTTCGGGATCATAGTAACGCGATATCCATAAATTGTAACCAAATTCCCATCGAACGCAACTAATCGAATCATTTTCTTGCGACATACGATGTTTGCTTCATAGGTTGCTAACCAATCCATCCCTAGTACTACATTAAATATACCTAGGGCCATCACGTGTATCCTAGCAGCAAACCTATGACCTTCTAGTTCTATGGCACAGTCCTCTATCACGTCCGTAATTCTAGTGGACTTACCAATAGGAGTTTCTACCTCGAACGGTTCATGGACATTTCTACTATTAACAGGCAACTTAGCACAGAAGGCAGCAGAGATAAAACTTTTTACTAGCACCGGAATCAAACAATATAGAGGCACAAGTTTGGTTTACAAGAAACATACCTGACACAACATTGGGATCAGCTCTAGCTTCCTCCGACCTTCTTCACTCCCAAGCCTTCCGCCCTTGGCTTCTTGTAGTCCCTGCTCACGTGACCGTCTCCACAACAAGAATAACATCTCCCCATACCGCTGTTCTTCGCCACATGTCTGGTCCTTCCACAACGGAAACAAACATTGCTCCCCAATCTACATTTCCCGGGGTGCCTGCGTCCACACCTATCACACCTGCTCGACCCCGCAATTCTAGTCATCATCATTGTGCCAAAACTCTCATCACATGGCTTCTTAAAGTCTCTGCTCATGTGTCCCGTCTTGCAACGGTCATAACATTTAGCCATTTGACAATCCCTCGCCCTGTGGCCCTCCTTTCCACACTGAAAACAAACATTCAGTCCCCACTTGCACTCTCCAGTATGCCCTTTAGCACACCTACCACACATCCTCGTCTCGGTACTAGATAAAGCTGCACGCCGGTCATCCATCCTGGCAACCTTTTTATATGGAGTGTAACCCCCACGTTCGACCCGCTTTCCGTTGCAGTTCTTGTCATTGCTACCCTCCTTGTTCATTTCCATCGCGGTTGTCTCCTTCCCTACCTTAATTACCTAAGTCACTATACCTTGAAGAATTGTCTGCATGGCCCGTTGAACTCCCTCGACAACGGCGTCTTTCAACATGGTCTCAGACTAGCACTATCATCACCGGCTTTCGGGTGATGGATCTTGGGCTCTTTGAGTGCTACCTCAGCAGCCCTAGCCATACTTCTTGTGACACGCGGTCTAGCACCACATCCACCACAACTTTCACCAAACGAAACCTTGAAATATCTACCACCGACCATCCTCTAAACGCACACTATAAGATTCAAATACTAACGTGGTCATTCAAGGTAATAGCTCAGTTTATGTCAAGTATAGTAACTCCCTAATTATAGTGGCTAGTTGTGATTAGCCACTTACTTTACTCTTCAGACCCCAAGCATCTCCTATCCTGACTTAATCAGTATCTAAATCTACATACAACACATAACCACGTACCATGCGCACATAACCGGTTAACATTACGAAAATACCTGATGGCACGCAGCTACTCAGATTGGCATCCCATTTCCATTCTGTCCCATTCTCCATTTAAGTTAAGGTTTATTTTGAAAATTTACCCATTTCACTTAAACTTTGGTTCTGATACCAACTTCTAAGGCCCCGTTCCCAGAGACCTCATAGTTGGTCATTCATTGCACATAAAACATTAGAATTACATTTGCCTTACAAAAACATTGCAGCGGAAACATAAAAAATGTAAATTTTCATATCATTACAAATGTTTTTGCAAGTTAATACAAGCGTTCATTTCAAAACATCATTCGTTCGCATTACAATGCATCACATCATCCCAACATAAATGACTTAAAAAAGTCAACTTACATAGCCCTCGGGAATCTCCCATGTCAAAGCCTACATTACACTTTTTCCCCAAAAATGAAAAAATATTTTAAGTCCTTAGGCGCATGGGCACTATGCAGGCGCATGGACACTATGCAGGCGTATGGGGAACACTTAGGCGCATGAGCAACTTTCAGGCGCATGGGCACTATGCAGGCGCATGAGTGCCTAGACGCATGGGAATCCTGGACGTCTGGACACTTAGTCAATTCCCAGTCCAATTCTAGGCGCATGGGTACTATTCAGGCATATGAACACTTAGGCGCATGGGCCACTTGGGCGCATGAGAACTATTGGGGCGCATGGTCCTACACTTAGTCATCTGACTAATATTTCTAGGCGCATGGACCACTGCTTAGGCGCACGGGCTATACTTAAAACATTTCTAAGGCAATTTTAGGCACATGAGCTACTGTTAGGCGCATGGGTTTCACTTAAACCTTTCTAAGGCATTTTCAGGCGCATGAGCCTTATCCAGGCGCATGGACCTCCTGTGCGACATGTTTCTAGTATGTTTTCAAACCCAATCATCAAACCCCCCTGTTCTAGCTTAACATGGCTATTCTAAACATGAATAACTTAAAAGCATTCTAGAATTAACATCCAACATGCATAATACATACGGGTAAACATACATAACCTTGTAAAAATCATTTTAATACATTTTCAACCCCAAAGATGTTTAAAACAAGTAGAAACCAGGGTCTAGAACTCACCTCGTGCAACTTGGGTATTTCTTCCTTTCTAACCCGCTTGAAAATGAGTTCAAACACCTAAAACCAACACCAAACACACACACCCGAGCACACACACAAACACATAAGCACTTAAGCATGTAACCGGGATAAAACCCGTCATAAACACTTAAAAACCACGAATTCTTATCTTGAATTCGACTTCTCTTCTTCTTCTTCTTTGCTTCAAAACCAAGAGTTTCTTTGCTCTCTCTCTCTCTCTAAAAGCAAAGAAAATGGTGTTTGAAGTGAGGGTGCTCTCTCCCACCTTTACACAAACTTTTTTAATGTTTTGTCCTTTTGGACACTTTTAGTCCCTCCACTTGACTTTATTTCTTTTCTTTCATTATTCTTCATATCTTGTCTTTTTAAAATAACCGGGGTTACAAGTTAGACTCCTGCCAATCAACATAGAACGACTCTTGAACGATACGTGTTCTTTTATTATATACTTGATAGGCCTTTTGAGAAGAAGAGTAACCGACAAAGTAACACTCATCAGACACGACACCGAAGTTTGTCTTTTTGAAATTATGTATTCAAAAGAGTGCAAGAACAACCAAATGGCTGAAAGAAGTCAACTAAAGGTTTCCTTTTATGAAAAAGTTCATAAGGAGTCTTCATTTGTCTTTGACAATCAACAATCGATTTAGAACATATGAAGCACAATTTACCGCTTCAGCCCAAAAAGTAATGGGTAATGAAGATTCTATACGAGCGGCTTCAATGAGAGTGCGATTCTTTCGATCAGCTACACCATTCTGGTTGAGGTGTCTTGGCAGCACTAAATTATCTCACAATTCCCTTTCGAGCACAGAATGAATAAAGAATCTGATTTTTGAATTCGGTGTCGTTGTCACTTCTCAAGGCTAGAACCTTTCTCTTGCTGATTGTCTCGATTGAAAGTATTAACTTCTGCAATTCTTCAGCAACCTCTCCGTTGTGAGCATGAAATCTCACCCATGAATGTCTTGAAAAATCATTTCTAACAACAAGACAAAAGGATTTTTTAGCAATAGATTTAACACTAATTGGGCCAAACAAATTCGTATGTAACAACTCAAGAGGACAAGATATGCTATTTTCAAGTTTGGACTTATGCGGGTTTTTATGTTGTTTGCCCTTGGCACAAGCCATACCATTTTCATTTACAGAGAAATCTTTTGGAGGAAGTCCTCTAACAAGATTTATTTTGACTAATTTGTTTATTATTTTAAAATTGATGTTGCCCATCAGTGATGCCATAATAGAGACTCAAAGGTTGAAGCTTTTGAAAGAAGACAAGTTGTAGTAGACTTTGACTTCCTTGAGTTCATATGAAGAAGATACGTGTCATGTTTTCTTGGCGCATGCATAAGAATCAAGTTATCTAGAATATCAATCTCTGATTTTAAAAATAGACACTCATCCGATTTAAACAAGACTGAAATGTCTTTATGGCGAATTTGAGAGACACTCAAGAGATTAAAGGCAAGCTCAGGGACATAGTTGACTTTCTCCAAACTTAAAGATCCATTAAAACTTATCCTTAACCAATCATCTTTCCCCCCTTTTTATTGCCAGCAAAAGCAACATATCCTCCATTTATAATTTGATAATTGGTCAGCAAGTCTTTCAACCCCGTCATATATCTGGAGCATCCACTATCTACATGCCACATGCTGTTTACAATCCTAGTGGATGACTCCTGAAATTAAATAAAGAGCAGATTAACCACGTGAAATAGGAATCTATGTTTGAACAACTTTATCATTAGAAAAAGCAGATTTTTTCCAAAGAAATTATTAACCAATTTTGTTCATTTATTTCCAAAATAGTTCCTATTTATATGACCATGAAGCAATGTAGGACAATTCTGGAGAAGATGATCCTCTTGACCACACTTGAAACAGTGTGGTTTGTGTCTAGGTCTGTGATATGATGATATAGGAATATGATAAATGTGAATTTCCTCATCACATTCAGGAACATTAGAATCAATGTCACTAAATGTTTCATACATGCCACGAGGTCGAAGTTTATGTGAACAAGAATTATTATTTACAGAAATGGATGAATCATCATCTGAAGTACCAGTAGAACTAGTTCCACTAGTGCTAGCTTCAGATGACGTTGCAATTCTTTCTTTTGAGAAAGACATATTTAATGGAGTAAAAGATGGAATTGGATGAGAAAAGAATTTATCAAAACAATTAGTTTTAAGTTTCTCGTTAGGCTTTGTAGTAAGATCAGTTTCACCATTATCATCACCAGAATAAAAGACATCACCATAGTGTACTGAATTTAAAGATGAAATAGAAACATCATGAGAACATGATGTGACAGAGTCGGTTACAGGAGTACTAGAAACAAAGACATACATTAAACTAGACTTATGATCTAAAACAGATTGCTTAAAATCAGATGTACTAATACTAGTGCAACCAAGCCCACTAGTTGGTCCATAGTCGTAGTCTTCACCAACATGCTTAGAATTAATAGCCTCTAAACCTGCAGACATACTGTCAGTATCTGTTTTGATTAAATCATTAGAAAGATGAGGAACAGGCATAGGAGAATAACAGTATGTACTAGGTGGAGGATAAACCTTTACATTTTCATATCCCAGTCCGGTTTTAATCCTAGCTCCCCGTTGAGATTTACATAAATCATCATGTTTCATTCCTGATATGGTCCATTTGTCTAACTGTTGGAGCTGTAAAGAATAGTCTATATTATCAACACAGTGAAAGTCAGCAAAAGTCAACATCACCATCAAAGTCAATGCAAAAGTCAAGCCCGACACGTTCGAGACGAAGAACCAAGACGTGACGTTGAAGATTAAGATGACTAGGAGTTTTATTGTCATAAATATATTTTGTTCATATGTAATTTCCATTAATTAGCCTAAGTCTATGGAGTTAAGTGCAATTAGTGAATATTAGTCTAGACTATAAATAGGTTAATTGTCATTAGTGTTGGATCATGGTTGAATAACCAATAGATTGAGGGATTATTTTTAAACACGTATTTTGCATTTTGATTGAAGATCAAAGGGGTTTTGATTGTGATTATGATATTTTGATCTTATTCTTCATGAATTGATTTAAGTGTGATCATCATGGAGTTAGAATTTGGTATCAGAGCCATATTGAATCAAATTCATTAAAGATTTGAAGATTTTTTCAAGATTTTTGAAGCTGTTCATCATATTTGTAGAGAGAGAAAGTGGGTTTCTAGAGAGAGAAAGTAGATCTGAGTTCAAATTTCTACATATTCAACAACAACAACATCAGATCTATCATTATCTACAACATATATTGAATCTACATCATAGTTTATACAAGAGAAATCAAAGAAAATTTAGATCTGAAAAAGTTTCTCTCACACACACTAATGTGTGCATTCTTGGTGGCGGAACTAGATCCATTCTGAACGAAGTTCAAAGTTTCCGGCGAACTTACAGTTTCGTCCGGTGAAACTCTGGCGAAATTCCGGCGAAACTGCAACTTCGGCGAAACTATTCGGTGAAACTATCAACGTGCGAAATTAATTTTTTTTCGAATTTAAAGCTTCAATCTGCGAAATTAAGAAATGCTCAGGCGAAACTACAAAATTTAAATCTGTGAAATTACCAAAATTATCTTGCTGTAAAATAAAAAAAATATTTCGATTTAGCATAATGGGTTTCTATTAAAAGACATTTATTAGAGAGTAGTTTTAATTATGCACATAAATGGTTAGAACTCATCATGTTCATCAACACAGGAGACTCCATGGTTAATCTACATTTGTATAAATAATAACAATAATGTTATACGGAGCGACTACATCCTTCATCAATCTAAGAGCCAAATTGAGAATTTTATACGCATCACAATAAGATTTCTCTCGAATGTTAACATACCCACTTGAATCCGTGTTCTTTATTGTCCACTATTAATGGCGGCAGATCTCATCTTCAGGTTGTCCTGTGCTGCTGAATCTTGATACCCACGTAAAGAACTTGTACGCATTTCGTTTGTTGTGAAGCTTGAAAGTGAATTAGTGGTGGGTTTTGTTGCCGCCTCACCCTCCACCATCACTTGCGCTACCACCCCAACTGCCACCACCATCAAGATCGTTGTAAAACCCTTGAAATCGGAAGAAAGCTTAACCTTCGTTGCCAGAAGGCTCGCCGGAAAGATCCCGCCGGAACCTAAACTATCAGCCGCATCTTTCTTCTCTGTAAATGTGTTTATGGTGTTGTGTTTTATTGTTTTACGGTTGGGGTTTGTATATGTGTTAATGGGTTTTTTCAAGAAAGCGAGCTAATAATTAACAATTGGGCTAAAAAATAACAATTTGGTTGTGGACTTTTCTTATTAAATTGGGTTGAATTAGCAAATTGAGCCAACAATTATTTGAATTTTAACAATGTGGGCTAGTTAAAGATTAACCCTGAATCAGCTTGACCCCAGTTGCTAAGATTGTGACATTTACAAATATTATTTTTCCCGGGGGAGAATTATTTTACAATTTTTGTGAAAAAAAATTTTGGGAGGTTAATTGCAATAATCTAAACAAAAAAAAATGGCTTTTGCAGAACTGTTTAAATCCTTCGAATATGATAATCTCACAATTGCACAATGTCGGTTTGATAATTTTGCAGCTTTAAAAATGAAAGGATGTCCAATTTTCTTGATCGTTTTCTGTTGGCGGCAAACAATCTGAAGAAGTTTGATGCCCAATTGGAAAATCATGAACAAGTTCTAAGATTGATTGATTCCCTACCATTAGAATGGAGCTCACACGGCAAGTCAATTAAACGAAGTAGAGACTTTCGGGATTACAAACTGATGGAGGTGATCAACAAACCCAAGGAAACTGAGTTGGATATCAAACGTTGTGAGTACTATAAAGCGACATATCTAACTCCAAATATCAATTCAAACTCCACATAGAAACCAAAAGAGAGATCAGATTCTGGCCCCAATTCAGATGATTTACCGAAACCTAGAATTGAAGAGGTACAAGAGAAGCTTAAGCAGACATCAATGGTAAAGGTGGAGCTGAGTTGAATGATGCAGTTTGTGTTGCTAATAAGGAAGAGGAATGGAAGCGAAATACTAGAAATTGCAACTGCGAGAAGGCTTTTACTGCTCAAAGAGTCATCCTGGATCTTCCATACGAGACAATTCAGGATATGTGTTCTTCTGCTTGCAAAATTTGTTTATTTGGTGTGTATAAAGCTAATAGGTTACTTTTAGATAACCAAAATGAATTAACCACCATAAAAACAGAACTTAAAAATAATGAAGCCAAGTATTTTATAAAATTAAATGAAGCTTTAAAAGAAAATGATGATTTAAAACAAACTCTTCTTGAAAGAAATGTTCAAATTAATCTTTTGAATGAAAGAGTCACCTTGGCTGAATTTGAAACAAGCAAGCTTAAAACAAAGCTTGATAAATGGACAATATCCGGAATGAAACAGGAAGAGCTATTGTGTAAACAGAGGGGAGATAGGATGAAAACGGGAGTGGTTTGTGGTGAAAATCCATAGGTATATCCTCCTCCTAGCACTCATTGTTACTATCCTATGCCTCAACCTCATCCATCTAATGATTTGATTGAAGCTGCTGAAACTAATAGTTTAAATGCAGGTTTAAGCAACGTTAATCTTAAACAGGTTAGAGATGTGCAGGATTCTCCTGTAGGTTTGGAATTCCTTAGGCAGGAGCCTAATAAGAAGATTAATGACGATTTCACCTCTGATGCTCCAAGACCAATATCAGTTGCTTCTCCAACTTTCTTCAATAAATTCAATACAGGTAATATTCCTTCGTTTGTTCCTGTCAGGTTTGTTAAAGAAGGAAAAGTTGTCAAATCATCAAGAAATCAGAATCCTATAACCGAAGCCAACATAATAGGAGGTGTCAATCAAGATCCTTTGGAAGTAGATCTGTGTATACAACACTAGATATGCTCAGGTGATGAATCAAAAACAAAGGAGTGTGTTGGTTTCTCACAAATCAAGATATCTCCTGACGTTGTCAAGTATCAAAAGCTTCCAAAAGCTGAATCAAGACCAATACGAATCTCTTCTCCATTTGCAAAGCAACCCAATCAATTTGTGAAGATCTCATTCCATGTTCAGCATAGCAAATGCCAAAACAAGCAAGAATCTGCTACAAGCTCAAATCAATCCTTCTCAGCACCTACACAACTCGGGACTACAAAGAATCAAAAGCCATTCAAGGCTTGTTTTGAGTGTGGAAAAGAAGGTCATGTGGTAAAGAAATGCCCTTAAAGAATTGCTTCAAATGGTAAAGGCAAAACGAATTGCTTCTGCAAATGTAAGTCTACAAAGAATGTTCGAGATGGTAAAGGCAACATGGGTTGCTTCTCTAGATCAAGAGGTAAAAAGCACACATCTTTGAATGGTTGGATGAAAAACCCTCCATCTAAACCTTTTCATGTGAAGCTGGTTTCACATTATTCAAAGATAAAAATGACGAAAGGTTTAAAACCAAATTCTTTTCCTTCCGGTCTTAAACATAAAATGATTTCCAAATTTAATTGATTCAAATCCAAATTAACTAAACCAAAACAAATTTGGCAAATTAAAAAGTAGGATATAGATATTCTCGATTGTTTAAATGGTTGTGTGCAGAAGCAGGTTTCTTATATTGATGAAAAAGGAACTTCCCAGACTACGATGACCTGGGTTCCCCTTTCAAACTAATCTGTTAATGAGTGTAGGAACAATTCTGGAGGACTGTTAATAATCCGGTTTACTGACAGAGATTGTTCATAATTCAAATTTGAGGCGGAACAAACAAATTAAGGTCATGGTATTTTATCTACAATCTGGATTTTTATCTACACAATCACAATTCTCACTTCACAATCATTGCATATTTCTTGAGAATTCATTTCTTATCTTCATATCAGTGTAGTTTGGAAGATCTTTTTTGGTAAATTTCTATTTTGTATAGTTTTATAAAAACAAAATTTAAAAAATTTAAAAAAAAATAAAAAAAGATAAAAAAACACAAAATAATAGGTTTACAAAAATAGAAATTTAGGGGGAGAGTATAGTAAATAAAAATGAAAAGAGAACTGGGAATTTGATTCGAGATGATTGAGAAATGATTGTATATCTTCTTCAAATACTTGTTTTTGCATGACTTGTGTTTATAAAACGAGAAATGATAGTAACTGATGCTATTATCTAATTCACATATTATTTTTAAGTGCAAATAATAGAAAAAAAAACAGATTCTTTAATGATATGATTTGTAGACTCAGCTTGAAGAATAAAGTAGACAACAACATCATGATTTATATTAGAATATATGCTTAAGGACGTCTGGATTTACGCAATCTTTTTTTGCCTACACAAAAACTGAGTCCCGACAAATATTCGATTGAGAATTGATCTTTCACCCACCATGATACAAATCATATAAGCCATATCTTTGTGCCTTGATTGGTGTATTTATGTGTCTTGTGTTTATGCTAATCTTCTCTACTGTACGGTAGTACTGACCTGGAGTGATGGTCTCCTTTGTTGTACGATAGTACTGACTAGGAGCTGTCATCGGCACATGATTAAATGGTCATTACCTTTGTTATATGTGAGTATAGACTTGGAGCTCTCACCATTTTGGTCTAAGTAGTGTCAAATAATCTAAACGATAAATTCATCACAAAATGAAATGTTGTGTTGATAATCACTTGCACACTAATACACAAGTCTTGCTCTCTAACGATCATAACAAAATTCATGAAATCCTGAGGTTGGGTGAGGGTTTTTGTCAAATGATTGTGGGGTCTTAGCATTTTAAATTATTTAATCAAACCTTAACAAATCATTTGCTGTTTGTTGAAAAAGATAGGGCATGGGTTTAAGTGGACAAACATATGAGCAATCATTATTGATCTTTTTGAGAATTTCAAAATCATTCAAAGGCTGTGATTAGATTCATTTATGAGTGTGATCTCATTGACTGTCGATGATTAAATTCACTTTGTGCTAAAGTATATCTTGAGGATGTGATCTCATGATCGACTCAGTTCTCGATTATATAAAAAATTAATAGATAAAAAAATGATATAATAAATGTATATAATATAAAAAATTATAATAAAATTTCATTTTAATTTATTTTAGGTCTTCCATATTATGTTGTTACAATTTTATCATTTTCACGCATTTCATAGAAATTGCGTACAAACGAACACGGGTTCGCTTGTTTTTCACACACAGATAAACACAGTTTATTTTGTTAAAATAAAATGATCTAATTAGAAATGTTGAGATTGTGTTTGAGAATGTGTTTCAAATTTTTGCTTTAGGTGATGGTCGATGATGAGTTGAGTAGTGTACCTCATTAGAGAACCTCTTCCTCAAGTTTGCAGAAGATACCAAGATATGAATCCTCCTCCAACATCTTCTGAAGCACTCAAGATTAAAGATTTGGGAAAGCTGTTCCAATATCCTTGCAAAACTTGCACTGGAAATGGGAGAGCATATATATAGGGGGAGCTTATGGATGAATAATTTTTCTAATCAGATTCGTAAAGCTTCAATTTGAAGATCTTTCTATTCTTGACTTCTCGGTGCTGATTTCGTTTGAAGACGTTGATAATGATAGACTAAGAGGGAGTATTGTTGGAGCTGTAAAGGATAGTCTATATTATCAATATAGTAAAAGTCAGCAAAAGTCAACATCACGATCAAAGTCAATGCAAAAGTGAAATCCGTCACGTTCAAGATGAAGAACTAAGACCAGAAGTTGGTGATTAAGATAACTAGGAGTTTTATTGTAATAAATATATTTTGTGTGAACAAAATATATTTTATGTTGTTTTTAGTCATTTTTATGTTTTATATGTAATTTCCATTAAGTAGCCTAAGTCTAGGGAGTTTAGTGCAATTAGTGAATATCAGTCTAGTCTATAAATAGGTTAATTGTCATTAGTGTTGGATAACGGTTGAATAACCATAGATTGAGGAATTATTTGTAAACACATATTTTGCAATCTAATTAAAGATCAAAGGGGTTTTTATTGTGATTATCATATTTTGATCTAATTCTTCATGATTTGATTCAAGTGATCATCCTAGAGTTACACTAACTTTGACTGAAGTTTCCTTGTTTCAAATTTAGCAATCGGAACTCTTTCAGTCAAAGTGTTAATCTCAACATTTCTTTCCAAAACGATTCGTTTTAAATGATCATTTTCTTTTAAAACCTCATTTAATTTAACAAAATATTTTCATTCATTGATTTTAATTGCCTTATTAATTTGTTTTAAATCCTTTTCATTATCAATTAATAACCGAATAGCTTTATAAATCCCAAATAATCTTATTTTACAAGCAGATGAACACATATCCTGAATTATCTCATATAGAAGTCCTATCACCACCTTTTTAGCTGCTAAGGCCTCTTCACATTGGCACACCGGAGTACTTGACTTGCCTTCCTCGACGGTGATAGCATCATCATCATAATCCTTTCCTTGCCTAGTGGATGAACTTCCATCCTGCTTTAGACCTTCAGATTTACCTACCCTCATTCTAACATCTTTCTCTTCTTTCTCATTCACAGACAACACAACCTCCTCTTTGAATTCCTTGAAATAGTCAAATCCATCTTTACTATCTTCCTTCCCTTTCCCTTTAACAAACTTACCTACCAAAGCATGATTTATCTCAATCCTTGTTTCCTCAACCTCTGCACTTCAATCAAAGTTAGAAATCAATGCAGTCTCCTTTTTGTGATTCACATCTTCCTTCTCCTTCTTAATTGTTAATCTTGGAACTCCTGAATTAGTAGAATCGGTGACAATTGGGGATGGACATTCACATTTGAAATGTTCCAATAGCTTACAGTTGAAACATCTTAGTTTTGACTTATCAAATCCTAGTTTTGAATTAGAAGTTTGTCCGCCCAAGTTCTTTCGTCCGGTGTGCTCCATAAATCTTTGAGCTTTAAGAGTCAACATTGCCATTAGCCACTGGATGCCAGTTTCTTCAAGATCATTAGGGTCTACCTAATACATGTCTTCCATTGCCATTACTTTTCCTTTCAATTCTCGTGCCACAAGTGCTTCATAACTTTGCACAAACAATCCAAAAAGAGCCATTGTTTCTGATGGAACTGAAGTTTCAACATTCGCCTTTGAATTAATCTGATATCTTCTAATAGTACCATTTCCTCCTGAAAAATTACTTGTATTAACTCCTCCTTGCATTGAATTCTATACTTGAGAGCTTGCAGTGGATGATAATAAAGCAGCATTTTGACTAAAACCAGATGTAGGCATCATGGTCTGGTTAAATTCCCGTCTCTTCATGTCCAATTCAGAGGATTTAAGCTTATTTATAATATCCATCAGCTTGTAATCTATGAACCCTCTTTCTTGCTTTAGCATCCTCACCTGAAGACTCCACTGAGGTGGGAGAGAGTCTAGTAGCCTGTTAACTTATTCACTGTTCAAGAGCTTTTCATCTTATTTCTTTAAGGTGCTTGAAACTGTTAAGAAGCAATTTGTAAGATATGTCAGACTCTCGTTCTTGTATCCAACAAAGGAATTGAATTCCTTCTCAGCTTGAATGCTCTTATCCTTTACCATATCATTGTTACCATCATAGAACTCACATAGGGCATTGTAAAAAGACAACATTTTTATGCTCTGTAAAACGATTGTAGATGTCTAGTGCCAGGCATAGAGTTAAAGCACCAAAAGCCTTTTGGTCACGATCGATCAATTTCAGATCCTTTTCAGTGAAAGAAGACAGGTCCTTATTTTGAGAGACAACATCACCAATAGTGATAGTTGGTATGTGAGGACCAGAAATAATTGATTCCCATTGGTGGCCTATTGAGAGCAACACTTTCAAGATGGGCAAGAGTGAGTGATGTTAACTTTGACATTGTAGTTTCGCTGGGATTGATGTAGTTTCGACAAAAGAACAGACAATTTCGCTGAAAATTCAGTTGTTTCGTAGAAATTAGGTAGATTCGCTGATAAATTCACAGACAAATTCGCCGAGAAGGCTAATTTCGCTAATTTAGGTAATTTCACTGACAATTGCAGTAGCAGTTTCGCTAGCCGAATGTCCCAGAATGCTTAGTTTCGCCGATAACTTCGCACGAAACAAGCTTGAACTCTCGTTCAAAAACACTTTCGGTAGCAATTTCGCTTGTTAAACCTTCACAAGCACCGGTGAACTTTCGTTCAAAGAGACTAGTTTTGCAGAACAACTAGAAAATAATTTCAATAGTGATAACACCCATAGTTTCGCTGAAAGATGATCATAGTTTCACAGAAGGAACACTACTTTCGCTCATTGAACCTTAAACCCTTTTTCAACCCAAATCAATCTGAAATCATCAAAAACTCAATGAATTTGAGTTTGATGATTAGCAAAGCTTCCACATCCAAAAACTACCAAAACTCAATCACTTTCCTTATCAAAAACACACTATATTGAACTGAAAATTGATGGAAACTTGATATTGAACCAAAACAACCAAAAACTCAACAAATCATGAGCACTAAGGCTCTGATGCCATATTGTTGGTCCATTTGATCGTATAATAGTGCAAATAAGATGAAGAATCATTCAATATCCAACACACAAACGAAACAACATGAGCAAAGAAGATTGAACACAATAAGAACTCATTCAAAATAAGATAATGAACCTGATAACAATCAATAACATCAAGCACAATGATATTTCTGTGTAATAACTGCTTCGAAATGGTAACTTGCAACAATGATAAATGATTAGGGTTTTGCAAGCCTACTCAACAATGAAAAAGATCAAATCTATATATAGCACTCTTAATTTCGCAGCAGCGAAACTGTACTGCCGAAACTATAGTTTCGCCGGGCAGAAATAGTAGTTTCGCCAAGTGAAATAATTAGATGACTGTGAGTGAAACAATAGTTTCGCTCAGAGTTTCGCTAGACTACAAAACTACATAAAACTAAATACATACAAAAGGAAACTAACAAAATACCTATTACAAGCAAAAGTAAACAATCTAAACTAAGGTGAGTCCAACCTATACATGATCTGCATCTTCAAATGGCTGTATTATGACTGGAGGACATGCGAAGCAGTCATGGTTTTGAATAGAGATGGGAAAATGGAAACAATGAGGGTATTTGACCCAATGTGGCTCACTAACTTGTCGACTGAAAATGTCTATACTTTATACAAGTGGCCACTGTTCTATGATACGCAAGATATTCTACAAGCTCTATAGTTCCAACATGTTATACGACTCTGCTTTGCATTTAAGATACATGTAGGAGTCATAAGAGAAGAGAAGTACAAGAAGTTCCAAGAACATGTGAAGCATGTTACATGATAGAGAAAACTAGATCCAAGGGGGAGTTTGTAAATACATGTGTACCTAGTTTATGTGCTTAATGTAAAAGTCTTTCATGTTTTACATATGTGTAATTTGACAATTTAATGAAATATGATATATGATTTGATGTTTATTTATCTTTAATTCATATATATGACTTCTTATATAGGTTTGAGGTGGTTGTATGTAGTACTTAGTCAATAAAGATTGAGTATTATGTTCAACCTAGTCGGATGAGTACTCATGCTAATGGCCCATACTTATGGACCATACGCATGAATACATTATGCATATGGACTATTCGCACGACTGAACCAGGAGACTAGATAAGTCATATGATTGAGACATAAGATTGACTCAGTGGCACGACTAAACCTTCAGTCGTGTGCAAGAACATGTGAAGCATGTTACACGATAGAGAAAACTAGATCCAAGGGGGAGTTTGTAAATACATGTGTACCTAGTTTATGTGCTTAAATGTAAAAGTCTTTCATGTTTTACATATGTGTAATTGACAATTTAATGAAATATGATATATGATTTGATGTTTATTTATCTTTAATTCATATATATGACTTCTTATATAGGTTTGAGGTGGTTGTATGTAGTACTTAGTCAATAAAGATTGAGTATTATGTTCAACCTCGTCGGATGAGTACTCATGCTAATGGCCCATACTTATGGACCATACGCATGAATACATTATGCTTATGGACTATTCGCACGACTGAACCAGGAGACTAGATCAGTCATATGATTGAGACATAAGATTGACTCAGTGGCACGACTAAACCTTCAGTCGTGTGTATGGATCAATCGCATGATTCAGTTGCACAATTTAGCCATGCTAATGGTTTAGTCGTACAAATGGAAGCCACTAACCTATAAATACCATGTAATTCGTGGAAAAACAAAACATTTCAAGAGATATTACGCATACACTTAAACCCTAGCCATCAGAGCGTCCCAAATAGCCTGTCCAAGTTCATAGTTCTTTCCTGATCTATTCTTACTCGTTCTTAACGTTTAGTTCAATCTTCTATCGATTGGGTTATTGTTCTCACTGATTGGATCACCAATCAAATAGGATTCCGCACTATTTGATCCAGTATAAAGGTAGAACCAGTTAGTACTCCATACGTACATGGTCCTAACGTAACATGGATACATTTCTGGAAGGGGCAAGGTTATAAATGGTAAGCCCAACATTAAGAAGGTAAATATGTTAATTAGATTGGGTACAATATCTTAAGTGTATCCCAATTTTATGACCAGAGACATAACCAGCTCTTTACTCAGCATGAGTGCATTATTGTCAAGCCCGGGGTGGGCATTATCCAAGAGAATATCCTGCTTAGATCCCACAAGAAATGGAATATATACAAGATGGATTTACAGAAAACATCCACTTCAGGAGAAGTTTCTTGATTTTTATCTAAAGCCAACAGTGATGTGTATTTCCAGTAGCATAAAAGAATATGCCATGTAAACTTTAAGAACATGAATAAATTAATTAAGAATGATTTAGTAACTGGAATGCCAAAAAAGAGTTTACAAGTGATGACCACTATGTTGAACGTCTAAAAGGGAAGCAACACAAAGTGTCTCACAAGCCAAAGGAAAAGAACTTAATCACTACACCCCTACACTTATTACATATGGATAATGACTTTAGGAAGGACATCATATTGTATGGTGATCACAGATGACTTTACAAGATACACTTGATTCTTCTTCCTTAGATTTAATGATGAAACCCCTGTGTAAGGCCCCATTCCCAGAGACCTCACAGTTGGTCATTCACAGCATTAAATACATTAAATCATTATAATTTACAAACTTAAGCAGCGGAATCATTTTAACAAAAACCATTCATTTCATTAAAACACCGTTGTTGAGCAATACACTATTGTTTAATCCAATACAAAAGAACTGTTTAATTGCATTACATAACAACAGCAATAATAAGTATGAATGGATGTCAGTCTTTCCCTGCCAAGTAGCTTCACCCTCGTGCCATCCTCAGCAATATTTACCTGCCAACTAAAAATGTATAAAAGTCAGCGTTGCTGAGTGAGTTCTAGTTTTAAAAGCAGTAAAATACTTTCTGTAGGTATATAGATGAAATACTCTTTCTATGAAAACTTTATCTCTTTGTACATGAGCACGCACTAACTATACAATTAGGTAATGCTTTATCTCTTTACTGTATGCCTTGTTTACTCTGTACTCTTTTATTTTTATATTTCACTATCTGTATGGACCAATGAGCAATACCCTAAACTGTATGCGCGGGGGAAATGGTGCTGGGCCCTCTTTTCCCCCAAGGGTCTCTACATACTGTATACAAGGTCGACCCATACACCAAGGGTATGCTGTAAAGGTCTGCCAGTCTCAATTGACTGGCCCCATGAGCATCTGAAGGTAGCTAACCCGCATCACGGTTGAGCTGATGACCTCATGGCCGTGTCCCTCGTGTAAGCTTGCAAGGCTTGTTAACATTTTAATTAAGTTCCACTTCACTTCTTCATTTCTCTTTCACTTTATTATTAGTAATACTTTATGTTACAATTATAAGCACACCACGTAAAGTCACGTAATAATAATAATATTATTATTATTAATAATATTATAATAACAATAATAAGAAACAATCATATTCATGCATGAAACCCATCATTAATAAACCCTAGTCAAACCTCGATCAAAAACCCTAAAAGCTCAGACTCCCAAAAATTCAGAAATGATTTGAAGTGTTAGGTGCTTAGACACTATTTGGGTGCATGGGCCCTATTTGGGAGCTTCATCACTATGCAGGCACATCAGGCCAACACTTAACTGCTTTAACCCTTAGGTGCATGATCCATTCAGGCGCATGGACACTATTCGGGCGTATGACCCATTCGGACGCATGGACACTTAGACGCATGGCCTATCTGGGCGTATGGAAACTTACGCGCATGGGATTATTCAGACGCATGGGTACTATTGGGGCGCATGGCCCTACACTTAGGCATCCGACTAATTTTCAAGGAGCATGAGGCACTGTTCAGGCGCATGAGATACACTTAATCATTTCTAAGGCATTTCCAGGCGCATAGACCTTATTTAGGCGCATGAACATTCTATTCAACATGTTTCTATGATAATTTTGAATCCAAACCTCAAGCCTATGTGTTCTAAGATTACCAAGGCTATTCTAAGCATGAACAACTTATAAGCATCTGGGAATCATCATCAAACATGCATAATACATATGGGTATACATACATAAACATTTGAAAATCATTTTAATACATTTTTAGCCCCAAGAAGAGTTTAATACAAGTAAAACCGCGGTCTAGAAACTCACCTTGTGTAAGTTTGCATGTTTATTCCTTCTAACCCGCTTGAAAATGAGTTCAAACACCTAAAAACACACCAAAATACACACACACAGACACACAAACAAGCACATAAGCACATAAGCATATTAGCATGTAACCGAGACAAAACCATCATGAACACTTAAAAACCTTGAATTCCTACCTTGAATTCAATCTTCTTCTTCTTTGTTTTCTTCAAACCCATAGCTTTCTACTTTCTTTCTCTCTAATCCGAATGAAAATGGTGATGTGAAGTGAGGGTGGGCGGCCATGACCACCTTTACACCAACTTTTTGTACTTTTGTCCTTTTTACACATTTAACCCCTCAACTTGGGTTTATTGACATTGTGTTTCTTTATTCTTCAACCCTTATTCTTTCTTTTCTTTTTAAGAAATAACCAGGTGTTACAAGTCCACCCCCTTTAAATAGGTTTCGTCCCCGAAACCTATTATTCCTCAAACAGGCGAGGGTAATGCTGCCTCATCTCCTCCTTAGTCTCCCATGTAGATTCGGATCCCTTCCTATGCTTCCACTGTACGCGCACAAGAGGAACCACTTTATTTCTCCTGCTCTTCTCTTTTCGATCGATGATTGCCACTAGTTGCTCCATATAATTGAGCCTTTTGTCTACTTCGATATCCTCCAGTGGAACAATCATGTCTTCATGAGCTAAGCATTTTCTCAGATGAGATACATGGAATGTCAGGTGAATTCCACTTAACTCCTCTGGTAACAACAATCTATTGGCCACCTCTCCTACTCGAGCAATGATCCGAAAGGGTCCTATGTATCTCTGGCTTAGCTTACCTCGTTTCTTGAATCGGATGATACCCTTCCAAGGTGAGACCTTCAACATAACCCGGTCACCCACATGGAACACAATCGGTCTGCGTCATTTATCGGCATACAACTTCTGTCTATCTTTAGCTGCCTTCATGAAGGCTTTAATCTTCTCAAGCTTCTCGGTCATAGCCTCAATTACCTCAACGCTCCCTAATTCCTTCTGACCAATATCACCCCAACAAACGGGTGTTCTGCATCTCCTACCGTATAGCATCTCATATGGTGGCATGCCAATGCTGGCATTATAGTTGTTGTTGTATGAGAATTCAACTAACGGTAAGTGGTCATCCCAACTTCCCCCAAATTCAATCACACATGCCCAAAGCATGTCTTCCAATGTCTGAATGGTCCTTTCTGACTGACCATCAGTTTAGGGATGATATGTCGTGCTAATATGTAACCTCGTCCCCATGGCGTCGTGGAATTTCTTCCAAAATTTAGATGTAAACAGGGTGTCATGATCGGACACAATAAACATCGACATATCATGACGAGTTACAATTTATTTGATGAATAGATCTGCCAACCTCTTAGATGAATATGACTCGCGAATCGGTAGGAAGTGAGCACTCTTCGTCAGACGGTCGACAATCACACATATGGCATCATACCCTTTGGAGTACGTTGCAGCTTCGTAATGAAATCCATGGTGATGTGCTCCCACTTCAATTCCGATATATCCAAAGGTTGGATGTTCCCATACGGCTTCTGATGCTTGGCCTTCCCATGTAAGCAAGTAAGGAACTTACTCACATACACCACCACATCATGCTTCATACCCGGCCACCAATAATCTTTCTTCATATCATGATACATTTTTGTGGCACAGGATTAATGGAGTATCGGGTCTTGTGAGCTTCATCCATAATCCTCACATGTAGATCCCTAAAATGAGGAATCCACACCCGTCCAAATCGAGTTTTAACACCAAGTATGTTTCACCCAATTCCTTAACCAGACCTCTCATCCTTTCAGAGTTAAGATAATCTTCTTTCAGTGCCTTATCTTGAAACTCTTTTACTTGCTTCATCACATCGGAGGTCATGATCAGTTGATATGCTTTCACCCGAATTGGCTCGGGCCTCCCCTTTCGGCTAAGGGCATCAGCCACCACGTTAGCCTTGACCAAATGGTAATGGATCTCAAAATCATAATCTTTTATGAGCTCCAACCATCTTCTTTGCCTCATGTTTAGGTCCTTTTGCTCACAAAACTACTTCAAGCTCTTGTGGTAAGTGAAAATGGTGCACTTTGTCCCGTAAAGATAGTGCCTCCAAATCTTGAATGCAAAGACCACGGCTGCTAGCTCCAAGTTATGAGTAGGATAATTGACCTCATGAACCTTCAACTATCGGGATGCATAGGTTATAACCTTCCTTTTCTGCATTAATACGCAACCCAACCCCGAGTAGGAAGCATCCAAATAAACCACCAGATCTTCACTTCCGTCGGGTAATGACAAGACAGGGGCTTGGGTCAGTCTTGCCTTCAAGTCCTCAAAAGCCCTTTCTTGCTCTTGACCCCACATGAACTTCACATCCTTACGGGTCAACTTAGTCAATAGGGAGGCTATCTTGGAGAGGTCCTGAATGAACCTTCGATAATATCCCGCCAACCCCAAGAAACTACGAATCTCGGATGGCGTCTTTGGAGACTTCCATTGCATCACTGCCTCCACCTTTGCGGGGTCTACGATAATCCCCTCGGATTTACCGCGTGACCTTAGAATTGAACTTCGCGCAACATGAACACGCACTTGGAGAGTTTGGCATACAACTTCTCCCTTCTTAATGTCTCCGACACCTCCTGAATGTGACCGACATGCTCTTCTTCGCTCTTCGAGTAGATCAGGATATCATCAATGAATACAATCACTTATCTATCCAGCATCAGCTGGCACACTCGATTCATCAAATCCATAAGTAGCTGGCGTATTAGTTAGACCAAAACACAAAACGAGGAACTCATACCGTCCATAACGCGTACGGAAAGCTGTCTTAGGAATGTCATGTTCCTTCACCTTCTATTCATGGTCACCAGATTGTAGATCTATCCTCGAGAACCAACTAGCACCTTAGAGCTGGTCGAACAAGTCATCAATCCATGGTAACGGGCACCGATTCTTCACCGTTAACTTGTTCAGGTCTCGATAGTCAATGCACATTCGAATACTTCCGTCCTTTTTCTTTATAAACAATACCGGAGCACCCCTCGGAGAGATACTCGGTCGAATGAATCCCTTATCCGTTAACTCCTGCAATTGGCTCATGAGTTCCTTCATCTTAGTAGGAGCTAATCGATATAGGGCTTTGGCAATGGGTTAAGCACCAGGTACCAAATCAATTTGGAACTCAATCTCGCGATCCGGTGGCACGCCAGCTAAGTCTTCCGGGAATACGTCCGGAAAGTCTTACACCACTGGCACCTCAGATAATTGTAGTACCAGCGCATCCACATCTTTTAGGTATGCCAGGTAGGCACTACATCCACGTTTCATGCACTTCCCCGCTACCGCTATCGAATTCACCTTCGGGATCGTAGTAACGCGATCTCCATAAATCGTAACCAAACTTCCATCGGTCGCAACTAATCGAATCATCTTCTTATGACATACGATGTTTGTTCATAGGTTGCTAACTAGTCCATCCCTAGTACTACATGAAATCCATCTAGGGGTATCACGTGTAGCCTAGCAACAAACCTATGACCTTCTAGTTCTATAACACAGTCCTCTATCAGATTAGTAATTCTCGTGGACTTGACAATATCAGTTTGTACATTGAATAGTTCACTGACATTTCTACTACTAATAGGCAACTTAGCACAGAAAGTAGTGGAAATAAAACTCCCACTAGCACTGAAATCAAACAATATAGAGGCGCAAGTTAGGTTTACTAGAAACATACCTGACACGACATCGGGATCAGCTCTGGCTTCCTCCCGGGTCATGGTGTAAGCTCTAGCGCGTGCCCTCTGCCCTCCTTCCTCTGCCTTCTTCTTCTCTGCTCCAGAGCTCTCCGCCCTCGGCTTCTTACAGTCTCTAGCAATGTGGCCAGGCTTTCCACACCTGAAACATACATTCATTCCCATCTTGCACTCACCGGTATGCTCCTTTCCACATCTACCACACTTATTCCGCCCTGATTTTGACAACACCCTCGGTCATACACCTTCATCTCTTGTTGTTTGGAGTAAAACGACCACGTCCAAACCTCTTCCCATTCCAGTTTTTACCATCCCCACTCTTCTTCTTCACATCCACCACAGTCTCCTCTCGTTCATCATACAATCTACCCACCAAATCCACCATCGATCGAAAGGTACCTGGCTGAGTAGCAATCAGGTGCCTGCGAATGTCAGTCGGCAGTCCCTGGATGTATCTCTTGATCTTCCTGCGAATGTCAGCCGACAGTCCTTGGATGTATCTCATGGTTCCCGCTTCAAGTTGCAAGAACTCCCTCTCAATTTTATCGAGTTCCCTGTGAGGATAGAATTCATCGAACACCAACTGCTTAAACTCCTTCCATCTCATTTTCCTGATGGCTCTGGAACCCTCAGCTTGGACAATATTGTCCCACCAACATAGCGCTGATTGACGAAACAGTGAGTCGCGAACTTCACCTTTTGGTCCTCGCGGCACTCACAGATCTCCAAAACTGCCTCCATTTCCCTCACCCAACGGTGAGCGGCAACAACATTGCCATTGCCATCAAAAGTCGGGAGCTTACACCTTTGGAACGCCCCATAACTGAATCCTCCTGTTGCTACCCTCACTACATCATCATCCTCCTCCTCGGACAACATAGTCTCAGGCTTCGGTTGTTCCTCCTCCTTCTGCTTCCCTTGCCTGTTGATCCCTTTCTATTTTCCTTCTCCTTTCTCTCCTTGCTTCTCACAGCCCTGATGACTTCAGTCACCATAGACGGTAAGACTGTTTGCATGACCTGGTGTACTTCATCAGCAATTGCCTCCCTAGCTGAGGCATTCAAGCTAGCATTCTCGTTCTCTTTGCTCCGGCCATGGACCTCAAGGTTCTCATGGGTCGTCTCAGGAGCCTTAGCACTACTCCTGGTCACACGTGGACGGCCTCTACCTCTAGGAGTCTTGGAAGATTTCCTACCAGCCATCCTCTAACACCATATAAAATTCAAACACTAATACGATCATTCAAGGTAACAACTCAGTTTGTGTCAAGTATAGTAAGTCGCTAATTATACTGGCCAGTTATGATTAGCCACTTACTTACTCTTCATACCCCAAGAATTCCCTATCCTGACTTAATCAGTATCTAAATCTACTAAGAGCACAAAAATCAAATAGCATTCGCACATAACACCGATTAACATTAAGAAAATACATACTTGATGGCACGTAGCTACTCGGGCTGACATCCCTCCAATTGTGCCATTTTGTAACACCCGATTATTCTTTTAGAAGAAGAATAATAAATGAAGAATAAAGAAAGGAAATGTCACTAAAACCCAAGTTGAGGGGTTAAAAGTGTAAAAAGGAACAAAAGCACAAAAGTTGGTGTAAAGTTGGGCATGGTCGCCCACCCTCACTTCCCATCACCCTTTTTCACCCGGATTAGTGAGAGAGAGCAGAAACTTCGGATTTTGAAGAAGAAAAGAAGAGATTGAATTCAAGGTAAGAATTCATGGTTTTTAAGTGTTATGATGGGTTTTATGTCGGTTACATGCTTATGTGCTTATATGCTTCTGTGTGTGTCCGTGTGTGTGTGTGTTTTGGTGTGTTTTTAGGTGTTTGAACTCATTTGCAAGCTGGTCAGATGGAAGAAACACCCAAGTTACACTAGGTGAGTTCTAGATCCCGGTTTTTACTAGTTCTAAACTCTCTTTGGGGCTGAAAATATATTAAAATGATTTCACAATGTTTATGTATGTATACCTATATGTATATGCATGTTGGATTATGATTCTTAGATGCTTATAGGTTGTTCATGATTAGAATAGCCTTGGTAAGCTTAGAACAGATAGGTTTGATGATTGGGTCCGAAAACATCCTAGAAACATATTGTACAGAAGGTTTATGCACCTAGATAAGGCTCATGCGCCTGGGAATGCCTTAGAAGAATTTAAGTGTAACCCATGCGCCTGAACAGTAGTCCATGTGCTTAGAAATATTAGTCGGACAACTAAGTGTAGGCCCGTGCGCCCCAATATTGCCCATGCGCCCAAGTGGCCCATGCGCCTAATTTTCCATACGCCCGAATAAACCCATACGACTAAGTGTCCATGCGACCAAATGGGTCATATGCCCGAATAGTGTCCATGTGCCTAAGAGTTAAAGCAACTAAGTGTTAGCCTGATGTGCCTGCATAGTGATAATGCGTTAGGTCATGCAAACAGTCTTACCATGTTGCACCTGCATAGTGATGCGCCAAATATATCAAGCTTACAGGAGGTACACAACCATGTTGTTGTTAGCTCAACTGTGATGCGGGTTAGCTACCCTATTATGCACACAAGGCCAGTCAATTGAGATTGGCAGGACCTTTGCAGCATACCCTAGGTGATTAGGTCGGCCTTGTATACTGTAAACAGAACCCTTTTGAGGGATATAGATGGCCCATCACCGGTTTTCACCGTGCATACAGTTTAGGGTATTGCTCACTGGTCCATACAGATAATGAAAGATAAAGATAAAAGATTATAGAACATACAAGGCATAGAGTAAAAAGAACAAATAGTATCTGTTCATATACTTAATGCATGCTCGCATACAAAGTAAAGAGTTGTATTTCATAGAAAGAGTATTTTTGATATATAACATACATAAAGTATTTTATTACTTTTAAAACTAGAACTCACTCAGCAACCCTGACTTTTATACAATTTCCGTTGGCAGGTAATTATTGCTGAGGATGGCACGAGGGTGAAGCTACTCGGTAGGGAAAGACTGACATCCATTCATATTTCATATTGTTGTTGTTTTGTAATGTAGTTAAACAATTCTTTTGTAATCAGTCAAACAATAGTGTATTGCACAACAATAGTGTTTTAAAAAGAAATTAATGGTTTTTGTTATAATAATTCCGCTGCTTGAGTTTGTATATTATAATATATAATGTATTAAATGCTGTGGTTGACCAACTATGAGGTCTTTGGGAACGGGGCCTTACACATTTATAGTTTAAGTTTAGCTTTTAAAATTTTATTTAACCCAATTCTCTTAAACTTTGGCTCTCATACCAACTTGTAATGCCCCGTTCCCGAATACCTCACAGTTGGTCATTCACAGCATTAAATACATTAAAACATCATAAATTTACAAACTTAAGCAGCGGATTCATTTTAACAAAAAAATTCATTTCATTAAAACGCTGTTGTGAGCAATACATTTTTGTTTAATCGAATACAAAGAACTATTTAATTGCATTACAAAACAACAACAATAATAAGTATGAATGGATGACAGTCATTCCTTGCTGAGTAGCTTCACCCTTGTGCAATCCTCAGCAATATTTACCTGCCAACTGAAAATGTATAAAAGTCAGCGTTGCTAAGTGAATTCTAGTTTTAAAAGTAATAAAATAATTTCTGTAGGTATATATATGAAAATACTCTTTTTATGAAAACTTCATCTCTTTATATGTGAGCACGCATTAACTATACAATTAGGTAATGCTTTATCACTTTACTGTATGCCTTGTTTACTCTATACTCTTTAATTTTTATCTTTCACTATCTGTATGGACCAATGAGCAATACCCTAAACTGTATGCACGAGGGAAATGTTGCTAGGCCCTCTTTTTCCCACAAAGGGCTCTACATACTGGATACTAGGCCGACCCAGACACCTAGGGTATGCTATAAAGGTTCGCTAGTCTCAATTGACTGGCCCCGTGAGCATTTGAAGGTAGCTAACCCGCATCACGGTTGAGCTGACGACCTCATGATCGTGTTCCTCCTGTAAGCTTGCAAGACTTGTTAACATTTTAATTAAGTTACACTTCTCTTTTTCATTGCTCTTTCACTTTATTATTAGTAATACTTTATGTTACAATTAAAAGCACACCACGTAAAGTCACATACAAATAATAATATTATTTTTATTATTATTATTATTAATATTATTAATAACAATAATAAGGAACAATCATAATCATGCATGAAACCCATCATTAATAAACCCTAGTAAAACCTCAGTCAAAACCCTAAAAGCATAGAGTCTTAAAAATTTGAAAATAAATTCTAAGTGTTAGGCGCTTAGACACTATTTGGGTGCATGGGCCCTATTTGGGCGCTTCATCACTAGGCAGACGCATCAGGCCAACACTTAACTATTATAACACTTAGGCGCATGAGCCATTCAGGTGCATGGACACTATTCGAGCGTATGACCCATTCGGACGCACGGACACTTAAACGCATGGGCTATCCGGGCATATGGAAACTTAGGCGCATGGGATTATTCAGACGCATGGGTACTATTGGGGCGCATGGCCCTACACTTAGGCATCCGACTAATTTTCTAGGCGCATGAGGGCACTGTTCTGGCGCATGAGATACGCTTAATCATTTCTAAGGCAATTCCAGGCGCATTGACCTTATATAGGCGCATGAACCTTCTGTTCAACATGTTTCTAGGATAATTTTGAAACCAAACATCAAGCCTATCTGTTCTAGCTTACCAAGGCTATTCAAAGCATGAACAACTTATAAGCATCTAAGAATCATCATCAAACATGCATAATACATACGGGTATACCTACATAATCATTTGAAAATTGTTTTAATACATTTTTAGCCCCAAGAAGAGTTTAAAACAAGTAAAACCAGGGTCTAGAAACTCACCTGGTGCAACTTTGGGTGTTTCTTCCTTCTAACCCTTTTGCAAATGCGTTTAAACACCCAAAAACACACCAAAATACATACACACGGACACACACAAGCACATAAGCACATAAGCATGTAACCGAGACAAAACCAACATGAACAATTAAAAACCTTGAATTCAATCTTCTTCTTCTTATTTTTCTTCAAACACGTAGCTTTCTACTTTCTTTCTCTCTAATCCGAATGAAAATGGTGATGTGAAGTGAGGGGGGGGCCATGCCCACCTTTACACCAACTTTTTGTACTTTTGTGTTTTTTACACATCTAAGCCCTCAACTTGGGTTTATTGACATTTCCTTTCTTTATTCTTCAACTCTTATTCTTTCTTTTCTTTTCAAGAAATAACCAGGTGTTACACCCTGAGATCTTGAAAAACTTTTTTCAGAAAATTAGGAATCAATGTGATCACAAGGTCAAGATCATAAGATGTGATCAAGAAACTGAATTTAAGAACCAAATCCTTGATACATTTTATGATGAAATTTGTATTACAAGACAATACATTGCTCACAGTACTACTCAACAAAATGGTGTTGATGAGAGGAGAAACGAGACACTTATTGTGTCACACCCCGACCGATGACGAAATCATCGGGGCGGACGAATGTGAAACGATTATTCATAGCACATGGAAGTAAATAAGTTGAAATAATATGAAATATCATTTTCATTGAACATTACAAGACAATTATATCATTACAATACAATCAAGATGTAAACAACATCATAAGATTTTCAATTAAACTAAGTCCAAGTCCTATATGAGCACGAAGAGATCCTCAAGTATCAAACCTGAAACATGTTAAAAATAAGGGTCAACTTTGAAAGTTGGTGAGTTTCCATGGGTCAAACATATATATATATATATATATATATATATATATATAAGATTTACAAGTAGCAATTCATGTCAATGGTTATGAATTTTGCAAGTTTATAGAACACATATAGCTACAATCAAACATTGACAGATTACAAGATTACAATATTAAACGATTAGCTAACTGTACTTGGGTTAACCAAATAGGCTTGTTACGCCCATAGATCTATGACGTCGCCAGGCTAGCATTAGTTAATGATTGTCAACATATAATGTATCTCATATAACACTCCCGATAATACCAATAACCATGACAAAAAGTAAAGATGAATCGCATGTGAATTTACAAGTATTAAGATGTTTACAAGTTTAAGTTCATAAGGTTAACATGTTTCACCCCAAAAGGTGTGAAATAAAGTAAAAAAGGGGCATGGAGAACTCACATGGAAAACTCACATGGGTATGATGATGGTTGTAGTGTACATAAGAAAGCTTGGATGTTCAAAAGTCAAAGGTGATGTCCTAAATTATAAAAAAAATAATAACTTAAGGTCAGAAGTTATTACAAGAACTTAGGACATTGAGAGAATACTAAAAAGCAAAAGGTAGATTGTAAAAGGATTATTGCATCAATTTTAGATTCTGAACAGAATGTTTGGTATGTGTTTGAATAGGTTTTAAAAATAGCAAACAGTATCATAAAATTATAAAAATTTATACTTGACTATTTTAAAGTCTGCGGGACAACTTTCATTCAGAAACATTTTTATGAAAAGATCCGTAAATGGGTCAAAACATCAGAACAAGACAAAAGGTGCTGAAATGCGTACTTATCTTGATAAGGTTATTGTTCAGTTGTCCGATTGAGTTTGAAGATTTATAAAGTATCATTGAAAAGTTAATTCAATGAGAATAATATTGAAGTCTGAGTTTACTCAAATTTAGTTTTTTATGATCAACTTATGATTGGTTGAAGTCAAATTATATTCTGCCAAAATTGTAGTAAGGCACTTATGTGCACTTTTAAAATCGTTAAAGCATGAAATGGGTTAGAAAAAAATTATTATGTTGATATATGATATATTAGACTTCATTTGAGTTATATAAAAATATTCCAAGACTTCAATATAGCCATCACTTAGGGGATATAATCTTGTGGAATAACCAAAGGATGATGAAAGGTTTGTGTGAGAGATTTTTAGAGAATAAGCAAATGAAAAGTGTGGCAAAAGCTTTGCTTTTATAGTTAAGGTTAGGAGGAGGTTATGAATCATGTTAATAGTGAGTTACAAGTCTTTCAATAGGGGGTATGATTTTGAAATAAATATAAGATTAAATTAAATCAATAAATAAAACAAAAATTACAATTTAAACTTTTAATTATTAAATCTTAATTTTAATTTAATCAACTTATTTTCTTATAAAATCTTTATAACTTTTATAAAACTTGTGACATTATATTTTGATTATTTATTTTCAATAACTAAAATTCGTAATTACTAATAAAACTTTATAAGTTTATTAAAATTCATTTTATAACTTTACAAGTTTTAATAAGTCTTTTCCATTTAGTTATTTATGGTAAAATGATAAACAAAGATTATACTTTTATGAAGAAGATTTATTTATAAATAAATAAATTATTATTTTTTGTTTAAATGATAAAATGAATAAAATAATTTTTAATATTGCTTTAATTGTACATTTAACGCGTTTGATTCAATTTAATAAGTAATAAAAATTTTATATATTAAAATTTTCCATTGTATTAAAGTTCAAAGTGAGTTCGGGTTTAGTTTCATAATTTTGAAATTCGGCGGATGTTACATATTGAGTCTGCAAGGACCATGCTCTCTGACTCTAAACTGGTCATAATCTTCTAGTAAGACTCCTTATGAGTTGTGGCACAAAAGGATATTTTTTATTGGTTTCCTTAAATCATTTGTATATCCTGGTACCACCTTTAATACCAAAGACTAGAGAACCAAATTTGTAGAGAAATCCGATGGTGACCACTTTTTTGGATTCTGTTCTCAACTAAAAATCCACAAGTCACATCTCATCACAAACATCAATGGAGATATCGAGATAGAGATGATTACAACAGGACAAACCCTTGATAAAAAGGTTTATCTACACTCTTGCTTGTTATCCCAGATTGAGTAAAAAAGGTTGAAAGGGATCTTAAGGATTGAAGTTGAGTTAAAACAATGCAGGAGGAGCTGCTTCAATTCAGTAGGCAAAGGTTTGGAATATATGTTTTGTTCCTAAAGGGAAGACCATAATAGGTAGTAATTAGTGTTTTTAGGAATAAGAAAGATGATAGGAATAAGAATATGGCAAGACTAGTTGTTCAAGGGTACACACAAGAAGAAGAGATTGACTACATAGATGTTTTTGCTTCTATAGCAAGACTGAAGTTGTTAGGATATTCCTTGCTTTTGTTGCGTCCAAGGATTTCAACGTATACCACTTGATATCAAGTGAGCCTTCTTGTATGGGGTGATAGATGAGGAAATGATGTCAAACAACCACGTGCTTTGTAGACCCAAATTATTCTAGTTATGTCTACAAGCTTGACAAAGCTCTATATGGGTTGCATCAAGCTCCAAGAAAGAGGTATGAGACACGTCACAATACCTTATTTAGTATGGATATAAGAAGGGAACTATTGATGGCACATATTTATTAAAGGAACATGGAAAGACTTGATGTTGGTTCAAGTTTATGTAGATGGCATCATCTTTGGGTCAAATAATCTAAAGGTCTACAAAGACTTTGAGAAGCTAATGAAGAATAGATTTGAAATGAGTGCCATGGGGGGAACTCTAGGAATTCAAGTGAAGCATGTTGACAATGGCATCTTCATAAACTAGTCAAAGTATGTGCAAGGCATACTTACCAGATTCTGATAGAATAGCCTCGTGTAAGATTTCATGAAAGACTAATGCACTTAAAATATTCTAAGTCTCTCGTGCATGCATGCACTTAAGTGCAGAGTAGAAATACTTCGGAAGTTTTACACCATGCATCAAAATTATTCTAAGGGTAATATCTTCCGAAGCCAAGACCAACATCTTCCAAGGCCAAAAGTGAAGTCTTCCAAAGCTTCAAAGACAAAGTCTTCCGAAACCAAGAAGTGAAGACTGATTTCTTTCGAAGAATTTTAATACCTGCTTTATATGATGTACTTTTCCATAAAATTAGATCACTTTCCCCTGCAACTCTGATGACTCACCAACTTACACAAGTTGATGAAAAGGTCCATGCTTTTGGTAACTATACATTGTGGTTTGAGTCTATTGCTTTCTACTTACGTACTTATCCTTTTTGTAATATATTAGGATTTGAGTTATGGCTTGTCATAGTTACTAGTCAAAAGACAATCTGCCTTTTGACTCTACATTTGATTTTGTTGTTGTCTAGATAAAATGTTTCGAACTGGTTTTCTAAGCATGGCCAGTTGTAGGACGTAGTATAAAGTATCTCAGGTCTTTGTATCTTTATGTATGCCTTGTAATCCTTGTAAAGAACTTGAGAGTAATATACAACACTCTTGAAAACCAATATCCTTGTGTTGTTTGTTCTTGTTTTGTCTCTTACTTGCTTGTGTTCTTAGTATGATACCATATTGTTCCTAGTTCCCTATTTGATCTGTTAAGTGTTCTATAACACACTCCTCATTGTGTGTTGTGTTGTAAGTGGCCATCCTATAAATGGTCCTACAACTATATCAGAGCATTTCATGCTCTTTATTGTAAGATATCACCATATTAAGATCCCTTACACACATAAAGTACTTAACATCTCAAATGGTAGCTCTCACTAAAACTGATATGGAAACTGGAACCATGACAAATTCCCCACTAATCAATCCTGAAGACTTTGACACTTGGTGCCAACGAATAGAGGGGTTCATCAAATCATAAGGCTCCAGGATGTGGGAGCGCTTTACATACCAAGCACCTCTTCAGCTACTGCCGGGGGAGGTATGATTCCAAAGATGTGGCTGATTTTTCTAAAGAAGATAGAAAAAGAATAAGATTGATCCGAAAGCCATGACAGTCCTTCAAACTGCCTTTCCAAACTCCATATACAGAGGCTTCAAGAAGTCCAAAACAACTAAACAGTTATGGGATGCACTAAAGCTGATGTATGAGAGGTCAACTAAAGCCAAAGAGAACAAGAATGATCTTTTGAAGCAATTGTTTGAAAACTTCACCTTCAAAACAGGTGAAACTATGACTCAATAATACTTTAGGTATGTTGAGATTATTGACACTCTAATGGATGTTGGAGTGACTCTTGAGAACAAGGACATTGTAAGAAATTTCATGTCCTTTCTTCATACACAATGGACACATTATTGTGTTTTTATCAAGTGAACTAAGAACCAGAAGACTCTCACTTTAGTAGAGTTGTATGGTATTCTCAGTGGATACTAGATGGAGATGAACATGCAAAGTTCATCTGGTAACTCTAACAATTAACGGAGTTTAGCACTCTGTGTGATTGAAAGGGATAGTAAAGAACCACAACATTATCTTATCTGCTACCCTAACAATTCACAAAAGGGTCCTTTCATCACCTTCCCTGGAACACCAAGAAAAAGCTACACTAAGGAAGTCCATTCAAAGAGACAAGCTCTTCATAAGCTTTTGTGTCATCTGATGAAAACACTTGCAAATTTCTCTTCACCCTTGAAAATCAAGACTGTATCCGTCTAAATGACCTGGAATACATGGAAATAGTTCAACAAATGGCTCTTCTCACTCATAAAGCCAAGAAGTTCTACAAGAGGTCACGGAGGAAGTTTCCAAGCAATGCAACTAGTGAAAAGTTTGGGCTAGACAAAAGCAAAGGAAATTTTTACAACTATAAGCAAATAGGTCACTGTCCAAAAGAAGTGTAATGCAGAAAGGAAAAATGTTGGCCAAACACAAACCAGACCAAACTATACTGAGAGAGCCACCCATAAGTTATGTAGCTTGAAGGTCTTCTCAGCTCAATTCTTGGATCAGGATCACCTGTAGGTAGTATATATATGGACCCTGAAACATGATCACAAGATTTGTTAAAACAATTATTAACTAAATAAAGATCAAATAGCCAATGAGGACTAGAACCTTTTTGTAGAGATTAATGAAGAGGCTGATGCAACCTAAACATCTTTAGTCTTTCCTGCATGCTGCACAAGTGCATTAAAGTGGAATGCTTCGGAAGTTTCACATGTGCAACAGAAATACTCTAAGTGTGAAATCTTCCGAAGCCAAGACCAACATCTTCTCAAGCCAAAGATGAAGTCTTCCGAAGCCTCTGAGACAAAGTCTTCCGAAGCTTCAAGTTCATGAAGATAGATTTCTTCCGAAGACTTTTAGTATCATGCTTTATCTGACGTACTGTTGCATAAAGCTGGACACCTTTCCGCTGCAACTCTGCAAGTCACCAACTAACATGGTTTGGTGAAAAGGTCCATGCTTTAGGTAATTGTACATTAAGGTCTTGAGTTTGTAACTTTCTACTTTATGTACTTTATCCTTTTTGTAATAGATAAGGATGTGAGCTATGGCATGTCATGGTCACTAGTCAAAAGGCAATCTGCTTTTGATTCTACAATTGATTTTGTGTGTGTCTAGTCAATTGTATCCAACTGGCTTTCAAAGTATAGCCGGCTGTAGGATGTTGTATAAGTATCTCATGTTCTTGTATCTTTCGAATATGCTTTTGTAACACTTGTAATAGAACATAGAGAAGGCAATATACTGCATTCTTGAAAACCACACACTTGTGTTCTTTGTGTTTTGTCTCATATATTACTTGTGTTCTTAGTGTCACCACTTGGTTAATCCAGTTTACTGTTTGATCTAAGTTTAGTTTATCTCGTCTTTGTGTTGTTGTGTTGTAACTCAACACCCTTCAACCATCCTGCATTTGGTATCAGAGCATTCCAGGCTCTTGATATAAGATCTCACCATCTTTAGATCCCTCACACACACAAATACTAAAGTTTTCAAATGGCAGCCATTTCCAAAACTGATATGGAAACTGGAACCATGAACAAGTCCCCACTGATCACTCATGATGAGTTTGACACCTAGTGTTTAAGAATGGAAGGTTTCATCAGGTCTCTTGATTCAAGAATGTGGGAGTCTATTGAGAATGGACCTTTCATACCCAACACACCTTCTGCTACTGGTGCTGGTATGATCCCCAAAGATGTGGCTAATTACTCTGATGAAGATAGGAAGAGAGTAGAGATAGACAGAAAAGCCATGACAGCTCTTCAAACTGCCCTTCCAAACATTGTGTATAGAGGTTTCAAGAAGTGCAAAACAGCCAAGCAGCTATGGGATGCACTGAAACTGATGTATGACGGTTCTTCTGAAGCCAAGGAGAACAAGAAGGATCTCCTGAAGCAGCAGTTTGAAAACTTCACCTTCAAAACAAGTGAAACCATGACTCAACAGTACTTCAGGTATGTTGAGATTGTGGATACCCTAGTGGATGGAGGAGTTTCTCTTGAAAACAGAGACATTGTAAGGAAATTCAAGTCCTCACTTCCTAAGCAGTGGACACACTATTATGTGGTGATCAAGAGAACTGAAAATCTCAAAACTCTTACTCTGACAAAGTTGTATGGGATTCTCAGTGGATACCAGATGGAAATGAACATGCAAGGTTCATCTGGCAACTCCAACAATCAAATGGGTTCAGCCCTACACGTGGTTGAAAGGGACATGATAGAACCCAAACATCATCTCTTATGCTACCCTGACAACTCACCCAAGGGTTCTTTCATCACCTTCCCAGAGACACCAAAGGAGAACTACACTCAAGGAAGCCCATTCCAAGAGACAAGCTCTTCTCAAGCTTTTGTGTCTTCTGATGAAATTTGTGGCAACTCTCTTTGCACTCTTGAAGACCTAACCGTATACATCCAGATGATCTAGAATACATGGAAATAGTCCAGCAGATGGCTCTTCTCACTCACAGAGCAAGAAGTTCTACAAGAGGACTGGAAGGAAGTTTCCAAGCAATGCAACCAGTGGAAAGTTTGGACTGGACAAAGGCAAAGTCAAGTGTTACAACTGTAACCTGATGGGCCACTTTTCCAGTGAGTGTAAGGCGCCTAGAACAAATGGTGGCCAAACACAATCCAGACCAAACTACACTGACAAAGCTCTCCATAATAAGAAGTCAAAGCAGCAAGATGTTGTTGCTGTTGAAGAAGGAGTCTTTGACCGGAGATTCCAAGTGGAAGATGCTTCTCAAAACCAAGCACTGATGGCAGATCATGATGAAGCCAAGGTATTGGAACATCTCTGTACTCCTGAATGCATTGCTAAAGTTAACAGGTCCTATAACTTGGAACTGGGATCTCATGTTGAGTCCTTAAACATTTTAAAATCTGATTTTAGAAAGTCTGAAAATGATTATAAGCTGAAAATAGAGGACTTAGAGAAAACCATTTCAGTTCTAAAACATGAACACATAGATTTTAGGACTCAAATTAAAGATCTCATAACCAAGTTAACTGAGTGCCAGGCTGAGCTTGTGATCAACAAAGCCAGGGCAGAAAAGAGTGTTCTTGAATAGGAGACCTTCAAGAACATGATATCCTTATCCCTGCACAACAAAGTGTGCTATCAAAACAGACGGGGACTGGGATCCAATGAGATAGCTCTTCCATACACAATCTTGTCAATAAGATCTCCTAGGTGTGGAACTTGTGAAGATGAGCTTCCTCTCATCGATCCTATGATTGAGGAGGATGAAGAAGAGATAGTGAAGAATCCCTCTACAAAGAGTGAAGAGGAGGATTCCAAGAAGGGCCACTATCCTTCTGAGTAGAAACTGAAGACTGTGATGACCAAGTCCATGAGAAAGAACTTGATCAGAAAGAGCAAAAGAAAGGCAAGGAAGGCTCAAGAGATCATGGCTACTTTTGACTCTAAGCAGAAACAAGTTTTTATTTCTGTAGGGTTTAAAGTGGTAGGGACTGAAGACATCAACCAAAACTCCTCTGCTAAGGGTTATGGTTCTTGTTCAACTCATCTCAGCAGCAAGAAGAAGACTGATCTGCTGTGCATCACTGCTGCACAGCCTGGACCATCAATCTCCAAGCACAGTCCTCAGCCCAAGAGGACTGTCTCAGCATCTGCAAAGATGAAGGTGGAGAAGGGAAGTGACCAAGATAGTCGAAGATGAATTGTGTTACGTGTGATAGCACAACTCACATTGCAAAGGATTGTCCCTTCAATCCTAAAGGTATTGTCCATATGGCCAAAACAAAGGCTTCAAAGAGTTCTAAGAAGATTCAAGCTTCGGAAGGAAAACGAGTTTCCTTCGGAAGTTCCAAATCTAACAAGAAGGGAAGTGGAAAATTCTCTTCGGAAGAATATTTGGTCTCGGAAGAAAGGAGTTCTTCCGAAGCACTGAAGTTTGTTGTAGTGTTTGCAGAATCTTTCGAAGGTTCAGTCATCAAAACTTCTGAAGCTCCAAAAGCTTCTAAAGTTTTGAAGGTCAAGTCCAAGACTCCAAAGGTGGTGTGGACGTCTAAGAAAGACCAAGTGACTGAGATTTCTCCATCAAAAATAGCTCAAGATCCTCTTAGTACAACCATAGGATCTATTACAATTAATTACCATCTGCAAATGAGCCCAAGACAGGCAAGGCTTGGGTTTCCAGATGTAACTAATCATTCTCTTTTATGCAGGGATAGTTGAAGACAAACATAAATGTCTGGATCATAGACAGTGGCTGCTCCAGGCACATGACTGGCAATAGGTCACTACTCCAGAACTTTGAAAGGATTGATGGAGGACCTCTTGCTTTTGGAGGAGATGAAGGCGGTTACATTTCTGGAAGGGGCAAAGTCACAAATGGTAAGCTCAGCATAGAAAAGGTAAACATTGTAAAGGAGCTTGGATACAATCTTCTGAGTGTATCTCAATTTTGTGATTAGAGTCATAACATGCTCTTTACTGAGCATGAGTGCATTGTTCTTAAGCCTGGTATGGTCATTCCTCATGAGCATATCCTTCTTAGAGCCCCCAGGAAAGGAAACATGTACAAGATGGATTTGCAAGAAACCTCTCCCTCTAGAGAAGTTTCATGCTTTTTGTCTAAAGCCAATAGTGATAAGTCTTTCCTATGGAATACAAGAATATGCCATGTAAACTTTATGAACATGAATAAGTTAATTAAGCATGACTTGGTAACTGGAATGCCAAAGAAAGAGTTTACAAGTTATGACCACTGTGTTGCATGCCTGAAAGGGAAGCAACATAAGGTATCTCATAAGCCTAAGGAAAAGAACTCAATCACTACTCCCCTACACTTATTACATATGGATCTTTTTGGCCCCACCAGTGTAATGAGTTTAGGAAGGACCTTATACTGTCTAGTGATCACAGATGACTTTACAAGATTCACTTGGGTTTTCTTCTTTAGAACTAAGGATGAGACTCCTGAGATTCTGAAAAATTTCATCTTGAAGATTGAGAATCAATCTCTTCACAAGGTCAAGATCATAAGATGTGATCAAGGAACCGAATTTAAGAACCTATCCTTGACACATGCTGTGATGAAAAGGGTATTACAAGACAATTTAGTGCTCTTAGGAGTCCTCAGCAAAACGGTGTTGGTGAGAGGAGAAACAGGACACTGATTGAAGCTGCAAGAACCATGTTGTCTCACTCTAAATTGCCCATCACCTTCTGGGCAAAGGGAGTCAACACTGCCTGCTATGTGCAAAACAGAGTTTTAGTAGTTAAGACTCATGGCAAAACTCCTTACGAACTTTGGCACAAGAGGAGAGCTTTCATTGGTTTTCTTTGGTCATTTGGATGTCCTTGCACCATCTTGAATACCAAAGATCAAATTGCCAAGTTTGCTAAGAAATCAGATGATGGACACTTTATTGGATAATCTTTCCAAGCTAATGCTTATAGAGTGTACAATCTCAGAACTAGAATTGTTAAGGAGTCAGCCAATGAGACTTTCAATGAACACACACCTTGTGTTACTGGTTCTGGTCTGGATTGGTTGTTTGATCTTGATTTGGTTACCAAATGTTTTAACAAATCTTGTGAGAATGTTTCAGGATCTACATAAAATTTGAATACAGATGATCCTAATCCAAGATTTGAGCTAGGAAGATCTTCAAGACATATATCCTTAGCTCCAGTTGGAGCCACTTCTGCAAATGCGGTTTCTATCAGCCCAACAATGACAAATTCAGCTGATACATCTGGTATGCCTTCAAGTTCTAGTTCAGAGGCTCTACAACCATATAAGAACACCTCAACTGTGGAAGACAACAATGGTGATGGTGACAGTGACCAAGAATTTCTTGATGCACTAACCACACCATAGATGAGAACATCAATGATGTCACACACTGCTTGGATCAAGTTTCACTTGAAAGTGTGCTGATGTGGTAGGAGAAACATCTATGCGATATCAAAAATTTTCAAATTTAGATCTTTTTCAACAACTTGCTATGATCCCTCATCTTAGGATCCACAAGTCTCACACTACCACAAACAACATGGAGATGTTGTCTCACGGATAAAGACAAGAGGACAAACCCCTGAAGCAAATGTTTGTCTTCACTCTTGTTTTCTATCCCAGATAGAGCCAAAGAAAGTTAATGAAGCTCTAAGGAGGAAGTTGGGTTGAAGCTATGCAACAAGAGCTGCTTCAATTCAAAAGGTAGAAAGTTTGGAACCTTTGTCTTCTTCCTTCTGAGAACACTACCATTGGAACCAAATGGGTGTTTAGGAACAAGAAAGATGATAGAGGCATCATCATTAAGAACAAAGCTAGACTGGTTGTTCAAGGATACACACAAGAAGAAGGGATTGACTACACTGATGTCTTTGCTCCAGTGGCAAGATTAGAAGCTGTTAGGATATTCCTGGCATTTGCTGCATCCAAGGACTTCAAGGTCTTTCAACTTGATGTGAAGTGTGCCTTTTTGTATGCAGTGACAGATGAATAGATTTATGTCAAATAGCCACCTGGTTTTATAAATCCTGATCATCCTGATTATGTCTACAAGCTTGACAAAGCTCTCTATGAGCTGCATCAGGCACCCAGGAAGTGGTATGAGACACTGTCTGAGTATCTCTGTAAACATGGATACAGGAGGGGTACTATAGATTGAACTCTTTTAATCAAAGGACAAGGAAAAGACATAATGCTAGTTCAAGTATATGTGGATGACTTCATATTTGGTTCAACTAATCCAAAGCTCTACAAAGACTTTGAGAAGCTGATGAAAGACAGATTTGAAATTAGTGCCATGGGGGAACTCAATTTCTTTCTGGGAATTCAAGTGAAGCAAGTTAAAGATGGCATCTTCATAAGTCAGTCAAAGTATGTTCAGGACATACTAAAGAGGTTTAATATGACTAACTGTAAGATTGCTAAGACACCCATAGCCAGAAACCACTCTCTTTGTCCTGATCTTGAGGGGGAGTGTGTAGATGAGCATTTATACAGGGCTATGATTAGGTCTCTTATGTATCTTACTGCTAGCAGGCCTAATATCATGTTTGCTACATGCATTTGTGCAAGATATCAAGCCAACCCTAAGATGTCTCACCTTATCACTGTCAAGAGGATTCTAAGATACCTCAAGGGTGCATCAACACTTGGCCTATGGTATCCCAAGAATTCTGACTTCAATCTGTATGCCTATACAGATAGTGATTATGGTGGTTGCAACATGACTGCAAAGTGTACATCTGGGGGATGTTAATTTCTTGGTGGAAGGGTTGTCTCATGGCAATGCAAGAAACAATCCTGTGTCTCTATATCAACTGCTGAAGCTGAATACATTGCTGCTGCAAGCTGCTGTGCTCAAGTACTTTGGATTCAAAATCAGATGTTCGACTATGGATTAAATTCCAGGAGACTCCCATTCACATAGACAACAATAGTGCTATCTCAATCATAGAGAACCATGTGCAGTACTCAAGGACAAAGCACATCAATATCAGGTATCATTTATTTAGAGATAACTATGAAAAGGGATTAATTAAACTAGTCAAGGTTCACACAAATGAAATATATGTTGATCTGTTTACAAAGGCTTTTGATGAACAGAGATTTAAATATCTTATATAAGCTATTGGGATGATCAACCTTGAGTAGATCTTTGTTAAATCTAATTCTTATTATTTCTTTAAATTCATGTGTGTCCTAAGTTGTCTAGTTCATCACTTTCATAAGCTCATGTTTTCATTGGATGAAAATTTCTTTTTGAAGACTTTTCTCAGATTTTTGAAAATTTCTGATACTTCGGAAGTTATGTTTTTAACTTCGGAAGTAAATCATGCCTTCAAAATAAATAACTGTCTAAGAAGTTTACCTTCGGAAAAGTTTTCAAATTTATCTTCCGAAGCTTAATTATTTGTCTCAGACACTTACTCATTTTTAAGGACCATTTACTTCCAAAACAAAATTAACTCTCAGAAGCTTTGTTAGTTTATACACAAAGCACTCAAGCTTTAATTTTTCTTCCGAAGCAAAATTTTCAAATCTCTCAGGAAATTCTTCAGAAGTCATTTCAGCTTCGGAAGCTTTTTAGTTAAAACTTCCAAAGATAATTAACCTTCGGAAGCTTTTTGACTTCCAAGAAAACTACTTTTTGAGCAAAAAGTAAACTACTTTCTTAGAGGTGGGGCCGACATCCGGATTTCAAAGTTTATCCTCTTTCATTAAACTTTATCTGAAATCCTTCTCACATATAAACCCAACGGTTTCCCCCCTCTTTCTATCATCTGTTCTTCCTCCAAACCTAAAAACCCAAATTTCTCTCTGAAATTTCTTTCTTTCTTCTTCCTTCGTCCTTAAGCTACTTCAAAATGGCCAACCTTGCTCATAGAAATGATTCCAACTTTACCTTGCAGCTACACAGACAACACAATCAAGTTGCTCTGTTATGCTCTAAGAAAGATCCTCATTTCTCAGAGGTTTGTCGTTTCTTGTCTCTGTCAAACTACTTCACCTCCCTCACCATTGATCCTCCACTCTATGAGGATCAGTTGCTTGAATTCTAGAAGACCTACCAAGAGGTCATTATGGATAGGGAGAAGGCACTGTCTGCCACAGTGCAGGGGAGAACAATCTTCATCACTCCGGCCATCATCAACCGACATCTTCAGTTGGATGATGAAGAAGGTGAGGCGTTCTTCCGAAAGGAAGCTGTTAATCATTCCTTTGAGCGGATGGGGTATGAGGGAGATTTCTCTGTAAAGACTTTCAGGAAAGGGAAGGTCTCATCCCAATGGAGATTCCTGCTCCATGTGGTCATCCACAGCTTATCAAACAAGCATGGTGGATGGGACCAGATTCTGAGGATCTCTCCTTCATAGTCTATGGAATCGTTCAAGGGGTGAAATTCAGGTACTCTTAGTTTGTTTATGAAAGAATTGATGTGCCCAAGATACATATTAAATTGATGTGGCTAGTGTGATATGATCCAAGTCGGGTCATACCCAATAACAAGCCAAACAAACACCGACAAATATTTATTTGTTGATCAGATCAAAACAAATAAATATAAACACCAATTTAGAAACCGGGTTTTCTAAATCATTGCTTTTGCAAATGAACAAGTTTATATATATATATATATAGATATATTTGTTCATATGGGATTATTTGTTCATTTTTTAAATTAGTTAAACAATGACAAATAATAATGTGTGTGTTAGTCTTATAAAATTAAAATGGTTTAATTTTACATTATAAGGATGCAAGAGTATGTATTTTTTTAAAAACTTTTGAAACATGATGGAGTCCAAAGGGAGCCAAAATCGGCCGCCCCTTTGTCTTGGAGATCCCCCTTTTTTTGGTTCCAAGGCCATGCAATAACTCCATTCAAGCTCTCTCTTGCATACCTTTGATTCAGACACACACACACACAAGACAAGTTCTCTCTCTTTTCTTACTCAAGGATCTCGGTTTTGAGGAAAGAAATCCAGAATTTTCAGCTCAGCAAAGAAGTGTTCTAGGCTGAAAAGATTCAACAAGAGGAGAGCTCTTCAAGTTGGTGTTGCAAGCCCTAGCAAACGAAGGTGTTTGTACAAGCTTGGGGTATCACTCCTTGAGGTTTTCTTGGTTGAAAACTCAGCCACAAGTCATCTTTCACAGCTCTCATCTTTAGGAAGCTACAAGGTTGTATATTCTTCTAAGTTTCATATGTCCTTTGTTGTATGCATTTGTATAATGATCCATGGCTTAGGGTTGTTTATTAAATGGGTTTAATAATCATCTTATTAACATGTTTTAAAATCTAAATCCGCTGCGTTTTTCATATACAACAAGAGAATATGAAGTTTGATAAACATGTTAAAACCCCTACAATGGCATCAAGAGCCACTTATACATATGCATACATGTTTTCTCTCTTACTAGTTCACGGTTTTGTGGTGCTAGACACCCAAAATCCGTGAGTTAGGGGCTGGATTTTGCCCCCCTTTGGTGTTTTAAAGATGCTTCTTTATGAATATAAGGATCTTTAAAACTCTATATTATTAGATGCTTTTTTATATGTTCTTAACCCATTTGTTCTTGGTTTATGTTGCCCAAAAACATGGGCACAAAGGGGCTGCCAAAATCGATCATCTTGTGTATGTTTGTTGTTGTTGTTGATTATGCATAACAAAGCCTAGACCATTTGGATTGAATGATTGGTTGTCATGTTATATTCATCTGGGCATGTAATATTTATTTTTATTTCAAGTCTTGTTTTGTAATCTATTCATTCATATGGTTTGTAATAAATAGATTAGGAGTTTATCTTTACTAGAAAATTGTATTAGGATACATATTTTGTAAGGATGCTCAAGATCAAGACTTGAAGAAAAGATGGACAAAGAGGATGCTTGAAGATGTGGATTCAAGTGGGAGTTCCTTTTGTCAACCATGTGTCATGTTCTTAACCCTTAGGACAAGACCTTTTGACACACTTGTTTTGGCTAAACAAGTGTGCTCAATTTAGTATGCTTTGTTATGCATATATGAATTGTTTGGTTATGCTTGGTTGAATGCTTATGATGTTGTTTTGTTTTGGATATTGGATGTCATTGACAAACCATCAACTAGAACAAGCTATTACAAGAAATTGGTTCTCAAATCATTAAGCTAAATAGAATGGGTCTATAAAAGGAGTTAATGGTTTGCAAAATAAAATGGGTTTTATTTAAAAGAACCAAATGGATACCATATGGTTGAATGCATACAATGATATAGTACATGGACTTTTCTAAAACAAGAATTGTGAAATTATAAATCCCTTTTGAGAAACAAGTTAAACACCATCCTTTTACACAACACTTAGGTTACTTGCAAACTCTTAGTGGAATAAAGGTCACCTAACCACTTTCAGGGAACTTGTAACTTGAGGTGATAATGCCATGTTTGTGGGATAAAGGTCACCTAACCACTTATGTGGTGAACTCACACGTGTGTGTAAGTAGGACGACTTGATTTATAAAATATATTAAATGGATCACCTATAATGTGTTTTATAAAAGGTGTTGATGGGGTAAACATGCCATTATAAACATAAGATGTTCAAATGATCCCATACCATTAGAAGTTGCAATGGGTTGCAATTGTCATATATGACTACCTTGTTTATTTAAATAATGGGATAAAGGTCACCTAACCAATATTTAAATATAACGTTGGATTCTAAAATTTTTTATTAATAGTCTATGAGACGTAAAGGGTATTAATAAATGAAATATATAATTATATCAACGATTACTAAAATGGAACTTTGTAAAATCTTGTAGATGGCCGACCACACCAACGCTAATAACGATGTACCAAACCAAAACAACCAATCTCTTAGGGTGATCCTTCAAAGGGATTGTCTAACACCTAACAACTTCATGGATTGGTATCGCAACTTGAGAATTGTTCTCAAGCAAGAAAAGCAGGCCTACATTCTTGATGATCCCATCCCCGATGAACCTAACGAGGAGGATGTGGAGGCCTATAATGATTGGGTTAAATATGTGGAAGACTCCGTCCAAGTCTCTTGCTTAATGTTAGCAAGTATGACACCCGAGCTCCAAAAGGAGTATGAGCTCCATGGAGCCTATGACATGATCACTCAGTTGCGGGAAACGTTCCAGCAACAAGATAGAGTGGACCGCTTCGAAACGGTTCGAGCACTTCATGCATGTCGGATGGAAGAATCCCAATCAGTTTCATCTTATGTTCTTAAGATGAAAAGCCACATCGACCACCTTCAAAGGCTAAATTGTCCTGTCTCAAAGGAGTTGGCCACGGATTTGATCCTTAATGGCCTATCTAAAAGGTTTGAGGCATTCGTCATGAATTACAACATGAACGGATGGGACAAGAGCATAAATGAACTTCATTCGATGCTCAAATCAGCTGAGGTGGGAATGGGTAAAAGGGTTTTACCCGTTCTCACTATTAATGAAGGTGGGAGAAGGAAGAGGTCTCTACCCCCTCCTAAGGCAATGTTGCCAAAGGAAAGGGGCACGTTGGAAGAAAGGGGAAGATGGTTGTTAGGGCGGAACCTCCGAAGCCCAAGGAGAAGAAGAAAAAGGTTGCTGTAAACGACCCATGCTTCAAATGTGGTGAGATAGGGCATTGGATGAGAAATTGTCCAGTTTATCTCAAAGAGTTAAGAGAAAAGAGGGATGCAGGTCAAACCTCAGGTATAATTTACATGATACATGTTGAGCTAAATGTTATTTCTTCTAACACATGGGTATTAGATACCGGATGTGGAACTCACATTTGCAATTTATTGCAGGGGTTCAAAAGAAATGAGCATTATGCAAAAGGGGAAATAAGTCTATTCATGGGCAATGGTGCAAAGGTTCACGTTGAAGCCCAAGGAGACTACATTTTGAAGCTTCCAAGTGGTTTGGAAGTCATTTTATATAATGTATTATATGCTCCTAGTTTGACTTAGAACATAATTTCTGTTTCCCGTTTAAGACAATATGATTATGATTTCAAGTTTGTTGACAATGATATTCATGTTTCTTTAAATCATGTATTTTATTTTAAAGCTATACCTTGTAATGGTATTTATGAATTGGTTCATGAAAACGTAACATATGATAGCTCCATGTACCAAGCAACCACCAAAAGACTCAAATTAGATTTGAATGATACCTACCTTTGGCATTGTCGTCTTGGTCATATAAACAAAACGTATACAAACACTTCAAAAGAACGGTCTTTTAAAAACAAATGAATGTGATTCATTTGATGTATGTGAATCTTGTTTACAAGGTAAAATGACTAAGGCACCCTTTAGTGGAACTAACGAAAGGCAAAAGATTTATTAGGTATCATACATTCGGATGTATGTGGTCCTTTTAAGCCAATGACTAGGAATGGTGAAAGATATTTCATTATCTTTACCGACGATTATAGTCGCTATGGGTATGTGTACTTATTAAGGCACAAAGATGAAGCTTTTGAAATGTTCAAAATCTTCAAGAATGAAGTAGAAAATCAACTCAACAGGTCAATTAAAATTATCCGCACCGATAGAGGTGGCGAATACCTAAGTGATGTTTTTCAAGATCATCTTAGGAGTTGTGGGATTGTCTCACAACTCACTCCACCTGGAACACCACAACATAATGGTGTGTCTGAGAGGAGGAATCGAACCTTATTGGATATGTTCGATCTATGATGGCTAGAAGCACATTACCTCTATATTTTGGGGTTTCGCTTTGCTCTCTGCAGCCCGTATTCTGAATATGGCCCCAACCAAAAAGGTGGAAAAGACACCTTTTGAGATATGCATGGAAGAGTTCCATCCCTATCGTACTTAAGGTCTGGGGTTGTGAGGTTTATGTTAAGACTCCCACCCCAAACAAAATTAGATGTCCGATCCACCAAGTGTATCTTTGTTGGATATCCTAGAGATTCTATGCGATATTATTTCTATGATCCACTGGAACAAAAAGTGTTTGTTGGCAGAAAGGGTGAGTTCTTAGAAACTAAGTTCCTTATGGAAGGAACTAGCAGTAGAACAGTGGATCTTGAGGAGGATCAAGAAACACAGCCCGGTGCACGTTTGGTTAAAACTAGCACTCAACGTGAGGATGTTGAGGATGATCAAGCGGTTGATCGATACACACAAAACGTTCGCAGAAGTGGTAGAACTAGTAATCCACCTGACAGATACGGATTTTTCATGGATGGATGCTATGTGGTGGATTCAGATGAACCAACCACATATCATGATGCAGTGTCCAATTTGGATTGTGACAAATGGCTTGAGGCCATGAACGTTGAGATGCAATCCATGTATGACAATCATGTTTTGGAACTTGTTATGCCACCTCTTAATTCCAAAATAGTTGGAAGTAAGTGGGTTTTCAAGAAGAAAACTGATATGTATGGAAACTTGGATACTTACAAAGCTAGACTTGTAGCAAAGGGTTTCACACAAACTCAAGGGGTTGATTATGATGAAACCTTCTCACCTGTTGCAATGCTTAAGTCTATAAGGATATTGTTTGCCATAGTAGCTCATTATGATTATGAGATTTGGCAAATGGATGTCAAAACTGCTTTCCTAAATGGATATCTTGAGGAAGATGTCTATATGGTTCAGCCTGAAGGTTTTGTCGATCCAAAATATCCTAATAAAGTATGCAAGTTAATGAAATCAATGTATGGATTGAAACAAGCATCAAGAAGTTGGAATACCGTTTTGATGATGAAGTAAAGAAATTGGCTTCATCAAAAACGCTGATGAGGCTTGCGTGTATAAGAAGGCTAGTGGGAGCACAATAACCTTCCTAGTATTATATGTTGATGACATACTACTGTTTGGAAACGACATTCCAACCATGGAAGGTGTAAAAACCTGGCTTGGAAGTTGTTTTTCCATCAAGGATCTTGGTGAAGCCGCCTATATTCTGGGAATAAAGATCTATAGGGATAGATCAACACGGCTAATTGGTTTGAATCAAAGTGTATACATTGACAAGATCATGAAAAGGTTCAAGATGGAAAACTCTAAGAAAGGTACTGTACCTATTCGGAGAGGGACAATATTGAGTACGACTCAATGTCCAAGCTCAAAGGAAGAGCAAAATAGAATGAAGGCAATCCCATATGCATCTGCTATAGGATCCATCATGTATGCAATGATATGCACTAGACCAGATGTGTCATGCGCTTTAAGCATGACAAGTAGATACCAGCAAAATCCTGGTGATAGTCATTGGATGGTTGTAAAGAACATTCTAAAGTACCTAAGGAGGACTAAGGACATGTTCTTGATCTATGGATCTGGTGAAGAGGAACTCGTTGTAAAAGGTTACACGGATGCGAGTTTCCAAACCAAGAACTGGTGAAGATGATTCACGATCTCAATCGAGGTACATCTTTATTCTAATGGGGGAGCTATTTCTTGGAAAAGCTCAAAGCAAGAAGTCGTAGCGTTGTCCACTACAGAGTCAGAATACGTCGCCGCTTCAATGGCAGCACAGGAAGCTGCATGGCTAGAAGAAATTCATAGCCGATCTAGGGGTAGTCCCTTCCATTCAGGATCCCCTAGAGATCTTTTGTGACAACGAGGGTGCCATTGCTCAAATCAAGGAACCTCGTGCTCATCAAAAGACTCGGCACATTGAATGGAGATTCAACTACATAAGGGATGAAGTTGAAAAAGGAAAGATATGTATTCGCAAAGTCAACACTGATAAAAACGTTGCGGATCCACTCACAAAGCTTCTTGAAAAGGCAAAGCATGAAGGTCATCTTTGTGCCATGGGACTTAGATATTCTAGTGACTGGGTTTGATGTTGTATTTTGTATTTGGATATTGGAACTAATGTTATTTAACTTAATTGTATGGTTATAATTTCATTTGTTCTTCTATTTTAGCATGTTTAAATCCGTGAATAAATGAATTATTCTCAACGTCCGTAGTCGATCATACTTGTGGGAACAACCATGAATGTAAGACTATAATGAACTTGGATTGGTTGATATTCATAAGGTATGAATATAGAGCAAGAGGATGCTACCAAAGGTTCATTGATGTCTATGGGATATAGATATTGGACTGACCCGCTCTCAATTATTTCTGCATGGAATCTTTCTGATTAGTCATAAGAGATTTTGAGTAAAGGCGAATATCATTGAATCCTCAGACCTGAGATACATATTGGGTCTTGATATTCACCGAGTATTGTACTTTGACTTTGTCCTTTGCTGTTCTGAAAAGGCAGTACATAAGGCTGAGTTCAAGTATGACATAAGGTGATTGTGAGAGACGTATGTAGTCAAGATGGAATTTGTTCCTCTTATTCGTTGAGAGTTAGATGTCTAAGGCCTGTTAAAGTTAAATCATCAGAGAATGACAATTCTGTGTCTCTTGGATTTAACATGACATCTGTAACAAAAGGATAGATGATTAATTCACCTAAAACATTTTCAAGTAAGGTACTTGAAAAGGATGATGTTATTGAATGGCACATAGTCATACACATTAGGGGTAGCAAACCGTTGCTAGGCGTTATTTGCTGCTTGCATCAATCTTCTATGAATCTTGTGCAAGTGGGAGATTGAAAGAATTGATATGCCCAAGATACATATTAAATTGATGTGGCTAGTGTGATATGATTCAAGTCGGGTCATACCCAATAACAAGCCAAACAAACACCGACAAATATTTATTTGTTGATCAGATCAAAACAAATAAATATAAACACCAATTTAGAAACCGGGTTTTCTAAATCATTGCTTTTGCAAATGAACAAGTTTATATATATATATATATTTGTTCATATGGGATTATTTGTTCATTTTTTAAATTAGTTAAACAATGACAAATAATAGTGTGTGTGTTAGTCATATAAAATTAAAATGGTTTAATTTTACATTATAAGGATGCAAGAGTATGTATTTTTTTAAAACCTTTTGAAACATGATGGAGTCCAAGGGAGCCAAAATCGGCCGCCCGTTTGTCTTGGAGATCCCCCTTTTTTTGGTTCCAAGGCCATGCAATAACTCCATTCAAGCTCTCTCTTGCATACCTTTGATTCACACACACACATAAGACAAGTTCTCTCTCTTTTCTTACTCAAGGATCTCGGTTTTGAGCAAAGAAATCCAGAATTTTCAGCTCAGCAAAGAAATGTTCTAGGCTGAAAAGATTCAACAAGAGGAGAGCTCTTCAAGTTGGTGTTGCAAGCCCTAGCAAACGAAGGTGTTTGTACAAGCTTGGGGTATCACTCCTTGAGGTTTTCTTGGTTGAAAACTCAGCCATAAGTCATCTTTAACAGCTCTCATCTTTGGTTGTTAGGAAGCTACAAGGTTGTATATTCTTCTAAGTTTCATATGTCCTTTGTTGTATGCATTTGTATAATGATCCACGGCTTGGGGTTGTTTATTAAATGGGTTTAATAATCATCTTATTAACATGTTTTAAAATCTAAATCCGCTGCGTTTTTCATATACAACAAGAGAATATGAACTTTGATAAACATGTTAAAACCCCTACAGTTTATACAAATTTGCTTGCTAATTTAGACTCCTTAGAATATTACATGTTTCCTAGATATGTCCAGTACATTCTTAACTATGAACTGGGCTCATAGCTAAGGGAAACAGGTAACATTCTTGAATTGGGACAGATGAAGCCCGATATCTTTAAAATACTGGGAAAGTCCACTATTGGATTCTCTCGGGTAGAAACAGCCCTAGTCCCAAAAATGTTAGAGCTCATTGCTCAAGGTGACAACCTAGCAGCACAAGCTAGTGTTGAACCCACACCTGCTACTTCCCAACCACCCACACAGCCTCAAATCTCCATCACCTACCAAAGAAAATACAAACGAACCCCTGCTCAAACTATTCAGTCTATGGAGGTCCCCATATACTCACCCATACAGGAAGAAGTGGACACTGGAGCTCCCATTTCTCAAAAGGAGTAGACCACTCCCATCTCTTCGAGAATCAGTGCTGAGGTTCCTCATGCTCAGCCTGATGAGCTCATTAGCCCTACTGCCTTAAGCCATCACTCTGAGTCTCAACACTCAAGTGATCAACCTTTAGGGGATAGTTACCATCCCCAGCCTATAGATCTCAACCAACCCATTCCCAACCTTGAATTCTATACTGATGAAGATATAGGTTTTAGTGAGTATAATGAATCTCTCTTCTTTCCCTATACTCAAAGAGAGATGAGTATTATTGAGTCTCCTACATCCATCCCGCATCAGTCACCTACAACTGAGGTGGACACTCCTGAACCTGTTTAGGATGTCCATATGGAAGAGGCTCTCACTTCTGAAAGTGATTACACCATTAAGACCTCAACCATGGCAACTCAGCCCACTGACATCTCAACTGAGACTGCCACTGAGCAGAGGAAATTCAGTAGACAAGAACTTAGAACTAGTCATGAGAGAAAGGACTCTGGTCCAATCTTCTCCACCCCCAGTGATTCTTCTAATGAAGATGAGGGGGATCTGAGACTAAAACTGCAAAACCTGTCTAAAACATGCACTTACCTAGTCTCAAAGGTCAGTCATCTTGAATCTCAGGTGACTACCTTAAAACACAGGATCAATGATCACCAACTTGAGATTTCATATCTTAAGGAAAAACTAGCTGGGAGACCCTTGAGGAGAGCTCAACCAGGAACACAAGAACCTATGAATTTGATTGACCTATCCTCCAACTCACTTATGCAAGTGGGTGATGCTACCAAAGAGGGGGAGAAAGTCATTACAGCCATAGAACCTGGGAGTTCCTCCAAGAGAATGAACATTAAGGACTTACCATCCTCACTTGCAACTGTGCATTCTCAGCAACCTCCTCTAGTTCACATTGATGTGGACTACACAGACTTCTTCATATAGAGTCTCTTTGAGGATGGGATACCAAGGGCTATGTCACCTTCACCATCCTTCAATCACATTATTGGGTGGAGGTATGACAACAACAGGAAGGCCCTCATCATCATAAGAGTTCAAGGACAACAAGAAGTCTTCAATTTTCAGAACATGGACTATTATGAAGGTCTGGATCAAGTCAACATGCCACTTGTCAACCCAAGCCAATCAAGACAAGCTGACAGACTGGCTAAAAGAATCCAAGACAGGATCATTGCAGAGTTCAACCTAAGAAGGAGACTAAGGCAATCATGCAATGTCATCGGTCAACTGGATGTTGAGGCAGACCATAAGATTAGCTTCATAGGGGAAACCTTGACTGAAGGCCCGGTGACAGAACCTGAGAGCCCTGTCTCATCATCTCCAACTGCTGCACAGATCCATATTCCTTCTGAGACACCTGCTGGTGAAGGTGCTTCTCAACCTCTCTCTAGCCTGAGCTCAGATGCTGCAACGAGCAATGAAGGCCAAATCTCTCTCCACCCTGAGTCACAAAGTGTTAGGATCAGTGATCTAAGTTTGATTAATTTGAATAGATTGCAACAGAATTTGAACAATGAATTAGACAATTCGCAAGAACACAATTGATATTCAATGAGAAGTAAACGGTTATAGAGAGAGAATTCTACAAAGGAATATTTCATTCATATGCTTTCGTGGTGGCTGAATGTCACACGTTACAACTAGGTCAACATTCCTTATATAGGGAATCTGACGTCTGCTGATGTCACTTGATAGTGACATCTAACAGAATTATACAATTATTGAAACTATACAAACTACTGAGAATCTTCTCAACTACAGAATACATCTTAGAGAATGCTAGTACAAAAACATAAAACTACTGAACTTCAACTATTGAAACTATAACTACTGAAAAGTAAATTACAAGTACTGAAAGGAAATCATCACAACTACTGAAGTTAATAACTTCAGCTGTTGTGACAACTACTGAAGTAATAACTTCAGCTGTTGTGACAACTACTGAAGTTAATAACTTCAGCTATTGTGACAACTACTAATCACTTTGGTCTTCAGTGTTTGTCTTCAGTGTTTGTTCTTAAGACTTTTACTTTCAGACTTTGTCTTCAGCTGATAGCTTCAGACTTTGTCTTCAGTACTTTTCTTTCAGACTTTGTCTTCAGTACTTTTCTTTTAGACTTTGTCTTCAGTCTTTGCTTTCAGACTTTATCTTCAGTAGAAGTCTTCAGATCTTGTCTTCAGACCTTGTAATCAGCTGATGTCTTCAGCTGTTGTGATCTTCTTCAGCAGTTGCAATGTCTGTGGGACTTAGAGGTTTTTTTGATCAGGCTCATTGATTCTTTTGGTCCAACAAACTCCCCCTGAACCAATGCAGCCAAAACCTCTAAACTTATTGATGATCCCACTTATTCTTGGCAGAAACACCCTATTGATCAGCTTCAGAGGTAATCAGTTAAGCACAGGCCGGGAAAAGGTTTCTAATCTTTTGATTGGCTAAGTATGGAACGGAACTCTGTCTTGGGGAAACTAGACACAGAGTATTGTCCCAACCATGAAACCTAATTCCCATTAATGAGTCTGTAAGACTCACTAGCATAGGCCTCAAGGAGAACAACTTGTTCCTCCTTGGTGAGTTCTTCTGCTTCTCCTTGAAGAAGAAGTCTGGGCCATAATACTTAGACATGTATCTCACTATCTTTCCATTCTTCAACTCCACAGTTGTTATCTCTCTGTAAGCAAATTCATCAGGGTGAGAGCCTTCAAGCAACAACTGGAGTTCACTCTTCTAAAGATCTTCAAGTCTTTTGTATAACAACCCCTTCTTGATCATTTTGTTCTCAAGAATAGATTGAGGGGTTCTCTTGGAGTTGTGAGCTCTCTTGAATTCTTCAATGATTTCCCAGGGTGAGACTACCATGGCCAACGTAATTGCAGCATTCAAGGTCTTCTTCACTTGGCCATGATATCTACTTGGTATATTCTTCTTATGAATTCTAGAGCTTACCCTAGGGTCTGGCCAAATCCGCACTCTTTCTCTTTGATGTTGAAAAGTTTGTCTAAGAGTGTACAACCTCAGAGCTTGTTTCTTCATTTCTTGAATGGATGAGGACTGAGGGAAATCCTTATCAACCATCTTGAGAAACTGCTCATCGTGCTGCTTCTGCTATTCTGCTTCTTCAATCTTTCCATTCACCATTTGCATTTGCAAGTCAGGTGTAATCACTTGTTGACTTGTGTGCTCAGGTGTTTTAAGGTTGAGAATAGCAGAGATTGGTAGACAATCTTCATCATCATCCTCTTCTTCATCTTCTTCTACCCTCAACACCCTTCTCCTCCTTCTGGGTGTATTACTGGGTAAGGTTTGAGGTGGTTTTTGGGGTAAAGGGATTGGTTTTGTGGGTTGAGTTGTGGGTGGCTTTGGTTTAGGGATAGATTTGGGAGATTTTATAGATGAGGTTGTGTTTGAGTGGGAGTTTGAGAAGACTGATCTAGCATTTTGGTGGTGAGTTTGGCTTTGGAGAGCTTTGCCATTTCAGTTCTCTTCCCTACACCTGCTTCATTCAGTGCTTCGATGATCAACCCTTTATTATAGCCTCCAGTAGAGCTGATTTTCTAGGTTATCTTCAAGACACTGTCTCTGGACCAGGACTTTATCTCTATCAATGATCTTCCAAGGTATTTGGCAATGAATCTGATCATTATCTCCAATCTTTTCCTCTCCAACACACTATAACCAGCCCATCTTGTTTGAATCACTTCTATTTCCAGCCTTCTGATCTCAGAGTCTAATGTGGCTGTGTCATGACCATGTCTAAAGAGCTGATCTATAATTTTATCCATGGATCTGTTGTGAGCTTCATCAGCGTCTTTGACAAGATCTTCTAAAGATTTTTCTTCATCAGCTTTTGACTAAGCACTTTTCTTTCGCTTGTATGTGATCAGCTGTTCTGAGATCAGTTCTTTCTCCACCTCATCTCTTTTTCAAGTTCTTTCTCATCATCAACTCTTTTCCTTTTCTTTTTTTTCACTGCCTTAGTAGTCTCCCCCTTTTTGGTTGCATTGGGATCAGGGGCTTGAAAGGCAGAAAGAGATTTGTGAACAGCATCATCAATGAGGGTTTGTAGATTTGAGGAGATCCTCTCATCTATGGCTTTATGGACAATCTCAGCAATGATTGGAGTGATGAGAGGTAAGGAGTGTTAAAAGATAGCAACCATCTGCTCAGAGGGGGTTCTGTCCCTGAGAGGTGGTGCCAAAGGTAGAGGCTGGTGGCATAGTTATGTGTGTAGGCGAAGTGTTTGGTGAACCTTCAATTGAAGGTGCCATCTGTGTGGTTATTGGGGTAGATGGACTTTGATCCTGAGACATTTTGGCTAGCAGCTCTTTGAGTCTGCTTACCTCATTCTCTAGGATGGTATTATGGGCTAAAACATCATAGAAAAAGCCCAGGTCATCATCAATCTTTGCTGAATCACCTGACCTCCTGATTGAATCAGGATGAACATGCTCTAAGTGTAGATCAGTAGATGCATGTGCCCCTTGTTCTTGGTACTGGGGACTTCCTGCCTCAGGACTATGTCCTCCATTGGCAGTTGCCTCTAGTGAGGTCTTATGGATGTTACCAATTTTATCCTGATCATTTGCTGAATCAGTAGAAGTGGCAGCCTTACCAGATGTTCTAACCTCCATTTCTACACTTGGAGATTGAACATTGTAACCCCTGTGTTGTTTGTTATCAGAAGCATTTTGGTCCTCCCCCTCAATGGTTGAGGTATTCCCAGTGGTAATTGGTTTCTGGGGAAGGGGTGAGGAATGCAACTGACTTAGCATTTTAGCAACTATCAGTGTTGGGCTTTGAGGGGCAGTTGCATGTGTAGATTGGTCCGAAGCAGATTGCACCCGGGGTGAGAGGTGCTCTTCAATGGTAACCCTCTCAATTAAGATAGGTTCTAGTAATGTGGGATCCCCAATTGTGGTTGCACAGGATCCTGTTGAGAGGATACCTGTGCGGCTTCAGCAGGTTGAGTCTTGGACATAACTGGGGGGTTATAACCAGTATGTGCTTCCTGTATTGGTGGTACAGGGGCATCCTCAGGGGACTCATCTCCCTGAGTAGCCTTTTTGGGCTTTTTGGATTTGGGTTTGGTGGGGACTTTGGATCTGGAAGTGGAGGCTGTGGGTTTCCTCTGCTTGGGTTTTAGCATCCGGGTAGCCCCTTTTAGAGTAGTGTCTGAGTTATGTCTGGAGTATACCTCAGCTAAAATAGCTGGAGCAGGGACCCCAAGACCAACAAGGCCATCAGATTTTAATTGAATCAAAATTATGGCCATCAGAAACCTGGGATAAAGTAACCATCTGTTTGCCACAGGTTTCTAAGCCAGATCCTTTAGTTCCATGATCACTATCTCAGAAAAATTTAGATCTTGACGTTCAAAGATAGAGTACAATACCTGTTGCCACCGTGAAGACATCTCATCCCAAGAAGATGTCTTTGAAGCAAGGCAGACATTCACCATATGAAAGATAAGTCTTTCGGCATCATGGAAGTGCTTTTTAAGAATGGTTGTAGCACTTAAGTCACCTGCATACCGTTATTGATGAAAGACATATCAATGGTGCCTTTCGGGTATTCTTTAGTATAGGTGCCATCATGCAAATTTCGGGTTTTCCGAATGATTCGGGGGTGATGAGCACTTATTTCTGGTTCACCAACGACTGGAGAGTGATTTGGCTATCATTCTCACTAGTTGTTACAGAGACGTTGTTCGAGAATTGGGTTAAGGAATCAGGGCAGTATCAAACTTGTTCCAGAAAGCCGATTTCGGTATTGGGAATCCACCATAAGATCGATGGCAGTATCAAACTTGTTCCAGAAAGCCAATTTTGAAAGGTAGGCAACACAATTATGTCGGGGTTTGAGTTTCATGGTCGCCATTGTTGAGAGAGAGAAGTTTGAAAACGACTAATGAAACGTTTGGCTATAAGTGCATGTATTTATAGGTTAAGAAAAGGCTGAAAAGAAAACGACTAAAAGTGTTGGTGTTATCAGCAGTTGTAAGAAAACAACTGAAGACTTGGTTTTAACTATCAGACGTTTGAAAACAACTGAAGACTTGGTTTTTGTCATCAGTAGTTGTGAAACTACATAAAACCTTGGTTTTGTCTTCAGGTGTTGGAAACAACTGAGGACATGGTGTTAGTCATCAGTAGTTGTGAAACTACTGAAGACATGGTTTGTCATCAGCTGTTGTAAACAACTGAGGACTTGGTGTTAGTCATCAGTAGTTGTGAAACTACTGAAGACATGGTATTGTCATCAGCTGTTTAGGATGAAACAGCAGTTTGTGGAAACGACTGAAGAGAAAATTCTCATCAGTAGTTTTCGTCAATTCTTAGCTTTGCAGCTGTTTCATACTGTCCTCAACACTTACTCATCAGACTTTTTAGTTGTGTTCAGTGGTTTCATAGGACATCAGTACTTATATGTTTTTACTGACATCAGTAGTTATAACTACATCAGTAGTTTGTAACAGAATCAATACATATTGTGACATGTTTACTAATGATCATGAGTACTTGTTTACTGAGATCATCAGTAGTTATCACTTATTCTAGCTGCAGCATACCAAGTCTTAACACAAGGTTTTGGAAAGATGAACTATCCAAAGCCTTAGTAAATATATCTACAAGCTCATCAGCACTAGGCACAAACTTTGGATCAATCAGACCTTTTTCAAAATAGTCCCTAATAAAATGGTGTCTGATTTCTATATGTTTGGTCTTAGAGTGCTGGACTGGATTCTTGACAATGCACAGAGCTGAAGCACTATCCATTAATAATGGAGTCTTAGTCTCTGTAATGCCATAATCCAATACTTGGTTCTGAAACCAGAGTACCTGAGATGTACAACTTGCAGCAGCAATGTACTCTGCTTCAGCAGTGGATGTAGCAACAGATGTTTGTTTCTTACTCTGCCAAGAAATCAAACAGTTGCCTAGGAAATGACATCCACCAGAAGTTGACTTTCTGGTTAACTTACACCCTACATAGTCACTATCAGAAAAAGCAACTAATTTGCTAGAGTGTCCAGTGGAATACCAAAGACCTAGAGATTTTGTACCTTGCAGATATCTAAAGATCCTCTTGACTGCAATCAAATTAGACTCTTTAGGAGCAGCCTGAAATCTAGCACAAACACAAGTTGCAAACATGATATCTGGTCTAGAAGCTGTTAAGTACATCAAGGACCCAATCATACATCTGTAAAGTGTTTCATCAATAGCTTACCTTTCTGATCTGCATCCAGTTGTGTGGTGTTGCACATGGGAGTAGAACAGGCTTACAATTTTGTAAATCAAATTTATTCAAAAGATCTTTTGTATATTTTTACTGATGAATGAAGGTTCCATCAGCCTATTGTTTGATTTGCAAGTATGAGATGCCAATTCAAATGATGTAGAGGAGTCAAAAATCTCATCAGCATTTGTCGTGGATGGAGCTGCTGAAGCTACAGGAACATCAAGTTTAGTGGACTCAGGCAGTTGATCACTAAACATGAAAAGGTGAGTACTGATATCATCATCATCTTCAGTACCACCAGGTGGAAGAGTTTCTGCATAAGATGATTTATCCACATGATTTGCAACTGCTGGAGGTTGATAAGGAACATATTGCAGTATGTCCAAATCAAACAACTCCATAGGGTTTTGTGGAATTTTATCCTTAGGAGATTCATTGAATTTCACATGCAAGGTTTCTTCAACTATCTTTGTTCTGCAGTTGAAGACTCTGCAAGCCTTGCATGTGGATGAAAACCTACAAAATACCCTGCATCCACCTTAGGATCAAATTTGTGGAGTTGATCCTTTGTGTTGAGAATGAAACAAGGACACCCAAAGGCTTTGAAGAATGAAATTAGAGGAGCCAAATGATGTAGAACTTCATATGGAGTCTTCATCAACCTCTGATTTACTAGAACTCTATTCTGCACATAGCAAGCTATATTGACACCTTCAGACCAAAAGGTCAATGGCAAACCAGAGTCAGCCAACATAGACCTTGCAGCTTCAATTAGGGTCCTATTCTTTCTCTCCACTACTCCGTTTTGTTCTGGAGTCCTTGGGATGCTAAACTGCCTCTTGATTCCCTTTGATAGATAAAAATCATCAAGTGTATGGTTTCTGAATTCAGTTCCTTATACACTTGACTGATAGGGAATACTGCTTCTCAACATACAACACAAAGTTTATAATCGTCTGAGCAACCTCATCCTTTGAATGCAAGAAGAAAGTCCATACAAATCTAGTGTAATCATTCACAATTACCAGACAGTATTTCTTCTTTTCCATGCTCATCACTCTCACAGGACCAAATAGATCCATGTGCAGTAATTGCAAGCAGGCAGTGGACTTAGGTTCTTCAATAGGGGGAATGAGACTTTGTGTTGTTTTCCTTTCAAACAAGCAGTGTGGGTTTCATCACATTGGAACTCCTTTATTGGTAGACCTCTCACTAAACTATTGTGGATCAGCTGATTCATGTTTTTGAGATTAACATGACCCAGCCTTCTATGCCACAGTTTAAATTTCTGAGGAGAGGCTTTGGAGAACAGGCAAGGATGACCCTTCAAATCAATCTTCTTTGACAAATCCAAGGCATATACTCTTCCAATCCTTTTGGCCTTCAAGAGAGTATGTTCATCCAGTACCTTGTCAATCAGCCTTAGAACTTTGGAAGACAGAATCTTGCAGTTCTGGCTTGTGAAAAGTGCAATATGCCCTTTATCACACATCTAACTGACACTCCGTAGATTATACTTAAGATTCTCCACATGGTTAACATCATCAAATCTGATATCTCCATTAGACACATATCCTTTCCCAATGATGTACCCTTGGCATCATTTCCAAATGAAACAAACCCCTTCTTTCCTTGAGAGTATTCATTAAGAAGAGAACTGCTTCCAGTCATATGCATAGATCCTCCACTGTCTACATACCCGATGCTCCTTTGGCATGCTGAAGAACCCTGCATTTATCACAAGAACTAGTTAGGTTTTGAGACCCATACCTTTTTGGTTTTAGGTCTGTTTTCATCAACAGTTTTGACGAGAACTTGTTTCTCATGATTAACAGCTGATGAAGATGGAGATGGTGCTGAAATGGATTCCTTGGATTTGGTCTTGGAATGCCTTTTCAGTGGTTTGATCACAGGTGCATCTAGTTGGTTAACTCTCCCAAAAAAATGCTGAACCATCATAACAAGTTGTGTCTGATTTGTAGCTAAAGCTTTCAGCTCTTGGGACATATCCGTACTTGTTTTTGATGAGTTCCTGTGACCCACCATTTCCTCCTTGAAATTCACAGACTTAGTCTGATGTTTGTCATGAGGAGCACTATCAGCTGTTCCATTATAACCCTATCCTTCTTTTTGGATTTGGATGAAGGCATGGGTTTATCACATTGGGATGACTATGGTACAAACTTGGTCTCAAACTCATTTTTCATTTCATCCATCTGGATTTTATGAGCTTATCTCTGTTGAGTTTTGAACCTTTTCTATACCAACATTCATCAAAAAGATGATTGAATTTACCACATATTTCACATGGCTTATTCTTCATCTTGGATTGATCAACTGCTGATGTGAAAACTACTGAAGGTGTGATCTTCAGTACTTTCCTCCTCGCAGTACTTGTGTTAAGTACTGAAGGATCTGTAACAACTGAAGACTTGTTCTTCAGCAGTTCTCAATCCGTCCTGAAAGACCATATGATAGATTCATCAGCAATTGTTAATCCTTTTATTTCAGCTGATTTGAATGCTTTTCAGATGTTGTGACTTGCCCTTCAGTACTTGAGGTACTTTGAGGGACAACATCTGAAGTACTCAGCATCATGTGCTTATCAGTAGTTAACCCATTAGGCAATTGATTTGCTCAGGTATTAACACTGATTTCATCTTCTGATCTTGGGTGATCACTTGAGGATGATACACATGATGATGTGGTTTGGAAATTACTTTCACCTTCAGGTATTACTATTGATTTTGGAGTAAAATCTATATGTGGTGCAATGTGATTGTAACCTATTCCAACTTCACATTCGAAGCAGATTTCTTGCTAAGCAGCATTTCAAATCCCTTGCAGGATGATACCCAACGGTCACACTCAACTTGGTAACTGCAAGTTTTTCTTTGAGTTCTCTGTGGTTCTCAAGAATTACCTCTAGCTTAGCCTTTTCATCATTTAATTGGCATTTAAGCTTATAATCTCATTATCTTTATCATTAAGAACAGACTCATACTCAGCTTTTCTTTTGGAAAGGGTTTGCTCAAGCTCAAGATTTTGATTTATTAAGCTACATTTTCCTCTCTAATAGAGATAAATGCAACTATGCAGATTCAGAACATAGCTTGGCCTTAGCCTTAGAGGATAGCTGAGTTACTTGTGATGAAGATGCATTGGAGCATGAACTCTCAGTAGACTCCAGGGCCATGAGAGCAAGATTCCCTATAAAGGATGTTCACCACCATGTTGACCATCACTAGCAAATAAATGCTCATTACCAGAGAGATCATCTGGTAAACTGCTCCAGTCAACGACACCAAGGGTGAAGAAGCTGTGATGAGGTTGTGATTAAGATGATTGAGATGGTAGAGGCTCAGGTAAGGCTTGAGGTTGTTGTGCAATACGAACTTGAGCTGGATTTGGATGTGGCATGTAATAGCAGGGATATGGATATGACATTGGACCCTGATGGACAAAATATGCAGGAGATATAGGTTGTGCATGATGACCAGAACTAGCAGGATGTTGCCCTCTGTTTTGTGGAATATTGCTTGGAAAAGTCACAAAGGGTGCAGAGGAGTTAGATCTAGTTGATCTACACTCTCTTGCAAAGTGTCCAAGCCTATGGCATTTGTGAGACCTCAACTTACTCTTGTCAAAACCAACTTTGGTTTTGCCAGAGAGTCCTGGAAATTTCCTACCAGTTCTCTTGTAGAACTTTTGGGATCTGATATTAATCAGGCCATTGGCTCAAAATATCATCTCTTCTAAGCATCATGAGCAATACCCTTGGCAAAACCAAAGTTGGTTTTGACAAGAGAACTGGTAGGAAATTTCCAGGACTCTCTGGATATTTTGAGCCAAATGGCCTTGATTAATATCAGATCTCAAAAGTTCTACAAGAGAACTGGTAGGAAATTTCCAGGACTCTCTGGCAAAACCAAAGTTGGTTTTGACAAGAGTAAGTTGAGGTGTCACAAATGCCATAGGCTTGGACACTTTGCAAGAGAGTGTAGATCAACTGGATCTAACTCCTCTGCACCCTTTGTGACTTTCCAAGCAATAGTCTACAAAACAGAGGGCAACACCTGCTAGTTTTGGTCATCATGCACAACCTATATCTTCTGCATATTTTGTCCATCAGGGTCCAATGTCATATCCATATCCCTGCTATTACATGCCACAGCCAAATCCAGCTCAAGTTCATATTGCACAACAACCTCAAGCCTTACCTGAGCCTCTACCATCTCAATCATCTCAATCACAACCTCATCACAGCTTCTTCACCCCTGGTGTTGTTGACTGGAGCAGTTTACCAGATGATCTCTCTGGTGATGGTCAACATGGTGGTGAACATCCTTTTTGGAATCTAGCTCTTATGGCCCTGGAGTCTACTGAGAGTTCATGCTCCAATGCATCTTCATCATAGATAACCCAGGTATCCTCTGAGGCTAAGGCCAAGCTATGTTCTGAATCTTGCATAGCTACATTTATCTCTATTAGAGAGGCAAATGTAGCTTTAATTAATCAAAATCTTGAGCTTGAGCAAACTATTTCCAAAAGAAAAGCTAATTATGAGTCTATCCTTAAGGATAAGATGAAGAGATTTATAAGCATAAATGAAAATTAAATGATGAAAAAGTTAAGCTAGAGGTAATTCTTGAGAACCACAGAGAACTCAAAGAAAAACTTGCAGTTACACAAGTTGAGTGTGACCGCTGGGTATCATCGTGCAAGGGATTTGAAATGCTGCTCAGCAAGCAATCTGCTTCAAATATGAAGTTTGGAATAGGTTACAACCACATTGCACCACCTATAGATTCTACTCCAAAATCAATAGTAAATCCTGAAGGTGAAAGTAATTTCCAAACCACATCATCAAGTGTATCATCCTCAAGTGATCACCCAAAATCACAAGATGAAATCAGTGTTGATACCTCAGCAAATCAATTGCCTGATGGGTCAACTACTGATAAGCACATGAAGCTGAGTACTTCAGATGTTGTCCCTCAAAGTACCTCAAGGACTGAAGGGAAAGACACAACATCTGAAAAACATTTCAAATCAGCTGAAATAAAAGGATTAACAACTGCTGATAGAGAACAACTGATGAACAAGTCTTCAGTTGTTACAGATCCTTCAGTACTTAACATAAATACTGAAAGGAGGAAAGTACTGAAGAGCACACCTTCAGTAGTTTCCACATCAGTAGTTGATCAATTCAAGATGAAGAATAAGCCATGTGAAATATGTGGTAAATTCAATCATCTTTCTGATGAAAGTTGGTACATAAAGGGTTCCAAACTCAACATAGATGAGCTTATTAAAATCCAGATGGATGAAATGAAAAATGAGTTTGAGACCAAGTTTGTACCACAGTCATCCCAATGTGATAAACCCAAGCCTTCATCCAAATCCAAAAGAGGATAGGGTTTATCATAAAACAACTGATAGTGCTTCTCATGATAAACATCAGACTAAGTTTGTGAATTTCAAGGAGGAAATGGTGCCACAGGAACTCATCTACAGAAGTACTGATATGTCACAAAAGCTGAAAGCTTTGGCTACAAATCAAACACAACTTGTTATGATGGTTCAGCATTTGTTGGGGAGAGTTAACCAACTAGATGCACCTATGATCAAACCACTGAAAAGGCATTCCTCCTAAATCCAAGGAATCCGTTCAGCACCATCTCCTTCTTCATCAGCTGTTAATCACAGAAAAAAGTTATGGTTAAATCTGTTGATGAAAATAGACCCAAAACCAAAAAGGTTGGGTCTCAAAACCTAACTAGTTCTTTATGATAAATGCAAGGTTCTTTAGCATGCCAAAGGAGCATCTGGTATGTAGACAGTGGAGGATCTATGCATATGACTGGGAGCAGTTCTATTCTTAATGACTACTCTCAAGGATAGAAGGGATTTGTTTCATTTGGAAATGATGCCAAGGGTTACATCATCGGGAAAGGATATGTGTCTAATGGAGATATCAGATTTGATGATGTTACCATGTGGGAATCTCAAGTATAATCTACTAGTGTCAGTCAGATGTGTGATAAAGGGCATGTTGCACTTTTCACATGCTAGAACTGCTGGATTCTGTCTTCCTAAGTTCTAAGGTTGATTGACAAGGTATTGGATGATCATACTCTCCTGAAGGCCAACAGGATTGGAAGATATGCCTTGGATTTTTCACAGAAGATTGATTTGAAGGGTCATCCTTGTCTGTTCTCCAAAGCCTCTCCTCAGGAATCTAAACTGTGGCATAGAAGGCTGGGTCATGTTAATCTTAAAAACATGAATCAGCTGATCCACAATAGTTTAGTGAGAGGTCTACCAATAAAGGAGTTCCACTGTGATGAAACCTGCACTGCTTGTTTAAAAGGAAAACAACAAAAAGTCTCATTCCCTCCTATTGAAGAATCTAAGTCCACTGTCTGCTTGCAGTTACTGCACATGGATCTATTTGGTCCTGTGAGAGTGATGAGCATGCCAAAGAAGAAATACTGTCCGTTAATTGTGGATGATTACTCCAGATTTGTGTGGACTTTCTTGTTGCATTCAAAGGTTGAGGTTACTCAGACGATTATAAACTTTGTGTTGTATGTTGAGAAGCAGTATTCCCTATCAGTCAAGTGTATAAGGAGTGATAATGGAACTGAATTCAGAAACCATACACTTGATGATTTTTATCTATCAAAGGGAATCAAGAGGCAGTTTAGCATCCCAAGGACTCCAGAACAAAACGGAGTAGTGGAGAGAAAGAATAGGACCCTAATTGAAGCTGCAAGGTCTATGTTGGCTGACTCTGGTTTGCCATTGACCTTATGGTCTGAAGCTGTCAATATAGCTTGCTATGTGCAGAATAGAGTTCTAGTAAATCAGAGGTTGATGAAGACTCCATATGAAGTTCTACATCATTTGGCTCCTCTAATTTCATTCTTCAAAGCCTTTGGGTGTCCTTGTTTCATTCTCAACACAAAGGATCAACTCCCAAATTTGATCCTAAGGTGGATGCAGGGTATTTTGTAGGTTATTCATCCACATGCAAGGCTTACAGAGTCTTCAACTGCAGAACAAAGATAGTTGAAGAAACCTTGCATGTGAAATTCAATTAATCTCCTAAGGATAAAATTCCACAAAACCCTATGGAGTTGTTTGATCTGGACATACTGCAATATGTTCCTTATCAACCTCCAGCTGTTGCAGATCATGTGGATAAATCATCTTCTACAGTAAGTCTTCCACCTAGTGGTACTCAAGATGATGATGATATCAGTACTCACCTTTTCAAGTTTAGTATGAGTCTGCTAAAATTGATGTTCCTGTAGCTTCTGTAGCTCCATCCACAACAAATGCTGATGAGATTTCTGACTCCTCTACATCATTTGACTGCCATCTAATACTTGGTTTCAAGAATCTGGATCACCATTTGACGCTGCTGAATCGGCTACAAACACTTGCACTGATCTTATAGTATACCAAGAGCTGAAGAATCACCCCATGTTTCAAATCATTGGTGATATCAATGCTGGTGTCTTAACCAGAAGTCAATTGTCTAACTTCTGCTTCTATGCTCTCTTCATCAGTCAGCTAGAGCCAAAGAACTATCATGTTGCTTTAAGAGACAATGGATGGGTTGAAGCCATCAGCTTGAGCTACTTCAGTTCAAAAAGCAGCAAGTGTGGGAACTAGTTCCTCTACCCCCAGGTAAGTGTGCAATAGGCACTAAATCGGTGTTTAGGAATAAAACTGATGAAAATGGGCTTATTGTCAAGAACAAGGCTAGACAGGTTGTACAAGGGTTTTCACAAGAAGAAGGTATTGATTATGATGAAACCTTTGCCCCTGTAGCCAGACTAGAGGCAATTAGATTGTTCTTAGCCTATGCTGCATTCCACAATCTTAAAGTTTTTCAAATGGATGTCAAGAGTGCATTTTTATATGGTAAAATAAAAGAAGAGGTTTATATGTGTCAACCACCAGGTTTTGAGGACAGTAAACATCCTGATTGGGTGTATCAACTTGATAAGGCTCTTTATGGGTTGAAGCAAGCTCCTAGAGCCTGGTATGAAACACTTTCAAATTTTCTTCTTAAAAATAATTTCACTAGAGGCTCCATAGATAAAACTTTGTTTATTAAGAAAGTGGATCAACATAAGCTACTTGTTTAAATTTATGTTGATGATATTATTTTTGCATCCTCTGATCCCCAGTTGTGTGATGATTTTACAAGTTTAATGAAACAAAAGTTTGAAATGAGTGCAATAGGAGAATTACAGTTCTTTCTAGGCTTGCAAGTCAAACAAAAGGCTGATGGAACCTTTATTCATGAATCAAAATATACAAAAGAACTTTTGAATAAGTTTGATTTACAAAATTCTAAGCCTGTTCTACTCCCATGTGCAACACCACACAACTGGATGCAGATCAGAAAGGTAAAGCTGTTGATGAAACACGTTACAGATGTATGATTGGGTCCTTGATGTACTTAACAACTTCTAGACCAGATATCATGTTTGCAACTTGTGTTTGTACTAGATTCCAGGCTGCTCCTAAAGAGTCTCATTTGATTGCAGTCAAGAGGATCTTTGGATATGTGCAAGGTACACAATCTCTAGGTCTTTGGTATTCCACTGGACACTCATGCAAATTAATTGCTTTTTCTGATAGTGACTATGCACGGTGTAAGTTAACCAGAAAGTCAACTTCTGGTGGATGTCAATTCCTAGGCAACTGTTTGATTTTGGTAGAGTAAGAAACAAACATCTGTTGCTACATCCACTGCTGAAGCAGAGTACATTGCTACTGCAAGTTGTACATCTCAGGTACTCTGGCTTCAAAACCAATTATTGGATTATGGCATTACAAAGACTAAAACTCCATTATAATGGATAGTGCTCTAGCTCTGTGTATTGTCAAGAATCCAGTCCAGCACTTTATGTCCAAACATATAGAGATCAGACACCATTTTATTAGGGATTGTTTTGAAAAAGGTCTGATTGATCCGAAGTTTGTGCCTAGTGTTGATGAGCTTGCAGATATATTTACTAAGCCTTTGGATAGTTCAACTTTCCAAAACCTTGTGTTAAGGCTTGGCATGCTGCAGTTAGAATAAGTTATAACTACTGATGATTTCAGTAACAAGTACTAATGATCATTAGTAAACATGTCACAAATATGTACTGATTCTGTTAAAAGAAACTGATGCAGTTACAACTACTGATGTAGTTATAACAAATGATGTCAGTAAAAACAGATAAGTACTGATGTCCTATGAAACAACTGAAAACAGCTAAAAAGTCTAATGAGTAAGTGTTGAGGACAGTATGAAACAGCTGAAAAGCTAAAAATTGACGAAAACTACTAATGAGAATTTTCTCTTCCGTTGTTTCCACAAACTACTGTTTCACCTTAAACAACTGATGACAAAACCATGTCTTCAGTAGTTTCACAACTACTAATGACTAAAACCAAGTCTTCAGTTGTTTTCAAACGTTTGATAGTTAAAACTAGTCTTCAGTTGGTTTTCATAACAACAAAGGCCAACACCAACACTTTCAGTCGTTTTCTTTTCAGCCTTTTCTTAACCGATAAATACTTGCACTTATAGCCAAACGTTTCATTAGCCGTTTTTCAAAATTTTTCTCTCTCAACAATGGCGACCATGAAATGCAAATCCCGACACAACTGTGTTGCCTACCTTTCGAAATCGGCTTTCTGGAACAAGTTTGACAATGCCATCGATCTTATGGTGGATTCCCAATACCGAACAGCTTTTCTTCTAAATCCTACAATATACCCTGATTCCTTAACCCAGTTCTGGACCAACGTCTCTGTAATAACTAGTGAGATGATAGCCAACTCACTCTCCAATCGTTGGTGAAAAAGAAACAGGTGCTCATCACCCCCGAATCATTCGCAAAACGCTAAATTTGCATGATGGCACCTATGTTAAAGAATACCCTAAAGGCACCACTGATAAGTCTTTCATCAATAATGGTATGAAGGCGACATAAGTGCTACAACCATACATAAAAAGCACTTCCATGATGCTGAACGACTTATCTTTCATATGGTGAATGTCTGTCTTGCGTCAAAGACATCTTCTTGGGATTAGATGTCTTCCCGATGGCAACAGGTATTGTACTCTAACGCCAAAATCTAAATTTTTCTGAGATAGTGTTCATATGGAACTAAGGATCAAGCTTAGAAACTTGTGGCAAACAGATGGCTACTTTATCCCAGGTTTTTTATGGCCATAATTTTGAATCAATTAAAATCTGATGGCCTTGTTGGTCTTGGAGTCCCTCCTCCAGCTGTTTTAGCTGAGGTATACTCCAGACATAACTCAGACCTTAGTCTAAAAAGGGCTGCCCGGATGCTAAAACTAAGTAGAGGGAACCACAGCCTCCACTTCCAGATCCAAAGTCCCCACCAAACCCAAATCCAAAAAGCCCAAAAAGGCTACTCAGGGAGATAGTCCCCTAAGGATGCCCCTGCACCACAAACACAGGAAATACATACTGGTTCTAATCCCCCAGTTATGTCCAAGATTCAACCTGCTGAAGCCGCACAGGTATCCTCTCAACAGGATCCTGTTGCAACCACAATTAGGGATCCCACATTTCTGGAACCTATCTCAATTAAGAGGGTTAGCATTGATAAGCACCTCTCACCGGGTGTAATCAGCTGCGGACCAATCTCCACATGGAACCGCCACTCAAAGCCCAACACTGATAGTTGCTAAAGTGCTGAGTCAGTTGCATTCCTCACCCCCTCCCAGAAACCCTTATCACTGGGAATACCTCAACCATTGAGGGGGAGGACAAAATGCTTCTCATAACCTACACATAGGGGTTACATTGTTCAATCTCCAAGTGTAGAAACGGAGGTTAGAACTCTGGTAAGGCTGCCACTTCTACTGATTCAGCAAATGATCAGGATGAAGTTGGTAACATCCATAAGACCTTACCAGAGGCAACTGCCAATAAAGGACACAGTCCTGAGGCAGGAAGTTCCCAGTACCAAGAACAAGGGGCACATGCTTCTATTGATCTACACTTAGAGCATGTACATCCTGATTCAATCAGGAGGTCAGGTGATTCAGCACAGACTGATGATGACCTAGCTTTTTCTATGATGTATTAGCCCATAATACCATCCTAGAGACTGAGGTGAGCAGACCCTAGAGCTGCTAGCCAAAATGTCTCAGGATCAAAGTCCATCTAACCCAAAAACCCCACAGATGGCACCTTCAATTGAAGGTTCACCAAACACTGAGCCTACACACTTAACTGAGCCACCAACCACTACTTTTGGCACCACCTCTCAGGGACAGAACCCCTCTGAGCAGATGGTTGCTATCTTTCAAAACGCCTTACCTCTCATCACTACCATCATCACTGACATAGTGCATAAAGCCATTGATGAGAGGATCTTTCAATCTACAAACCCTCATTCATGATGTGTTCACAAATCTCTTTCTGCCTTTCAAGCCCCTGATCCCAATGCAACCAAAAAGGGGAGACTTCCAAGTCTAAGGCAGTGAAAGAAAAGAAAAGAAAAAGAGTTGATGATGAGAAAGATTTGCAATAGAGAAGGAGGTGGAGAAAGAACTGATCTCTGAATAGCTGATCACAGATAAAGAGAAGGAAGATCAACTGATCACATATAAAAGAAAGAAAAGTGCTGAGTCAAAAGCTGATGAAGATAAATCCTTAGACGATCTTGTCAAAGATGATGATGAAGCTCACAACAGATCCATGGATAAAATTATAGATAAGCTCTTTCGACAAGGTCATGACACAGCCACACTAGACACTGAATCAGAAGGCTGGAAATAGAAGAGATTCAAACTAGATGGGCTGGTTATAGTGTGTTGGAAGGGAAAGATTGGAGATAATGATCAGATTCATTGCCAAATACCTTGGAAGAGCATTGATAGAGATAAAGGCCTGGTCCAGAGACAGTATCTTGGAGATAACCAAGCGAATCTGCTCTGCTGGAGGCTATAATATAGGGTTGATCATCGAAGCACTAGATGAAGCAGGTGCAGGGAAGAGAACTCAAATGGCAAAGCTCTCCAAAGCCAAACTCACCACCAAAATGCTAAGTCAGTCTTCTCACACTCCCACTCAAACACAACCCTTATCTCTAAAATCTCCCAAATCTATCCCTAAAAGCCACCCACAACTCAACCCACAAAAGCAATTCCATTACCCCAAAAACCACCTCAAACCTTACCCAGTGATACACCCAGAAGGAGGAGAAGGGTGTTGAGGGTAGAAGAAGATGAAGAAGAGGATGATGATGAAGATTGTCTGCCAATATCTATTGTTCTCAACCTTAAAACACCTGAGCACAGAAGTCAACAACCCATTACACCTGACTTGCAAATGCAGATGGTGAAGGTAAAGATTGAAGAAACAGAACAGCAGAAGCAGCACGATGAGCAGTTTCTCAAGATCGTTGACAAGGATTTCCCTCAGTCCTCATCCATTCAAGAGATGAACAAACAGGCTCTGAGGCTGTACACTCTTAGACATACTTTTCAACATCAAAGAGAAAGAGTGCGGATCCGGCCAGACCCCAGGGTAAGTTCTAGATTTCATAAGACGAATATACCAAGTAGATATCATGCCAAGTGAAGAAGACCTTGAATGCTGTAATTACGTTGGCCATGGTAGTCTCACCCTGGGAAATCATGAATAATTCAAGAGAGCTCACAACTCCAAGACAACCCCTCAATCTATTCTTGAGAACAAAATGATCAAGAAGGGGTTGTTATACAAAAGACTTGAAGATCTTCAGAAGAGTGAACTCCAGTTGTTGCTTGAAGGCTCTCACCCTGATGAATTTGCTTACAGAGAGATAACAACTATGGAGTTGAAGAATGGAAAGATAGTGAGATACCTGTCTGAGTATTATGGCCCAGAGTTCTTCTTCGAGGGAGAAGCAGAAGAACTCACCAAGGAGGAACAAGTTGTTCTCCTTGAGGCCTATGCTAGTGAGTCTTACAGACTCATTAATGGGAATTAGGTTTCATGGTTGGGACAATACTCTGTGTCCAGTTTCCCCAAGACAGAGTTCCCTTCCATACTTAGCCAATCAAAAGATTAGAAACCTTTTTCCGGCCTGTGCTTAACTGATTACCTCTGAAGCTGATCAAGAGGGTGTTTCTGCCAAGAATAAGTGGGATCATCAATAAGTTTAGAGGTTTTGGCTGCATTGGTTCAGGGGGAGTTTGTTGGACCAAAAGAACCAATGAGCCGGATCAGAAAAATCTCTAAGTCCCACAGACATTATAACTGCTGATGAAGATCACAACAACTGAAGACATCAGCTGATTTCAAGGTCTGAAGACAAAGTCTGAAGCCATCAGCTGAAGACAAAGTCTGAAAGTAAAGTACTAAAGAACAAAGACTAAAGACAAAGAATGAAGACCAAAGTGATCAGTATTGTCACAACAGCCGAAGTAATTAACTTCAGTAGTTGTGATGGTTTCCTTTCAGTACTTGTAATTTACTTTTCAGTAGTTATAGTTTCAGTAGTTGTAGTTCAGTAGTTTTATGTTTTTGTACTTAAGCATTCTCTGAGATGTAATCAGTAGTTGAGAACATTCTATGTAGTTTGCATAGTTTTAGTAGTTTGAATAATTTCGTTAGATGTCACTATCAAGTGACGTCAGCAGACGTCATATTTCCTATATAGGGAATGTTGACCTAGTTGTAACGTGTCACACTCAACCACCACGAAAGCATATGAATGAAATATTTCTTTTGCAGAATTCTCTCTTTCTATAACCGTTTACTGTTACATTGAATATCAATTGTGTTCTTGTGAATTGTTTAATTCATTGTTTGAATTCTGCTGCAATACTCTCTAATTAATCAAACTTAGATCACTCATCCTAACATCATCTGTTCCACCAAATTGTTCCTTCAATGCATTCCAGAGGTCATGAGCAGTTTCATGATGCATAAGCCTATAATAGATTTCATTAGGCAGAGCCATGGCCAGAATACCATGCGCTTTAGCATCAATCTCAAACAATTTTCGATCCTCATCTGAGTATTGTTCCTTCTTCTTTGGAACCATTTGGTTGGTTTCCGGATTGTTCCCCATAGGCTTGTGTGGACCATGTACCACAGATGTCCAACAACCAAAACTGTTAACAGATAGGTGATGAAGCATTCTTCGTTGCCATATGTTATACTCACTCCTAACCAGCATCGGAGGCTTGGTTGAGGAACCAGTATTGTGAGGGTCATTAGAAGGAGTAGTCACTCTCAGATTCAACCAAATTCAATTAAGTTTTAACTGATTTAGTGCAAAACACAACAAACTCAATATGAACCAAGAGAAAACTCAAAGCAAATAACCGAAAGCAGCAGAAATTCAATGATCTATAACCAATTCTTGCAAATATGCTAATTCAATCAAACATAGATATTGAAATAGCAGTTTCAATGATCAACTGTTAGATCGAACAATTATTAACCTGCTCTGATACTATTTGTTAGGATCAGTGATCTAAGTTTGATTAATTTGAATAGATTGTAGCGGAATTTGAACAATGAATTAGACAATTCGCAAGAACACAGTTGATGTTCAATGAGAAGTAAACGGTTATAGAAAGAGAGAATTCTGCAAAAGAAATATTTCATTCATATGCTTTCGTGGTGGCTGAATGTTACACGTTACAACTAGGTCAACGTTCCTTTTATAGGGAATGTGACGTCTAACAGAATTATACAAACTACTGAAACTATACAAACTACTGAGAATGTTCTCAACTATTGAATACATCTCAGAGAATGCTAAGTACAAAAACATAAAACTACTGAACTACAACTACTGAAACTATAACTACTGAAAAGTAAATTACAAGTATTGAAAGGAAATCATCATAACTACTAAAGTTAATAACTTCAGCTATTGTGACAACTACTGCTCAGTTTGGTCTTCAGTCTTTGTCTTCAGTCTTTGTTCTTCAAACTTTTACTTTCAGACTTTGTCTTCAGCTGATAGCTTCAGACTTTGTCTTCAGTACTTTTCTTTCAGACTTTGTCTTCAGTACTTTTCTTTCAGACTTTGTCTTCAGTACTTTTCTTTCAGACTTTGTCTTTAGTCTTTGCTTTCAGACTTTGTCTTCAGTAGAAGTCTTTAGATCTTGTCTTCAGACCATGTAATCAGCTGATGTCTTCAGCTGTTGTGATCTTCTTCAGCAGTTGCAATGTCTGTGGGACTTAGAGGTTTTTCTGATCAGGCTCATTGGTTCTTTTGGTCCAACACAATGGTCAGAGAGTGACAAAGGGAAAAGAAAGATGACATCTGAGGAGATTAAGGAGGAGTAAAGAGAGAGGAAAAGGAGGCTAAGGGGAGAAAGTTCCTCTACTGAGTCTCCAAGACTCATGGAGTCTGTAATCAGGGCTGCCTACAGACCAGATACTCAGAATGATGAGTTAATGGCAGTTAGGATCAACTATCTATAGACTAGGAACTATGACATAGATAATGTAATTTCTCTCCCCTTGGATGAATTGAATGAGCTGGTTGATCTGGAAAGGTCAAGAGAGAACAAGGAGGCAGAAGATACAGAACTCCTAGTACAAGTCAAAGAAGAGAGAAGAAGAAAAAGATGGTACAAAGGTATGGCTACCCTCTCACTAGTTCAAGAAAGTCCTGAACAAGAGGATGTGGTTCAACAAGAACCTCAGGTAGATAGGGAAGAAGACAAAATCAAGATGATTAACTACCTGAGTGCCATAGGCCTTTATTAGGTAGATGCACTCCTTCCCTTACCTTATGACTATATTGAGTTTGAGTATTTAAAACAACTTGAGCTGAAGTTAGTCAAGGAAAGAAAGACAACAAAGAAGAAGCTGAGGGAAGAAGCTGCAAAGTCAAGAGCCATCATCCAAAAGAGCATGAAGAAGTCTGCTGATAAGTAGAGGATGATGAGCTTCTTGAAGCTGTATGGATTCTCTGGAAGGAGATTTGGACCCATGTCTCTATCCACTATGGATGAGCATATCAGAGTAATCAAGCAGATGATTAAGAGTGGAGAGCTCACTATCTTACACTCCACTCCAAGTCAGGCCCCACCTGAAGTGGAGGTTAAGGTTGAACAAACAGACACAACACAACCCAGACCTCCTGCTAATGCTCAGCAAGCTTCATTTCTCATCCACAGCAGGGTCAACCTCCCTCTCCATCTGAACCTGAGAGAGAGGAAGTCCCAACTGAGAAAGACAGTGAAGATCAATCTGGTGCTGCAGGCCAGTCTTCTCAATAAAAATTTGGAAAGAGAAGGAAAAGGATGGCTTCTAAACCAAAGTCTAAGAAGAAAAAGAAGCCTGCATCCCCTTCTGAACCTCAGGATGAATCAGAATAGCCTGAGGATATGCAGCCAGAGGAAGCTCAATCAACTCCAACTTCAGTAGCTCCTCTAGCATCAGGAAGACCCATCTTGTCTTGGACATACACCACAAATCCAGAAAGATGGCATGTTATTAGTGATCAAGGCATTGAAGACATCTATATATGGCAAGATATGTTTCAGTTGCCTCTGCATGACCTCTTTGACATGAGAAGACACTTTGACAACCTGAAGGATCCTAATCATCTTATGATGAAAGGAATGGTGATCATCATAATGAGGACTATTAATATCTGAAGTTTTCTAAATGTTTTGGTAGCATTAGCCTAGGGGGAGTTTGTAGATATTAATGAAAAGGCTGATGCAACCTAAACATCTTTAGTCTTTCCTGCATGCTGCACAAGTGCATTAAAGTGGAATGCTTCAGAAGTTTCACATGTGCAACAGAAATACTCTAAGTGTGAAATCTTCCGAAGCCAAGACCAACATCTTCCGAAGCCAGAGATGAAGTCTTCTGAAGCCTCAGAGACAAAGTCTTTCGAAGCATCAAGTTCATAAAGACAGATTTCTTCCGAAGACTTTTAGTAACATGCTTTATCTGATGTACTGTTCCATAAAGCTGGACACCTTTCCGCTGTAACTCTGCAAGTCACCAACTAACATGGTTTGGTGAAAAGGTCCATGCTTTTGGTAACTGTACATTGAGGTCTTGAGTTTGTAACTTTCTACTTTATGTACTTTATCCTTTTTGTAATAGATAAGGATGTGAGCTATGGCATGTCATAGTCACTAGTCAAATGGCAATCTGCCTTTTGACTCTACAATTGATTTTGTGTGTGTCTAGTCAATTGTATCCAGCTGGCTTTCAAAGTATAGCTGGCTGTAGGATGTTGTATAAGTATCTCATGTTCTTGTATTTTTCGAATATGCTTTTGTAACACTTGTAATAGAACATAGAGAAGGCAATATACTGCATTCTTGAAAACCAAACACTTGTGTTTTTTGTGTTCTGTCTCATATATTACTTGTGTTCTTAGTGTCACCACTTGGTTAATCCAGTTTATTGTTTGATCTAAGTTTAGTTTATCTCCTCTTTGTGTTGTTGTGTTGTAACTCTACACCCTTCAACGATCCTACACTTTTACACTGGGAGTGTGCACATTGAAAGTCATATTGACTGACTCCTCAACTACTTTAGTTTTGAGATTGTATACTTTATAATCCTTGACTTAGGAAAGTTTCCAATAAGGTGTCCATCATCTAATTCTCATCAAACTTGGGAATTATAACTTCGGTATTCAAGATGGTTCAAGGACATCCAAATGACCTGAGAAAACCAATGAAAGGTTTCCTCTTGTGCCAAAGTTCATAAGGAGTTTTTCCATGTGTCTTAACTACTAAACTCTGTTTTGCACATAGCAAGCAGTGTTCACTACTTATGCCCAAAAGGTGATGGGTAGTTTTGAGTCAGACAATCTAGTTCTTGCAACTTCAATTAGTGTCCTGTTTCTCCTTTCAACAACATCGTTTTGCTGAGGAGTTCTGGGAGTACTATATTGTCTTGTAAAACCCTTTTCTTCATAAAATCTATCAAAGATTTGGTTTTTAAATTTAGTTCCTTGATCACATCTTATGGTTTTGACCTTGTGATCATATTGATTCTCAATCTTTAAGATGAAATTCTTTAGAATCTAGGGGTCTTATTCTTAGTTCTAAGAAAAAAACCCAAGTGAATCTTGTAAAATCATCTGTGATCACTAAACAGTAAGAGGCCCTTCCTAGACTTATTACACTTGTGGGGCCAAAGAGATCCGTATGTAATAAGCATAGGGGGTAGTGATTGAGTTTCTTTCCTTTGGCTGGTGAGATACCTTGTGTTGCTTATTTTCGGTTCAACTAATCTAAAGTTCTGCAAAGACTTTGAGAAGCTGATGAATAAAAAATTTGAAATGAGTGCCATGGGGGAACTCAAACTAGTCAAACAGTAACAGACCCTTCCTAGACTCATTACAGTGCTATCTTTGTCATTTGATTAGAGATAACTTTGAAAATGGATTAATCAAACTAGTCAAAGTTAACACAAATAAACAATATGTTGATTTGTCCACCAAAGCTTTTGATTAGTAAATATTTAAGTATCTTGTATAAACTATTGGGATGATTAACTTTGAGTAGCTTTTCTTAAAACTAACACATATTATTTCTAAAACTTGTGTGTTCTAAGTTGTCTATTTTATCACCTTCATATGCCCTTGTTTACTTTGGAAGAAAAATCTTTTTAAAAGACATTCTTTAGATTTTAAAATTTTTGATTATTTTATTTTTCGGAAGATATGTATTTACCTTTAGAAGAAAGTTATGTCTTGAATAAACAAATAACTGCTTGAGTAGATTTACTTTGGATTTTTATACATATATTCTTTAAAGCTTAAATTTTTGTTGAGTACTTGTATGTTTTTGAAAATAATTTTCTAAATTCTCAGAAGTTTTATTATTCCAAGAATAAAATTCTTTTAGTAGAAATCTCTTCCAAAGCAACATTTTTAATACTCTTTGGAATATCTTCCGAAGTAATTTTGTATTACAAAGCTTTTCATTAAAACTTCCGAAGTAAAATTACATGAAGATTTTAGACATCCAAGAAAACTACCTTTTGGGAACTTTTTTAAAGTTGGGACCGACATGCAGATTTCAAAGTTTATCCTCTTTCATTAACTTTGTCTTAGATCCATTTCATATATATACCCAACAGTTTCACTTTCTTTCACTATCTTCTTCATCTAACATATTTCCAAAACCTAAATTCACCCTCAAACCGTCTTTGTTCTTATCTTTCTTCACCTTTAAGCTTTCTAAATGGCCAACCTCAACTGTAGAAACAACCTAGATTTTTTCATGCAACTCCATAGGCAACATAATTAGGTTGCTTGGTTGGACTTTGAGAAAGTTCCAAGTTTGTGAGAGGACTGTCGTTTTCTTTTGTAGATACATGATGTTCCTAGTTTATGAGCTTAAATGTAAAAGTCATTCATTTCTTACATATTTGTAATGTGACAATGTAATGAATTATGATATATGCTTTGATGTTTATTTATCTTTAATTCATATGTATGACTTTTCATATAGGTTCGAGGTTGTTGTACATAGTTCTTAGTCAATAATGATTGAGAAATGTGTTCAACCTAGTCGGGTGATTATTCATGCTAATGGACCATACTCATGAATATATAATGCTTATGGACCAGTCATACGACTGAAACAGGAGACTGGATCAGTTGTATGATTGAGACATAAGATTGACTCAGTCGTACCACTGAACCTTTAGTCGTGTGTTTGGATCAATCACATGAGTTAGTCGCATGACTGAACCATGCTAATGGTTCAGTCGTACGAATGGCAACCAATAACCTATAAATACCACCAAATTCATGGAAAAACAAAACACTTCAAGAGATACTTCAAATACACATAAACCCTAGCTGTCCATAGCGTCCCAAACAGCCTGTCCAAGTTCATAGTTCATTCCTGATCGATTTCTACTTATTCTTAAGATTTAGTTCAATCTTATATTGATCGGGTTATTGTTCTCACTGATTGGATCGACAATCAAATAGGATTCCGCACTATTTGATCTGGTAAAACGCAAAATCAGTTAGTACTCCGCACGTACACGGTCCTCACCTAACAAGTGGTGTTAGAGCTTTGGCTCTTGTAACACCTGGTTATTTTAAAAAGACATGAAATGAAGAATAAAAGAAAGAAATGTATAAAGTCCTAGTGGAGGAACCAAAAGTGTCCAAAAGGACAAATTTTTTAAAAAGTTGGTGTAAAGGTGGGCATGGCCGCCCACCCTCACTTCACATCAACATTTCTTTGGTTTTAGAGAGAGAGTAGGGGAAAAATCTCGGCTTGTAGAAGAAGAAGAAGAAGTGAATGAATTCAAGGTAATAATTTGAGGTTTTTAAATGTTTATGACGGGTTTTATCCGGTTATGTGTTTATGTGCTTACGTGTTTGTGTACGTGCTCGGGTGTGTGTGTTTGGTGTTGTTTTTAGGTGTTTGAACTCATTGCAAGTGGGTTAGAAAGGAAGAAATACCCAAGTTGCAGCAGGTGAGTTCTAGACCCTGGTTTTTACTTGTTTTAAACTATCTTTGGGGCTGAAAATGTATTAAAACGATTTTCAAAGCTTATGTATGTTTACCCGTATGTAATGTGCATGATTGGATGTTAATTCTTGAATGCTTATAGGTTGTTCATGCTTAGAATAGCCATACTAAGCTTATAACAAATGGGTTGATGATTGTGTTAGGACTCTAGAAAGATTAACATGTTGTCTTTATGTGTGTTTTTGATATTTGTTATAGTATAGGGACTATTTTTGAAATTTTAGTTCCTTTGTGTTTCATTATAAATAGCTTAGACTGTTAGTTAGTAGTTGAGTTTAAGAGAGTTAACAAACTACTGCTCATTACTTGTAATTGTCTTTGCTTGATATTAATGAAACTGTGAATTTGTTAATATGTTGTTTGAATTCGATTACTTTGTATGTGTTTTCTTTGAATTGTGTTCAGATATCATCACATATTAGTTCAATTGATCCTATCAGATTGGGTATCAAAGCATACTAGGAACAAGTTACACAGAAGGTTTATACTCCTAA